>JARFJB010000602.1:1830000-1902500 GCA_036346205.1 Vesta saturnalis
ATTAACTTGAAATTATGTGTACATGAACTCTGTTAATAAACCATAACTCCATTCTTTATTCTATTGTAAGTAATATAACCTCTTTCTGTTCTTGTCTTTTGCGCTACAATTGAAGAAATTAAAACCAATGTTGGTTAATTAAAATTTCAAAAACATTCATATGAAAAGCAACATGTTTGTCATTATATAAATACTTTTTCAATAGACCATCAAATTTCAAAAAGTTCTCTTTCTTCAGTTTTAACAAATCCCATTAATGAGAATAACGTAATTCTAAGTAATGCTGTGTTAATAATTAAAAACTAAGCTACAATTCTTCATGAACCAAAGTAATCATCTATTATTCACACCGTCTTAAATATTTAAAGGTGAAGATGTATCATATATCACCCAAAAAATAACAAAAAACCGGACACAATCCATTTTTAGCAAGGAACGTACATAAAATGGATTTAATTATCTTACATCCGGTAATAATACCAACTTAAACATTGTAACGTTCAACCATGATTTAACCTTGACAATGTTCTGTTGCTATTAATAAACAAATTTCTCTTGTTACTAAGGGTTCTAGATGCAATTGTCATTGTAATGTTTAAAGCATGAAATTAATTTTAGCAGGATGTTTACATAAAATATAAACGTTTTTAGTTATGCAGCTATTCATAAAACATTCAAGTATCATTAAATAACAAAAAGCGCTAACATCTCTACGTAACGTAACAATAAAACAATTATTACTAAAAAAAACAAATTTTAGTATTTTGTGTACCCTAGGAAGATTTAAAAGAGCTTCAAAATTCAAATTTGCTTGCACGATTTACAACGATCATGTTGTCAGACCGTATAATTTTTTCGGTTGCTTATATGGAATAAATACAAATATAAAAACAATGCAGACACGTAATATGTAAATAATACGGTGTGACGCCAGAGGCGTTTTTAAATGCTTTATGAAGGTCAATATTTGATATTAAACATCAAATATTATTATCAAATATTAATTGCAAGTGAACTATTGATATTAAAGACATCTTCATTTTGTATGTTATACTTAGACTTAAAAAAAGTTAACTTATTATTTTGTAACGTATGTCTTGAGTAACGTTTATTCATTTAATTATTGTATCACAGCCTTTGCTGAAAGTCAAAGGTAAGTATTGGTCCCTTTAGATTTTTAGCTATCCTTCTTCGTACTGCCTGACAAGCAACAAATTGGTTTAGTCCATAATTTCTAGATTAAGACATTTAAATCTTGATAGCAGCCTGCTTCTATGTGCTCGTATAGGACAAATTACTGTAAAATTGCTGATGACATTCTAATAAACCTCTAGTTAATTTTAAGTCAATTTGGAATCATTGAAAGATTATTTAAAACTTTCTGAAGACAGTCCTGTGAATATAGTAGTATATTAATCAACGGTTAATATGCTGCTTGCAAATATGTGGTTTATTTTATTCCCTCTTTTAAAAGAAAACCGGTTATCGCTCAATTCTTGAATGTTAAAAGCAGGTGTAAAGGTCGACGTTTTGTATTGGCTTGGTCAAGAATTAGGAAAATAGAGGATTGAAACCGTTAACTATTAACTACAAGAAGAGAAATTAAAGGTCTTAATTTCAATATTTGCGAAACTACATGTTTTTACATTAATCACAGAATGCAATTGAAAATATTAATACTGTGCTTCAAGGTTTCGGAATTTAATTGGACCTTTTTAGTAAAACGAATTTAGTCGCGCTTTTATAAGTTTATTAAATATATTAATAACAAATTCGGACGTTTCCTCGGAAAACAATTTACGTTTAAAATGTAAATATTGAGAATTATCCTTAATAAATAATTAATCAAGAATAATCGTACTAGAAAATGCGAGCAGAATAAGATTTTTTATGTTTTTAGGAGATTCAATTGCTAGTTTTTTAGAGCCTGGATAGTTTTAAAAGTATTAAGTAGCGAAGATAAACAGAAAAATTTGTTTTAGTTAAATATAAAACGGGCTTCAATCTATTTGGATAATATAAAGTTGTTATAAGGTAATAAAATTCGCCAAGTAAATGTTTGTGGTATTTACTTATACAACAAAATTTATACAACTGGATTTCATAACAGCAAATGATTGTGGAATCAGAAACTTCCCGCCTACCCAACGCCGAGCTAATGCGATACTGGACGCCTGTTTTGCATTACGCCTTTTTCCGGTGATAGAAAAGCACGCCTTTGGACAGTGCTCTTTTTGCCGCGGTTTCCAGTGTGTTGTGCGTGCGAGTGTGTATGTGTGTGCGTGTTTTTCTAATGATTGTAGACCTGAACAGGCTAAATTTGGCCTATCGTGCTAAAGCACTCAGGAACACTTAGGAGGATGGATAGAGGGATAATGAATTGCCAGTAAATACCTATGACAGCTACCTTAAATTTTCTCATATCATAAGTGAGAGGAAAGCAAGAACTAGGGAGGTCATTCCAGAGTTTAGAAGCCGTGTAGAGAAATGTGGATTGCGCCCGTTTGGTACGACAAATGGAGATTTGTACTGCATAATGATGATGAGAATGAGCGAACGGAGTGTTTCTTGATAGCCCGAGATGGTATTAAAGAATATAATTCAGCAGCACAATAGCCATTGTAATAACGATAATACCAAGAAAGAACTGGAACCATCCTTCTATGCTCAATGGACTGTATGTGAAAAGTTAAGGACGGGTCATTTATAATCCTAATCGCTCTCTTTTGAATACGATCAACGATAGCGAGAGCGTATTGGGGAGCACTAACCCAGAGGTGAGAATTATATTCCAGATGAGGCCGAATTTGGGCCTTATACAGCAGAAGGAGTTGTCGAGAGGTAAAGTACTGCTTAGCTCTGTACAAAAAGCCTATTTTACGAGCAGCCGTTTTGGTAGCTGACAGAAAATGGTCAACCCATGAGAGGTTTGAAGATACAGTCATACCCACAGAGTAATAGTCTGAAAACTTAAGAACTGTGCGTGTGTGTGTGTGTGTAAGGCGTCAAACTTAGATGTAGGTAAGATCTAGGACTGGTGTTGGTCAGTAACGAGTAGGCTAGGTAGTGTAACAGAAAAGTGATGCAAAGTATTTCCTAGCGCAGTGAAATTACAAACATGTAGTATTATCTAATTAAAAGTTGAGGAATTATGTTAACGTTTTGCTTTGAAAGATTAATATTATTGTAATATTCTCAAGTGTTATTACTCGAACTCTTCATATGCATCAGATTGGATAGTTATCGAGTAAATGAATATTTTTGATTTCTTGCCCATACCATAAGAAATACTTTTGATATAAAATTTTAATGTGATGGATTTCAAGGTGTGTGGGAGAACTGTCAATTAGAGTAACAAAGGCTAAAGTGCAGGCTCCGAACTGTCAAGAAGCAGTTGGGTGACGTTAGACGGCAAACGTATTTATCGTCTTAGTGATATGGTTGAATTAAGGGAGTACCCTATTTTGCGCAAACGATTTTAATAAAAGTGTGAAGTACAATGATTGTTATTATATACTACAGCGTATGAAATCTATAGACGTGGGTAAATAGAACTTGAAATTTTGAGTAAATTGGGTAACTGATCTAGGAACGATTACGTTTGAAAAAGGAAAAAGGAAAGGCCACGTATTTCATTCCCTCCCCAAATGGGAGGGCGGGCTGTTTGAGCTTTCCTAGCTCCGTCAGCCACAATCATGGATTCCCAGCATAAATACATACATACATTACGTATGTATGTATGGTGAGATTAAGGATGTGTGTGGTCAGGATAGGATCGCAAGGAACGGGTTCTGAGAGGGAGAATATTAGCCAGCATTCGCCTAAATAGCCTCACATGGTGTGCGTATACGCAGTGACCACGTCGCTACATGTATATACGGAAAACCCCCTGAAAAAACTTCGTACAGGGCCCTTAACCACTACCAATGTTTGAACAGGGTTGTATTTATATTTATATTTTCATAGAAGAGAACTTAACAGCTGAGAGATATTTGGATATGTTTCAAAATTTAATCGTTCCTGAACTTCAACGTTTGTCTGGCCCAAACTATTAAAGTACATGATTTCAGCAGGATGGAGCTCCCCCACACTATGCTCGTATAGTGCGGGAATATTTAAATACAACTTTACCTAACAGATGTATAGGCAGAATGCTTTCCATAGAGCGGCCAGCGAGGTCTCCCGAACACTCGCCATTAGATTACTTTTTCCGGAGGCATATAAAAAATAAAGTATACGATACAAAACCTGAGAACCTCGACATTTTAAGACAACGCATACAAATTGATTCAGATCTTTTACCGAAGGTATGGTTCACAAAGTTATCCAAATATTTTACTACCACCTAGCCTTTTGCCACAAAGTGCAAGAAAAACAATTTGAACATTTAATTTAGTACATAGTTTTGTATTCTTTTTAAACAATCGTTCAATAAGTTCCTTGTTAGAAGTTTGGACGTTTTTGTACTTATCAATCGATGGGTTCTGAGAAACCAAGATAGGAATGTGCAAACCGTGTTTCTTCATCTCTTAAGGTTTAGATTTTACAGCGTGTTAAAGTGTCAAATGGACTTCATACATAAGATGTATTAATAAATTAAATAATATACGTGGTGTTCCCTTTGAATAATCAAAGTTGCCTTTAATTTTTAGTAGAAGCGGCAACACTCCCTCACTGAAAATATTTTTGTTGGATAGCGCATGATTGCTAATGTAAGCTCCCCAATTTTGATCTATGTCACTTTACAAATAACTGAGATAATTGAGCGTTTCCAAACTTTTGGGACACACTATATAGTCAAGGATTGCAGTCTTGTTCTTTTTTAGAAATTGAAATTGGTTTATGTGCTCAAAGGTAAGCGGTAATTTGATTTACATAAAGCTACCTTGTATTTTGTGAATTATACGTGAAAGAATATTAACATATCTGCACACTGCATGCTACAACTGTATTTTTCTTTTAGGTTCACATTATTTTCACTGTGAAAACTTGTCTCGGTTTGATATTTGCCCTTTTCTTGTTTTTAGGCAGTAATAAGTGTAAAACAGGTGGTGATCTTTTAATTTTCGTATTACAGCCACATCCTCACTAACCCCAGTTATCTGCATCATATCTGAGCCACCGGATACCTTACGTGACCTTCCATTTCGGAGACCCCGACCCTCCGTGCACGTAACATAATATTTATTAATAAGCAATGGTAGCTAGGCTATATCCTGTCTAACCTTTATTATTTCACTTGACGTTTGTGTACAAAAACTATTTTGGGGGTTTATTAAAATACAAACGTATATAGTTTGTTATATGTTTATTGAATTAACATATTATGTGTCGGTTACTTAATTTCTTCTCAGATTTTATGATTATTTGTGTGTGTGTGTGTGTGTGTGTGTGTGTGTGTGTGTGTGTGTGTGTGCGTGCGTGCGTGTGTGTGCGTGCGAGTGTGTGTGTGTGTGTGTGTGTGTGTGTGTGAAAGTGTGTGTGTGTGTGTGTGTGTCATTAAAATTTTTTTTCAGCTTTCCTTTTCTCCTTACTCTCTTTTTTGGACCTTTAGGATTTTATTTTATAAAGTATGGCGCTCCATCACTACTAAACGGCTAATGTTTAACAACGTTTACACTAGTCCAGTGCATATAATAAATATTAGGACACCGTAATCCAAGTAATACTTTCTATATTGTGCTGACTAACAGCCCTCCTGCTACTATTGCTTTACACGATTGAATAAACTGTTAGAGATTCTTTGTCTAAAGGTTTATTGAGTTGGCCTTGCTCCAATTCAAGTCAACGATATTCAAACATTTTAACATTACATAATACATTAAAATGTATTTGGCGAGATTAGAGATAAGAGGATCGTTCAGTCCTCAGAAAATCCAAGAGGTCACGCTTGTATCATCTAAAATGGTTTGGTTTCAGTAAGCACCATCACTCACTCTCTAGGCAAAGTCTCAGTTAATATTCATCAAACAGATTCATTTTTATTGTCGATTGAAGCAACAAACTTGTGTGTATTTAAAAAATGGAAATGATGGTGAAGTCCATGGTGCATCTACTTTTGTGTTCGTATTGGTTAAATGGGTTTAAACGAGGCAGTACATCGACAAAAGATGAACATCTTTGGGGCGTCTAGTGGAAGTGACTAACCCTGGAACGATTGACAAAATCTGTGATATAGTTGTGAGTGATCGACAAATTAAGGTGCGCGAAATGGTTCAGCCCACAGGTGTAAAGCGAGGTACAGTGTTTTCAATTTTACACGAGAAATTGGGTGTGACAAAACCTCGGGAAGATGGGTGCGTCGATTTGTCCCAGTTTAAGATACACGCAATCATAGGGGCGACTCTTAGTCTACTTTTGGCGCTTTTCCGTCGCAATTCTGATGAGATACTGCGTAGATACACAACGGTGGACGAAACATGGGTATACTACTGCACTTCAGAAACAAAGGAACAAAGAAAACGGTGACTTTCATGGCGAATAACCTCCATCGTAAAATTGGCCAGCGGTGTGAGGTTTACGGTTTTTTTGGGATATGCACGGAACCATCTACGATTAATTGGAAAAAAGGCCAACAATGCGTGCACTTTGCTTAGTTTCGATAGCCAAAATTATGGAATTGAAGTTCGGATTAATACCCCATCCTCCGTATTTACCGGATTTAGCCCCCAATTACTTTTTTTTACTTCCAAAGGTTAAAAATGACTCGGAGGACAATAAAAGGTTTTTTTTTCGAATAGATACTGGAGCAGTCTTCAGACGTAATTTTAGCCGACAGTCCAAGAAATGTGGTTTAATCTCATGCGTATATATCAAGGTATGCCTCGGATGGACATTGTTATTACATTTTCAAAAATATTAAACTAAGTTACTAATTTCTAATTACGAGTTTCTAATTTACTGTAATAACCTTTTACAGATTAACTATGTTTAAAGGATGATAATGGTTGTGTATTTTCTAAGGTACTCGGTGCAAAGAATATTAGACGAGTCTGATGCAGTCACTGGGTAGTAAGATTATCATCTAAATATTTAAATCTAATGCTGGTATTGTTTCCAAAAGATCTATCAAGAATAATTCATTGCTATTGCGAAATATGAGTACAATTATTTATTAGCTTTATTTTTAAAATTAAAATGTACTTGCATATGAGCAAGATGAGGAGATGCTCCGTTTCGCATGCATATCAAACTATACCGTCGCTGTGAGCGACACTCACAATCCCTCATGTTCATTTTATAAAATTTGGTATTTACTTCTATAGCACAACATTTATTTATTCCATATATCTTATCTTTAAGAACGTGTATGTAAAACAATAACTGGAAAAATAACATTTCAAATACTATATATAGAATTTGAGCAAATAATTTTAATGTACTCGCAAGCTCGGTGGTATCAACATGAAGGTATTTTTAATAACATTATTAGCACAGAGTGTTTTATGTATGCTTTGTTCAACAAAATCTTGACAACTGTACAAACTTACCCTGTTTCAGGTGCTCATATTAAATACTCTGAGCGTATAGTCGGTGGTAGAGATACACTAGATGGAGAGTTTCCATACCAAATTTCTCTCAAACTCGAAGGTGTCCACTGGTGTGGTGGATCAATTATCAATCCAACCTTTATTTTAACTTCAGCACATTGTGTTGACGAGTAAGTTTGCAGTTCAACCCATTATGTTTATTGACGTTTTCTTTCATAAACTAGTCTGGATGTTGCCAGTATGACTGTGCATGTTGCAACGAACAAAAATGACACATATATTTTTTATGACGTTGTGGAGCTTAGAATACATGAAAATTACTCCGCTGTCGAGATGAAAAACGACATTGCAATTTTAAAGCTGAAATCACCAATTGCATATAATTCTAAAGTGCAACCAGTCGAATTAGAAACTGAATTTACTCCAGGAGATGTTGACTCCATACTGAGTGGATGGGGTACTTCAGTTCTTAATGGATCTACTCCAAATTTACAGTATATCAACACAGTAACAGTTGAACTCGATGACTGCAGATCACTTATACCAGCTGCCCATGTTGATGAATCACAAATTTGTGCTTTTACTGTAAAGGACGGATGTGCTTGCCATAGTGACTCCGGTGGACCTTTAGTAGCCAATCATAAACAAATTGGTATTCTGTCTTTTAGGAATCCATGTGCTAAAGGTCAACCAGATGTCTATACAAGAGTGTCTTATTTTATAGATTGGATTAAAGAATACGGACACTAACCTCATAAATATAGTTGTAATGCCATAATAGTTATTTATATAACAAGTGCAAAAGTGAGTGTTTATTGCACGCGACGTACGTTTGTCTAACAAAGCCTTAGGTAGAGTTGAACAACACGACAAGTGCAATAAACACGTTTTGCTTGACTTGTATACAATATTATTTCTACGTTCATATAGGAACAGGAAAATAAACGGTTTTAGTATAGTAAGTGTCTTAATACAAAATATTCTTTAATAATTATCAATGCTTATCTCTGTTTTTAAATGATTTAGTTGCCAATACATTGATTTCTAGTGTTGTTTAAAAAACGTTTTTTTCGTCACTTGTGTGGGTATTGACTGGTTGCAAAGGAGGCGTGAAGTCAGTTTCCACCAGTCCACAAATTAGGATTTGTTTGAAAATTGTTTTATTCGATTTAAATGTAATTATACGTATATTATTTATATTTATTTACGGCATTCAGTATTTCAACTCCTGGACGGAATACAGATGACGGTCTCTAGGGAGTTGAAACAGGTTAATAGTTCCTCGGCGCCACACAATGATATTTTACAGCCCATATTGTCTTTGGGACAATGGTGAACGCTGATATGGTTTCCAAACGAAGTTATCCAGATTTCTCAGTGGAGCACAATGGTTTGAACGGAGGTTGAAGATATTTCAGACCGAAGGGCGGTCAGGAAAATAGTCAAAGGTCACAGTTTCCCCCTTTACAAAGTCGGGTCCTTCACACGTGATTGATGGTCTCCTCTGGATGATTTCTAATGAATACAAACTTTCTTTAGTTCAATTAAATGTATGTGGTCAAAATTTAAAAGGTACGGTTTTCCAGTAGCGATCAATTTTCACTACATATATTAATGTAGATTACTTTCAAAGTTAATATTTGAGCAAATACAACGTGATCAACAATCAGCGGATGAGCGCTCTTGTGAAACATGACGTTAGTAACCATTCACCGCTACGTATTTTTTTTAGAGGTCTAATCATAATTATAAATCTACATAAACGGATCGAGTACACTTGCACTCCATTTTTCTCTTTACTTCCATTACTGCAGTATGTTTGCAAAAGCATTATATTTTGATCTAGAATGAAGGGCATGTCGCATAATATTACGAGCTAAAACAAGAAACCGTGAATTTGTAATTCAATATGTCATTTACATACCTTGTAATTATTCGATTAAAATTAATAGTTTTGCAAAATGTGAAAATAGTGAGAGGTGAAAATAAACGGACGAAAAGGTGGGATTCAATTTGACGTTATGTTTAGTATTGGTACACTATCATACACGTAACGGCAAATGGTAACTAAAATATGTTGCGTAAGAGCGGTGCATCCATTTGATATTAATCTCCCCGTATCTGTTAAAGTAAATCTAATTATGCAATTCAAAATACTAATTTACCTCAGACCACATGCACGAAAGTCGTAGGATCTGACATAAGGTACAAATACAAAAATATGCTGAATACTTGGGCAGTCCGCTAATATAACCCCCGCCACATATGTGGTGGGATATTTTGAAATTCTAATTCATCCTGATCAGGATTTTTAGATTATTTCAATACCATCAAATTATTGCTCATTTCACAACGGAGGGATTGGTATAAAACAATTAGCGCTTTATACTCAAAAAAATAATTGTTACATACCGGCTTAACTGCAAGTTACATGTCATCTCAGAATTAAAAATTACAGACGGCAATTACTTACATTTTTACATATGTTAACGTTTGAATGTAATTTTTAAAGTACACTGTACTTTACACAATTGCGAATAGATTAACAGAAAAATTTTACTTGTACTATCGTAGAGTTGTTTTGTTATAATTTGTGGAAGTTATTCAACATTTTAGTTAGATTGTTTCGTATTGAAAGTCATTTAATGGTAACAATTGCCGTGGACGGTTAGAAAATGTGTTATTATATTTGAGATTGCCATATGTTCTCCTTTAAATAAGATTTATTCATAAAGGCGTATTTTATGGTTCGGTAATTTTTAAAGTACCTTAGAGTTGTTTTGTTATAAAGTGTGGAAGTTATTCAACATTTCAATTAAATTGTTCAATATTGAAGGTAATCTTTGAGACTGCCAAGTGTTTTCTTTTAAACAAAAATTATCCAAAAGTGCCTATAGTGTGCTTCAATCTTTATTATATAGAATACAACTCTAATTTGTTAACACCTACGATGTTAGACTTAATTATTTGGCTAATTGAGTATTGACTAATTATATTCGTCGAAAACAAGTACTTATTTATTTTATTGCTGTTGTTTACCTGTTTCTAAATTGCATTAATACAAAAGGTTTGTTTGTACGTTTCCCATTCATGATCTACATTATAATACAAAATACGTTATCATACTCTAACATTCGTTATAGTTTTAATTGAGAAATAATAAAAAAAAATTGGTATTCACATTTAACGGTGTAATATTTTAAATCTTTCACGTTTGTTTATCATGAAAACAACTTTATTTCAACGCAAAAGATTTTAGAAATTAGTTTTCTTCCGCAATTCATTACATAACATTTTACGGGTTTATTATTTGTATTCCCTTATGCAACGCCTTATCAGTACATACCAGGAATATATTTATTTTTACGTATTTTAGTTAATCCAGGGACTAGATTTCGAATTACTTATTTTGAATTGGATAATTTTACTTTTATATTTTAGTTTTAATACAGACTACAAAACGTTTGCAGATTTTCCTATACGGTGAGTTTAATCAATCTCAATTTATAAAAAATATTAGGAGCTACATACAATTAATGTTAGCAATTTTTATGCTAACTACTGGCTACTCTGACAACGAAAAAACTAATCTTCCCACACTGTCATTGATATTTTCAATAATTACATGTTTGTTACCAGTATCATATTTACGATAAAAAAAAATATAATGATAGAATGTGCATGAAACAACCTTCATACACTCCATCGTAATAAAATGTAATTTTTTTGTAAAAATTTTAAATAAAATCAATAACGCTGTTGCTTGAATTGTGATAAATTTATTATAACAGTTGAATAACAACGTTTCACCTAATTTAAAATTTTTAAAGGTGATGGAAAAAGTGTTTATTTTTTGAATAAATGTAGAATAATTTACTTAATTGCTTTATCATATACAGGGTGTGTCCGGAAAGTAATGCAATTTAAAAAAAAAATTGATTTATTGAAGGTATTACCACGAACGATACGCATCCTGGAAGGCGTCAACCCGGAACCTCTACAGATACCCTCGTCAAGGCGTCTTGGATGACCTCATTCGACCCAAAACGGACTCCTTTCATGGCGGATTTGATTATGGGGAAGAGAAAAAAGTCTACCGGAGCCATGTCCGGACCGTAAGGCGTTGCTAAGCTGTGCTTTGCCTGGAACTGACGGACGCGCAGAGCGGTGTGGCTTGGAGCGTTGTAATAATAAAGCTCCCTGGTAGCAGCAATCTCTTTTCTCACTCAGACGACGCTTCTTCGCAATCTTTCTAGCACATTGACGTAGGGAGCAGCTATCACGGTTTGGCCTTGAGGAAAGAATTGCTTATAGATCACACTTTTGCCGTCCAAAGAGACGGTCAACATCGTTTTCACCTTCTATTTGCTCATTCTTGCTCTTTTGGTTTTGGGAACGCCGATGTGTGCCACTCAGCGCTTAGGCGTTTTGTTTCTGGGTCGTATTCAAAACACTACGTTTCATCCCCGGTAATGACAATGCCAAAAAAATCAAGTTCAATTTCCACACGTTCAAGAAGTTCCGTCGTAAGAATTTTTCGGTCACCAGCTCGTGCGCAATTGTTTTGGGAACGTTGAGGTTGTCTGCAATCATCCGGATACTTAATCGACGATCAGAAAGTAGCTCAGCACAGTTGTTCTGGTTGACGGCTGCCCACTGCGGAGTTCGTCGGAAACCTCTTCCCAGCCACCCTTGAACGCTTTCACCACCTCGAAACTTGCGAATGCGAAAGATCATTGTCTCCGTAAGCCTGCAGATTCATTTGGTAGGTCTGCGCAAGAGATTTGTTCAGTTTAGAGTAAAACATCATCGCGTAGCGTTCCTCGAAAGACGATTCCCTCGCGTTTAGTGACACACACTAAACATGAATGTGCAAAAACAGCGATCCTTACGCTCCAACTGCTCGGAGCAGTATGGCGCAAGTATCGCATTAAAGCTGATAGTCCTCCCAAGTTAACCCAACCAATCAAAGCGCGATGCGGTCATTTTTAGTATCCACAAAAAAATAAATTTATTATTCTTCGGACACACCTTGTATGTTCACTATCAATTCTGAATAATTCTCTAATCTTTTCCACTTTGGCACCACAGTTGAAAAGCATTAAAAATATTACATTATGTTACAATGAAAGAAATTTTCGATGTTTAGAACGAATAACAATTTGACGTACTTCACCAGTAAGCAATATTTCAAATTACGTAGCAATCCCATAATATAATTTTACTAGTTTAGCCCAATGAGAAGACTATCATTGAGTGATTGTTGATTTGAAGGTGTGGACGAAATGCCAAATGCGACACAAATTTTCTCATGTTCTTCACCAGATTTGAAGACTGTGCGCAATCTAATAGTAAGTGTTATGGGTAGGGTTTGTACTTACTTTCGTGATGTATCCTGAATCTAATTAATAGCCCATGAAGGTTATGCACAAAAATTTCAAGTGTAGTACTAGGGTTTTTTCTGACAACGATGATCCCTTTAACAAGGATTCAGCAAGTTCCGCTGCAGGAGAGCTAAGTATTTGGAAGGTATTTCGTCGGTATTACAAAATTGTTCGATAGCTTCATCTGTAGGTGCTCAGAGTAATGAAAACAACAATTGTACAACTTGGCGTTTTGTAAATTATACAGAATTCAACACTATTTGATCAAATACCTTTCCAAGAAGCAAATGGTAATCTTTAATGCGAGAAATGCTCTCTCGACCGAGTGCGAACGAAAAGTGAATATACATCAGCTGCTAACAGCTGGATGTGTTTGATACCAAAAATAATCCATCAATTTAGGTTCAAGATTTACCGTATCATTAAACAAATTATTAAAAGTTTGATGTTTGAACATCTTTAATAATTTTAATATGTGATACTACTACTGACGAAGATAACTGTAAGAGTTATCGAAACGATATGTGTAATAATGATAAAAGTTTACATTTTAATATTTCATAAATTCCCTTGATATATAAGAACGACCGAATTTATCTTGAATTTTTAAAAATGGTACACAAAAGTACAGAGAAGTCGACCAAAATTACACGCCATAAAGGTGGCTTAACAGCAACTAGTACACGACGTTACCTGATTGGACAGGCCCGATGATGTCCATCGAAGTTTAACCCAAATCTTCATGTTAGGAGTTTACAGGCACTTGATATGTGCTCTACGAGTGACTTTACGCACAGCAACTTTAAACTCCAGTTCGCTAGATAGTTTACATAGCATGACATAATGCCAAAAACTGACACGGAGAGAGGTCAGGAGAACGTGGAGGCATGACTTGAGTGCATGATCTTCACTCTATGTGCGGCCGATATCTCGGTTTCAAAGTTTGGTGTTCTGGAGATTATGAACTTCAATATGAGATGCTGGTGAATGAAGTGCACGCTATCACTCTTTAACTGTAGCATGAACCAATGTTCTAACCTATCCAGTTAGACGTCTTTCCTAATGGATTTCTAGTAGAAGACGAAGCGTCTATGTGCTTTAAATTAATAAAATGCGCAGAAAACATGAGGGTGTTCAGTTTGCTAAATGTGCACATTGTAGCTGATTAGTTTAACACTCAACAAAAATGTTACTTCATCATTAAAAACAAAATAACTTCCATACGCTCAAGTAAACTTGCACGATACTCAAAGTGTTTCTCTTTGTCGTTGGGCAAAAATACCTGTTGCAGATGAAACCGATAAGGGTGTGAATATAGTCGTTTTATTGACTTTCCGGGTAGTAGTGTATGGAACGCGCAATTCACTGCTCGCTTGCAGAGTTAACTTTTGCGCGATACGCACGTAACTGGCTCTCCAACGGTCAACTGTTCCTTCGGGCACTCTAAACTAGCAATTTCACTTTCTCTTATACAGGAATCCCGTTATTTTAATTGTTTATATACTACCGGCGAAATGAGTTGGTACTGAGTTGCTCTTTCCTATACTTTGCTGTAAAGTTTCGAAAAAACGTTTCTATGTAATACTTTTCCTTCAAATTTTCACACCATGCGCTCTCTATCGATGAACATCCTATAGTAGGACACACGTACCTAACACAAAAATGGTTAGTGAAATATTTTGTACAATGTCAATAGACATTAACACAACCGCTCTTATAAAACATGATGTTAGTTAACATTTGCCACAACATATGTGATAGTATGTCCCTACTAAGCATAACCTCAAAATTGGCATTTGACGTTTAATGTTTAGGAGTGTCCAAATTATTCAAAATTGTGCAAAGAACAAAAAGTAAATTGAAACGTGATTTAATTTATTTTACAAATTGTTATTAACAATTATGGGTAACAATACGTTTCGCTAACGGTTATCATCGTCACTAGTAATATTATCCATTGAAATTGTCAATTTTGTAAAATTTGAAAAATCAAAACATAAACATAAGCCTGCTATTGATATAACAGTTTGTGAAACGTGTAGAGCCAGCTATGGAATATAATTTTAGGAAAGAATAACTAAATCATTAAAAATTAAATATTGTTAAACTGTCTTGAAGACTGTCGAAGGCTAACAATGAAAAATTCTTTAAAATAATCCAGTTAAACCTAACAAGGAAATAGTCTTGTCAATTAACAATTAAAAGCATAATTCCAAAAGTTTTACGTCATTTTTAGTTTTAATTTCAACTATTTATGTTAAATTAACATATAATTGGTAAAGCATTTACTTCAAGGTCTAGGAAAAATCACAGCAAGAACCGAGACATACGAAAAGCCAAAATTAAAATTAAAATCAAGACGTACCATTACGCCTTTTCTAAATTATAAGATGCCAAAACCTGTTTAAATGGAGATTTTCTTCCTGTCTATTAAAATTATTAGGGTGTCTGTATATTTCAATAGCTTCACGTTCTAAACGAACATAATAATGAGTTTGCCTAGACAATATTTTCATATTGTCAAATTGAATGTCATGATTTAAATTATTTAAGGCATGGTCAGCTACCGTGGACTTCTCTAATCGACAAAATCTCATATTCTCTACGTCTTGTATCAAAGATACGTTTTATGGTTCCAATGTAAACTTTTCCACGTGAACAAGATAACTTATACACTTCGGAAGATAATAATGGGTTCGAAACATGTTTAGATGACGTTAAATGTTCTCTAATTTTTTTGTAGGTTTAAAAACAGTCCCAATGCCATATTAGGATTCTTTCAATTCTATCTGTAACATTAGCTATAAAAGGAAGAAGAGCAGTACTCACATTAAGAACTGTGTTTTCTATAAGGTTATGTGTAGAAGGTGTAATAACATTATTAATATCAGTAAGTGAATGTCCAATTGTAAGGATTTTGTTAAATATTTATATTCATTCTTCAAAAATTTTTTGACGTGGATGGTGGTTTGATATTTATGAAGGTATCTATTAGTGTGTGTCGGCCAAACCTTAAATGCTAATGAATTATTAGTTCTAGACATTAATAGATCAAGAAATGGTAAACTTCCATTAGTTTCTTTTTCCGTAGAGAACTGGATGCTAGGAGGTATAAAACCATTTATAAAAACCAAAAACTCATGTAGTGCCTCTTCTCCATGTCTCCAAATAACATATGTGTTATCTACATATCTATGCACTAAAAAACTGAACGTTCTTTAGGTGTATATTGTAATTCTAATGTTTCCAATTTTTTGATCTAAAAATTAGCTATAGCAGGACTAAGGTTTTTAAATTAATTTTGAGAATAATTTTGGTTAAACCTTTTGTGTAAGCAGGATAGTTTGGTAATTTTACACCCTTTGTTTCTATTTGATCTGTAGCATTACTTGATGTAGTTACATTCTTAACCCTCTTCTGATGTGTTTGTTTCCTAACTATATCCGTCACCACTTCATCGGAAAACATTTTGTATGTAACAATTTCTTTAATAATGCGCAATTTTTTATTAATTTTGACCTGAAACAGGAAAATTAACCTGTGAATAAAAAAATTAGAAGTCGAAAGTTTATGCTGCTTACATGGAGTCATTAGTTATAATTCATTTGTGCTAGTTTCCTTACTATATATATATATATATATATATATATATATATATATATATATATATATATATATATATATATATATATATATATTTTCTTAGGTTTTCAGACTCTGTTACTCTATTGGGTATGACTGTATCTTCAAATCTCTCATGGGTTGATCATCTTCTGTCAGCTACTAAAACAGCTGCTCGTAAAATAGGATTTTTGTTCAGATCTAAGCAGTACTTTACCTCTCGACAACTCCTTCTGCTGTATAAGGCCCAAATTCGGCCTCATCTGGAATATAATTCTCACCTCTGGGTTAATGCTCCCCAATACGCTCTCGATATCGTTGATTGTATTCAAAAGAGAGCGATTGGGCTTATAAACGACACGTCCTTAACTTCTCACATACAGTCCCTTGAGCATAGAAGGATGGTTTCAGTTCTTTCTTTGTATTATCGTTATTACAACGGCTATTGTGCTGCTGAATTATATTCTTTGATACCATCTCGGGCCATCTTTACGAGAAGCACTCGGTTCGCTCGTTCACATCATCAGTATGCAGTACAAATCTTCACTTGTCGTACTAAACGGGCGCAATCCACATTTTTATACACGACCTCTAAACTCTGGAATGATCTCCCTAGTTCCTGTTATCAAAGTCAAAATACGGGAGGCTGTCATGTGCCTCTATCACATGGGTACATTTGATAGTCGGAACTTAAGAGTTTAAAGTTCTCAACACTAAAAAAGTCAGTGTTAAGGATGGCAAACACATCATCCATGTGTCTAATCTCAAACTCTAAGAAAATAAAACAAATCTCATTTTAATACTGTTTAAAATTTTTTTATGAATAGATTAACTATAAACGGAGACAAGGTACAGCACATTGTCGTACCATGTTCTTGTTTGAAGGTTAATTTTGAAAAAGACTTGTTTCCTTTAGCTTCTAAGTTTGAGCTATTGGAACGCTCCGTAATAATGAAGAAAGGTCGAATGAGGTTAAAATTTCATCTTCTGTAAGTTCAATATTTTTAGTTTTATCAATAAATTAATAGGAATTTGAAACACTGAAGTTGGGCTGTAGGTGGAAAAGATTATGAAACTACTAGACAACCATTTGGGTAGCAGATAAGTAGGTGCATTAATGCAAAAAACAATGGGTCGCTTAGATTATCCGGTTTATTAATCTTAGACAAGCAATACATACCGTTAGTCGATACCTTTTTCAAAATTAATCATCAATCTCCCATTTTTTTATACTCTTGTAACAAGAAACGGTAGTAAACTAGATATAGATATTTATCGTAAGGAAACTAGCTATACAAGATTTATAACTAATGACTCCTTTCACTATAGGCAGCGGATTACTTAATCTTTCTCTTTCATTTCAAAATTGTTATAAATAATTGCGCACTATTAAAGAAATTGCTGCATATAAAGGGTTTCACATGAAGTGGTTATGAATATAGTTAGGAAACAAACACATAGGATGAGGGTTAAGAATGTAATTACATTAGATAATGCTGGAAAACAAATAGAAACAAAGTAGGCAAAATTACCAAGCTGTTCTTATACAAAAGGTCTGCCTAAAATTCTTTCCAAAGTTAATTTGAAAACCGTCACTACTTCAGATAATAGATTGCAAACTATTTTAGGCAATCCAAAAGATCAAGTGGATAAGCAGGATAGGTCGGGAATTAAAAAATTAATTGTAAAAAATTGTGAACAAATATATGTAGGACAAACTAAACGGCCTATCAAAATTCGCTTTAAAGAACATTAGCTCGTATTAAGTACAAACGTTAGGACAATTCTGCTTTTAGCCGTACTTATGTTTAATAAAAATCATGCAGTGGTTAAGGTATCTTTAATTAAACATGTTAACAATAAGTACGAACTTGGTTGCTATGAAAGTTTAGAGACCAAAAACAAACAAATCCTAGTGAATAATGACGATCAAAGACCGCTAGGCCACTCAAAACTCATTAAACTTCTATAACTTTCCCCTTTACCAGATAGTTGATGGTAAATACATAAGAAATTTCTTTAGTTCTTCCCAGTTAATTGTTGATGATGATAGGTTAGCTATTTAAGCTCATTCGGTGTTACTCAATTTTGTGTGGTACATAAGTGTATTTTGTTTGTTACAGGTCCTGCTATAGTATTCCCGATTTTTTGTGGTGTAGGGACAGGGTAGCTTCCATCTTGTTCCTTCTTTATTCTCAATTTTATAGTTTTTATTTTTTGCCATGTCACGTGAAATATAAATTTTTCGTTTCACGAGAAAATTTACTTAAATGCGTTCTGGGGTATCATTTCTTGTATTCATAAAGCTAGGTTGATTGCATGGTTTTTGTAACACACGTGTATTGGAAGGTTTGTCATTATGTACAACTGCAAAAAGTTATGTATTTTTTTTTTGTTCAATGTGTTACTATTAATTATTTATTTCATATTAAATACTTAAAATTAAAAAAAAAAGTGTAATCTTGAACAGTATCAGTCTATAGTAAAAAAAATGTATTCAAGGATTGTTCGCTTATCTACAGACAAGTGCCACTTGAAACAAAGAACTTTTATCACAACAGGATGAGACACTTAATAAAACCCTAATAGTATATATACAACAAATTTAGACGCTTCAGCACAGTGTTCGCATCATCACCGACAATATGAAGGTATTCCTCTTATTACTTTTGGCTTCAAGCACTTTAGGTAAGATAATTAAGATTTCTGAACATAGTTTTATACGAACACAATTAGGTGCAACTACTAAGGGATCAAGCTGGAGAATTGTGGGAGGAAGTGATGCACCTGACGGAGCTTATCCATACCAGATTTCTTTAAGATACGTGGGAAGTCACAATTGCGGTGGATCAATCGTTGATGAAAGCACAATTCTAACCGCTGCCCATTGCGTAGATGGGTATGTATTAAATTTTGCAATTTACGTAATTAAAACGTTTTTTCCGTAGATATAGCACTTCTCTTTTATCTGTTGTTGTGGGCTCTAATATACTGAGTTCGGGTGGTGAATCATACCCTGTTGCTTCTGCTAAACGACATGCTAGCTACGACTCATGGTTACTCAAAAATGACATTGCTATTTTAAAACTCGCAAGACCAATTGTATTTAACGATAAAGTTCAACCAATAGAATTAGAATCCGAATATGTTGGTGGAAATGTTGATTGCGTATTAAGCGGTTGGGGTCGTTTGAATTATCCCGGTAATATCCCCGATAATTTACAACACATCAATTTAAAAACCGTTACTACTGAAGAATGTGTTAATGGTCTTGATGATGATTCTGTAGATGATACACAAGTCTGTACTTTAACTGTCAGAGGTGAAGGTGCTTGTCATGGTGATTCTGGTGGTCCACTAGTTGCTGGTAAGCAGATTGGTATTGTATCTTTCGGTTATCCTTGTGCTAGAGGTTACCCAGATGTGTACACACGAGTATCTGCATACCAAGATTGGTTAAAAGAAAACAGATATTAACTTGAAATGATGTGTATATGAACACTGTTAATAAACCATTACTCCAATCTTTATTCTATTGTAAGTAATATAACCTCTTTCCATTCTTATCTTTTGCGCTAAAATTCAAGAAATTAAAACCAATATTGGTTAATTAAAGTTTTAAAAACATTCATTTGAAAAGCAACATGTTTGTCATTATATAAATACTTTTTCAATAGACCATCAAATTCCAAAAAGCTCTCTTTCTTCAGTTTTAACAAATCCCATTGATGAGAATAACGTAATTCTAAGTAATGTTCTGTTAATAATTAAAAACTAAGCCTTCATGAACCGAAGCAATCATCTATTATTCACACCATCTTAAATATTTAAAGGTGAAGATGTATCATATAACACTCAAAAAATAAAAAACCGGACACAATCCATTTCTAGCAAGGAACGTACATAAAATGGATTTATTTATCTTCCATCCGGTAATAATACCAACTTTAACATTGTAACGTTTAATCATGACTTAACCATGACAATGTTCTGTTGCTATTAATAAACAAATTTCTCTTGTAACTAAGGGTTCTAGATGCAATTGTCATTGAAATGTTTAAAGCATGAAATCAGTTTTAGCAGGATGTTTACATAAAATATAAATGTTTTCAGTTATGCAGCTATTCATAGAACATTCAAGTATCATTAAATAACAAAAAGCGCTAACTTCTAAACAATAAAACAATTATTACTAAAAAAAAACAAATTTTAGTATTTTGTGTTCCCTAGGAAGATTTAAAAGAGCTTCAAAATTCGAATTTGCTTACACGATTATTTAAAACTTTCTGAAGACAGTCCTGGTGAATATAGTAGTATTTTAACCAACGGTTAACATGCTGCTTGCAAACATGTGGTTTATTTTATTCCCTCTTTTAAAAGAAAACCAGTTATCGCTCAATTCTTGGATGTTAAAAGCAGGTACAAAGGTCGACGTCTTGTATTGGCGTGGTCAAGAACTATTAACTACAAGGAGAGCCTTAATTTAGAGATCTTAATTTCAATATTTGCGAAACTATATGTTTTTACATTAATCACGGAATGCCAATTGAAAATATTAATATTGTGCTTCAAGGTTTTGGCATTTAATTAGACCTTTTTACTAAAACGAATTTAGTCGCGCTTTATAAGTTTATTAAGTATATTAATAACAAATTTGGACGTTTCCTCGGAAAACAATTTACGTTTAAAATGTAAATATTGAGATTTATCTTTAATAAATAATTAATCAAGAATGATCGTACTAGAAAAAGCGAGCAGAATAAGATTTTTGAAGCTTTTAGGAGATTCAATTGCTAGTTTTTTAGAGCCTGTATAGTTTTAAAAGTGTTAAGTAGCGAAGATAAACAGAAAAATTTGTTTTAGTTAAATATAAAACGGGCTTCAAATTGTTATAAGGTAATACAATTCGCCAAGTAAATGTTTGTGGTATTTACTTATACAACAAAATTTATACAATTGGATTTCATAACAGAAAATGATTGTGGAATCAGAAACTTCCCGCCTGTCCAACGTCGAGCTAATGCGATGCTGGACGCCTGTTTTGCATTACGCCTTTGTCCGGTGATAGAAAAGCACGCCTTTGGACAGTGCTCTTTTTGAGCAAGTGGAGATTTGTACTGCATACTGATGATGAGAGTGAGCGAACCGGGTGTTTCTCGATAGCCCGAGATGGTATCAAAGAATATAATTCAGCAGCACAATAGCCGTTGTAATAACGATAATCCAAAGAAAGAACTGAAACCATCCTTCTATGCTCAAGGGACTGTATGTGAAAAGTTAAGGACGGGTCATTAATAAGCCTAATCGCTCTCTTTTGAATACAATCAACGATATCGAGAGCGTATTGGGGAGCACTAACCCAGAGGTGAGAATTATATTCCAGATGAGGCCGAATTTGGGCCTTATACAGCAGAAGAAGTTGTCGAGAGGTAAAGTACTGCTTAGATCTGTACAAAAAGCCTATTTTACGAGCAGCCGTTTTGGTAGCTGACAAAAGATGGTCAACCCATGAGAGATTTGAAGATACAGTCATACCCAACAGAGTAATAGTCTGAAAACTTAAGAACTGTGCCTGTGTGTGTGTGTGTGTTTGTGTAAGGTGTCAAACTTAGATGTAGGTACGGTCTAGGACTGGTGTTGGTCAGTAACGAGTAATTAGTTTAGTTGTAGGATGTAAGATTTTTTTGCTATTAGTAAATTTAGATTATAAGTTGTCAAAAGGAAAATCATCGAAGCAAACTAGGGCTTGTGAGGTGTCTTTTTATGCGGAATGTTGCCCTGATTCCAAATCTGTAATTCAAAATCAAATCCAAATTGTTTTAAAAAAGATATAGCATAATTTATGTTTTAGTTAATTGCACAATTTTGTTTAGACCAATCAGAAGCTAGAAAATTTTGTGTGTAATGTAGAGAAAAAATTGAAAATTTGGTATCAAGGAGAAATGAATAAAAGGAATTGCTCCTGATTTCTCGCACTCTTGCAATTTTTGAATTCTTACATTCTCTTGCTTTTTTTGAAAAACAAGTCATAGTGTTAGTGTTATTTGTGTTAACATGTAAGTAACAATTCTCGTAAACATTATCGGTTTTAAAACGCGATCGACGTAGAGTTGAGACATCACAAACAATTGTTGTAACCTATAACTAAATTTAAAAATAAGGTTACCGAGCACATATGGTCGATAAAGTTGTAATTGTTTCGTTTTTCAAAATCGTGCGTAAACATCGGGTGATGTGCATTTTTTTATGTTAATAAATTTCTTCAATTATTTTGGATTCGATGTTTATTTTGTTGACAGTGATTAAGATCATAAAATAAATTTTCACTTCATAACGGAATCTAAAAATAAAAGTGCAAGTGAATGCGATTTATGGAAGGAAGTCTACGTCCAATGTTTAGTGTGGAGAAACCTGACATGACATTGTTTGGAATTTGCAGCAACACATGTGAGTTGTATTTCTCTATCGTAATCCTATTGCATTGATTTTTTTTTTTTTTGATGTCCTGTATATATTTTTCTTTAATAATGTATAAATGTTTGTACGAATACACGTATCAATATCTGAAATGTGAATGAATCGGTGTAATTATAAAATTGATAATTTTACCTCAAACAAAATTAAAATTGTACTCAATAATTTAGATCAATTGCAAAAATTTTTGACAGGCTACATTTAATTTAGTTTGAAGTACGCAACGGATGCATAGTTTGTGCAGATCTCAACAAAGTTGGTTTCACAGTGTAACTATTCATTACAAAATACAATTTGATCATTTACATGAATATTCCCAGATTTAATTTATTTTGCCAACAATCAATGTTTATTACAATTGAACCCTATCCCCAAAAGAGATTTTGAGTTAGTACGGCGCAATATTTTTTTTTATATTATTATTATAATAAGAACCTATATCCCCATTTAGTAAAATTGAGAAATTAGATTAAATTAAATAATATTTTGCCACATATTAGCTTCATCCTTTAAACATCACTATATATATATATATATATATATATATATATATATATATATATATATATATATGTGTGTGTGTGTGTGTGCGTGTGTGTGTGTGTGTGTGTGTGTTGAGGTGATTAAAATTACATTAGTATAGCTATGTAATTCACACAGCAAGTAATTTCATTAATTTGTACATATGGTACATTTCGATATATATATATATATATATATATATATATATATATATATATATATATATATATATATATATATATATATAATATTAGGTAGGGACGATTGATTAACATTGAGATGGATACAAATGTGTATAATTCTTAATAAAATGTTAAAATAATTATAATCGACAACATATTACACATAAATATAAGGTATGTTAGTTATCGTAATGTATTAAATCAATTTCATTATTAGTTAGTAGGTTTATTTAAGCATAATATTCCCTAAAGACATGAAGTACAGGCTGTAGATAACAAACGTGATGTTAAAACTAGTATTAGGCATATATCAATGTCACAATTTCATTGTACGCAGCCAAGATATATGAAAACGTTCGTGTTAGTGCGAAAAATCGAAATATAAGTGCTAAAATTAAATAAAAACAGAATAAATACATTGGTTATTAACAATAAAACTTAAATAAGCCACCAGTTCTGGAATAATTGTGCCTAATTAACTTTTACAGACATTAAAGTAGTGATATGCAACAATTCTATACAAGTCTTAGAAGAACTTACAAACTTCCAAAAGTGTGAAAATAAATTAAATTAAGACATAAACATTAAAGTTATACACTTTCACAAACATTTAAAGTGCTTAAGAGTGTAAAATTGTACATTTAAAATTTATTGTATTGATTTGAGGTTATGTTATTTCCTCGCACAAAAATTATGTAAGAATTGTTATAGATTGGGACAATTTGGCCAAAATAAATTATAACAGGTAAAAATAGTAAAGTAGCCTCAATTTCAAGTCACAATTCACTATATTAGTGACTATTTTACCAAATTTAGTTTTTAAGAGTGTAGGAAAATTTCAGATAATTTTCCTTTCAAATTGGCCGTAGGCACTTAAAGGATGTGTATTTATATGTAGTAGCATCCCATATTCATGTGGAAATCAATTCCAGGCCTGAAAAGTGCATAAAATCAATGTAAAAATCAACATGTTTAATAATTGGAGGAATTAGTTCGTGTAAGGGCTTATTTTATTGGAAAAATTATGGGGATTCCGAAAATGTTGTTAGTTTTAAGATAGATTTAGGGGTTCAAAAGTTATGAGCTTTTGAAATTAAATTTTAATTTAAGAAAAGCATTAGCCAATCAGAATTGAGGAAAAATTTGAAATAGTTGTTGATAACAATTGAGGAATTTGGTTTCTAACAATTTGCATATAAATAGAAGTGCTGACGGATTAGTAGCTCCCTCAGTTTTTCTCTGTTCCAACAACTTGCTAAAGCAAGGTGTTGCCAAATTTTTTCTCGAAAATATTTTAAACAAAATAACGTCACATTCAATAAAAGTAAAGTGCGGTTTTAGTATCGGCAGTGTTTTAAAAACAAGTGATATTCATTTGTCGGTAATTATTAAATTAAGGTTAGTTTACCTTTAAATAAAATTCAGTTGTTATCAGCTGCGAGTGAAAATATTTTCCGGAGATTCGACATTTTTTTTTTAAATTTTTGTTTACGTTTGATATGGATTTTGTTAATTGTGTTTTCTCCGTGTTTCTATCATCATATATTTTAATTATTGGAAGCATGTTTAATTTAAATAACCTTCAAACTATTGATGCATTTCAAAAATTATTTTGTAATAAAACTAATAAAGTGTGGTGATCCTGAAAATAAAGAATTATCAATATGAAGAAATATTAGTGAAACCTACTTAAACGAATAACCATTAAGAGAGAAGCAAATTTGGATGTCAAAGAAGCAGATTGGCCGTAGGCACTTAAAGGATGTGTATTTATATGTAGTAGCATCCCATATTCATGTGGAAATCAATTCCAGGCCTGAAAAGTGCGTACAATTAGTGTAAAATCAATAAATCAATGTAAAAATCAACATGTTTAATAATTGGAGGAATTAGTTCGTGTAAGGGCTTATTTTATTGGAAAAATTATGGGGATTCCGAAAATGTTGTTAGTTTTAAGATAGATTTAGGGGTTCAAAAGTTATGAGCTTTTGAAATTAAATTGTAATTTAAGAAAAGCATTAGCCAATCAGAATTGAGGAAAAATTTGAAATAGTTGTTGATAACAATTGAGGAATTTGGTTTCTAACGATTTGCATATAAATAGAAGTGCTGAAGGATTAGTAGCTCTCTCAGTTTTTCTCTGTTCCAACAACTTGCTAAAGCAAGATGTTGCCAAATTTTTTCTCGAAAATATTTTAAACAAAATAACGTCACTTTCAATAAAAGTAAAGTGCGGTTTTAGTATCGGCAGTGTTTTAAAAACAAGTGATATTCATTTGTCGGTAATTATTAAATTAAGGTTAGTTTACCTTTAAATAAAATTCGGTTGTTATCAGCTGCGAGTGAAAATATTTTCCGGAGATTCGACATTTTTTTTTTAAATTTTTGTTTACGTTTGATATGGATTTTGTTAATTGTGTTTTCTCCGTGTTTCTATCATTATATATTTTAATTATTGGAAGCATGTTTAATTTAAATAACCTTCAAACTATTGATGCATTTCAAAAATTATTTTGTAGTAAAACTAATAAAGTGTGATGATCCTGAAAATAAAGAATTATCAATATGAAGAAATATTAGTGAAACCTACTTAAACGAATAACCATTAAGAGAGAAGCAAATTTGGATGTCAAAGAAGCAGATTGGCGGTAGGCACTTAAAGGATGTGTATTTATATGTAGTAGCATCCCATATTCATGTGGAAATCAATTCCAGGCCTGAAAAGTGCGTACAATTAGTGTAAAATCAATAAATCAATGTAAACATCAACATGTTTAATAATTGGAGGAATTAGTTCGTGTAAGGGCTTATTTTATTGGAAAAATTATGGGGATTCCGAAAATGTTGTTAGTTTTAAGATAGATTTAGGGGTTCAAAAGTTATGAGCTTTTGAAATTAAATTGTAATTTAAGAAAAGCATTAGCCAATCAGAATTGAGGAAAAATTTGAAATAGTTGTTGATAACAATTGAGGAATTTGGTTTCTAACGATTTGCATATAAATAGAAGTGCTGAAGGATTAGTAGCTCTCTCAGTTTTCTCTGTTCCAACAACTTGCTAAAGCAAGATGTTGCCAAATTTTTTCTCGAAAATATTTTAAACAAAATAACGTCACTTTCAATAAAAGTAAAGTGCGGTTTTAGTATCGGCAGTTTTTTAAAAACAAGTGATATTCATTTGTCGGTAATTATTAAATTAAGGTTAGTTTACCTTTTAAATAAAATTCGATTGTTATCAGCTGCGAGTGAAAATATTTTCCGGAGATTCGACAGTGTTTTTTTTTTTAAATTTTGTTTACGTTGGATATGGATTTTGTTAATTGTGTTTTCTCCGTGTTTCTATCATTATATATTTTAATTATTGGAAGCATGTTTAATTTAAATAACCTTCAAACTATTGATGCATTTCAAAAATTATTTTGTAGTAAAACTAATAAAGTGTGATGATCCTGAAAATAAAGAATTATCAATGTGAAGAAATATTAGTGAAACCTACTTAAACGAATAACCATTAAGAGAGAAGCAAATTTGGATGTCAAAGAAGCAGATTTGGATTTCGAAGGAGCTGTTTTCTACGGCCAACTACGTCAGCGCGAAAAAGATAAAGAGAATGTGAGTGTAATAACTTTATGCATGTTATTGTTGACATTGATATTTTCATTGGTGTGTTAATGATTTCCATACTTTGTAATAAACAGGATGTGCGGCAACTTGTATGCATGTCCAAAGGGAACATTAATTGAGCTAAAATTAAATGGTTATTATAATATTTACTAAATTCAAACATATTTATACTTACATGTATATGACGTATTTTCTTTTTGCTTTTAATGAAGGGTCATATGAATGCGTATTCATAACGCATGCTCAGATATACATTTGAAGATTTTTTTTATGTACAGGGAGTTGCACATATATCGATGCAATTTAAAAATTATAATTCTATTTCTTTAAACAAATTGGATAGTATAAAATATAAATGGGCGACAACTCAATGTGAATTAATTACATTACTTATAATTATAAATATTCAAAATCATAATATAATTCAACAAACTAATAATTTACTTTATCATATAATTTTAAAGTGTCTTCTAAATTTTGAACCCTATCCCCTTTGATGAGTCTTTACATGCGACTGTTAAGTTAGTTAGGCATAATAAATATAAATATTAGTACAAGTTTAATTATTATCAGCGTAATGTATATATATATATATATATATATATATATATATATATATATATATATATATATATTTCGTTTACCACCATTTCATGTTATCAAATTCAAAATACGGGAGGCTGTCATGTGCCTCTATCACATAGGTAAATTTGATAGTCGGAAATTAAGAGTTTAAAGTTCTCAACACTAAAAAAGTTAGTATTAAGGATGGCAAACACATCATCCATGTATCTAACCTCAAACTCTAGGAAAATAAAACAAATCACATTTTAATACTATTTGAAATTTTGTTATGAATACATCAAATATAAACGGAGACAAGGAACTGCACATTGTCGTACCATGTTCTTGTTAATTTTGAAAAAGATTTGTTTCCTTTAGCTTCTAAGTTTGATCTATTAGATCGCTCCGTAATAATGAAGAAACGTCGAATGAGATTAAAATTTCATCTTCTGTAAGTTCAATATTTTTAGTTTTGTCAATAAATTAATAGGAATTTGAAACACTGAAGTTGGGCTGTTGGTGGAAAAGATTATGAAACTACTAGACAACCATTTGGACAGCAGATAAGTAGGTGCATTAAAACAAAAAACAATGGGTTGCTTAGCATTATCCGGTTTATTAATCTTAGACAAGCAATACATTATAGGTAGTACCGGATTAGATACCGTTAGTCGATACCTATCTCAAAATTAATCATCAATCTTGCAAACAAGAAGATAGCACGACAATGCGCAATAGTTTATCTACGTAAAGGCCAATTTAATGCGTAAATTAAAACGCGATTTGCCTTATTTTCCTAGAGTTTCGGTAAGGTGCTTGTTTGGCCTTAATTTGTTAAGAATTTTGCAAAATCTTTCATTTCTAAGTTTCGGACAATCCAGATAGGGACCAGTGAGAATCTCCCATTTTTTGATACTCTTGTAACAAGAAACGATAGTAAACTAGATATAGATATATATCGTAAGGAAACTAGCATTACAAGATTTATAACTAAAGACTCCTTTCACTGTAGGCAGCAGATTACTTAATCCCTCTCTTTCAGTTAAAAATTGTAATAAATAATTGCGCACTATTAAAGAAATTGCTGCATATAATGGGTTTGAGATGAAGTAGTTATGAATATAGTTTGGAAATAAACGCATAGGATGAGGGTTAAAAATGTAACTGCATTAGTTAATGCTAGAAAACAAATAGAAACAAAGTAGGTAAAATTACCAAACTGTTCTTATACAAAAGGTCTATCTAAAATTCTTTCCAAAATTAATTTGAAAACCGTCACTACTTCAGATAATAGATTGTAAACTATTTTAGCCAATCCAAAAGATCAAGTGGATAAGCAGGATAGGTCGGGAATTTAAAAATTGATTGTAAAGAATTGTGAACAAACATATGTAGGGCAAACTAAACGGCCTATCAAAATTCGCTTTAAAGAACATTAGCTCATATTAAGTACAAATGTTAGGACAAGTCTGCTTTTAGCCGTACATATGTTTAATAAAAATCATGCAGTGGTTAAGGTATCTTTAATTAAATATGTTAACAATAAGTACGAACTTGGTTGCTATGAAAGTTTAGCGACCAAAAACAAACAAATCCTAGTGAATAATGACGATCAAAGACCTCTAGGTCACTCAAAACTCATTAAACTTCTATAACTTTCCCCTTTAGCAGATAGTTGATGGTAAATATATTTCGTTTCACGAGAAAATTTACTTAAATCCTTTCTGAGGTCACATTTTTTGTATTCATAAAGCTAGGTTGATTGCATGGTTTTTGTAACACGTGTATTGGAAGGTTTGTCATTATGTACTTTTTTCTGTTCAATGTGTTACTATTAATTATTTATTTCATCTTAAATACTTAAAATTAAAAAAAAACTGTAATCTTGAACAGTATCAGTCTATAGTAAAAAAATTTATTCAAGGATTGTTCGCTTATCTACAGACAAGTGCCACTTGAAACAAAGAACTTTTATCACAACAGGATGAGACACTTAATAAAATCCTAGTAGTACATATACAACAAATTTAGACGCTTCAGCACAGTGTTCGCATCATCACCAACAATATGAAGGTATTCCTCTTATTACTTTTGGCTTCAAGCACTTTAGGTAAGATAATTACGATTTCTGAACGTAGTTTTATACGAACACAATTAGGTGCAACTATTAAGGGATCAAGCTGGAGAATTGTGGGAGGAAGTGATGCACCTGAAGGAGCTTACCCATACCAGATTTCTTTAAGATACGTGGGAAGTCACAATTGCGGTGGATCAATCATTAATGAAAACACAATTCTAACCGCTGCACATTGCGTAGATGGGTATGCATTAAATTTTGCAATTTACGTAATTAAAACATTTTTTCCGTAGATATAGCACTTCTCTTTTATCTGTTGTTGTGGGCTCTAATATACTGAGTTCGGGTGGTGAATCATACCCTGTGGCTTCTGCTAAACGACATGCTAACTACGACTCATGGTTAATCAAAAATGACATTGCTATTTTAAAGCTCGCAAGTCCAATTGTATTTAACGATAAAGTTCAACCCATAGAATTAGAATCCGAATATGTTGGTGGAAATGTTGATTGCGTATTAAGCGGTTGGGGTCGTTTGAATTATCCCGGTAATATCCCCGATAATTTACAACACATCAATTTAAAAACCGTTACTACTGAAGAATGTGTTAATGGTCTTGATGATGATTCTGTGGATGATACACAAGTCTGTACTTTAACTGTCAGAGGTGAAGGTGCTTGTCATGGTGATTCTGGTGGTCCACTAGTTGCTGGTAAGCAGATTGGTATTGTATCTTTCGGTTATCCTTGTGCTAGGGGTTACCCAGATGTATACACAAGAGTATCTGCATACCAAGACTGGTTAAAAGAAAATAGATATTAACTTGAAATGATGTGTATATGAACACTGTTAATAAACCATAACTCCAACCTTTATTCTGTTGTAAGTAACATAACCTCTTTCTATTCTTATCTTTTGCGCTACAATTCAAGAAATTAAAACCAATATTGGTTAATTAAAATTTTAAAAGCATTCATATGAAAAGCAACATGTTTGTCATTATATAAATACTTTTTCAATAGACCATCAAATTTCAAAAAGTTCTCTTTCTTCAGTTTTAACAAATCCCATTGATGAGAATAACGTAATTCTAAGTAATACTGTGTTAATAATTAAAAACTAAACTATAATTCTTCATGAACCGAAGTAATCATCTATTATTCACACCGTCTTAAATATTTAAAGGTGAAGATGTATCATATAACACCCAAAAAATAACAAAAAACCGGACACAATTCATTTCTAGCAAGGAACGTACATAAAATGGATTTACTTATCTTCCATCCGGTAATAATACCAACTTAAACATTGTAACGTTCAATCATGATTTAACCATAACAATGTTCTGTTGCTATTAATAAACAAATTTCTCTTGTTACTAAGGGTTCTAGATGCAATTGTCATTGTAATGTTTAAAGCATGAAATTAATTTTAGCAGGATGTTTACATAAAATATAAACGTTTTTAGTTATGCAGCTATTCATAAAACATTCAAGTATCATTAAATAACAAAAAGCGCTAACATCTCTACGTAACGTAACAATAAAACAATTATTACTAAAAAAAACAAATTTTAGTATTTTGTGTACCCTAGGAAGATTTAAAAGAGCTTCAAAATTCGAATTTGCTTGCACGATTTACAACGGTCATGATGTCAGACCGTATAATTTTTTCGGTTGCTTATATGGAATAAATACAAATATAAAAACTATGCAGACACGTAATATGTAAATAATACGGTGTGACGCCAGACACGCTTTTAAATGCTTTATGAAAGTCGATAATAAATATTAAACATTAAATATTATTATCAAATATTAATTGCAAGTGAACTTTTGATATTAAAGACATCTTCATTTTGTATGTTATATTTACACTTAAAAAAAGTTAACCTATTATTTTGTAACGTATGTCTTGAGTAACGTTTATTTATTTAATTATTGTACCATAGCCTTTGCTCAAAGTCAAATGTAAGTATTGGTTCCTTTAGGTTTTTAGCTATCCTTCTTCGTACTGCCTGGCAAGCAACAAATTGGTTTAGTGTATAAATTCTAGATTAAGACATTTAAATCTTGATAGCAGTCTGGTTCTCTGTGCTCGTATAGGGCAAATTACTGTAAAGTCGGTGATCACATCCTAGTAAACCTCTAGTTAATTTTAAGTCAATTTGGAAGCATTCAAAGATTATTTAAAACTTTCTGAAGAGAGTCCTGGTGAATATAGTAGTATATTAACCAACGGTTAACATGCTGCTTGCAAATATGTGGTTTATTTTATTCCCTCTTTTAAAAGAAAACCGGTTATCGCTCAATTCTTGAATGTTAAAAGCAGTTACAAAGGTCGACGTCTTGTATTGGCGTGGTCAAGAATTAGGAAAATAGAGGATTGAAACCGTTAACTATTAACTACAAGGAAAGCCTTAATTTAAAGATCTTAATTTCAATATTTGCGAAACTATATGTTTTTACATTAATTACGGAATGCCAATTGAAAATATTAATATTGTGCTTCAAGATTTTGGCATTTAATTAGACCTTTTTAGTAAAGCGGATTTAGTCGCGCTTTTGTAAGTTTATTAAATATCTTAGTTACAAATTTGGACGTTTCCTCGGAAAAGAATTTACGAAAAAAATGTAAATATTGGGATTTATCCTTAATAAATAATTAATCAAGAATGATCGTACTAGAAAATGCGAGCAGAATAAGATTTTTGAAGTTTTTAGGAGATTCAATTGCTAGTTTTTTTAGAGCCTGAATAGTTTTAAAAGTATTAAGTAGCGAAGATAAACAGAAAAATTTGTTTTAGTTAAATATAAAACGCGCTTCAATCTATTTGGGTAATATAAAGATGTTATAAGATAATAAAATTCGCCAAGTAAATGTTTGTGGTATTTACTTATACAACAAAATTTATACAACTGGATTTCATAACAGAAAATGATTGTGGAATCAGAAACTTTCCGCCTATCCAACGTCGAGCTAATGCAATGGTGGACGCCTGTTTTGTATTACGCCTTTGTCCGATGACAGAAAAGCGCGCCTTTCGGACAGTGCTGTGTTGTGCGTGCAAGTGTGTATGATTGTGTGCGTGTGTGCGTGCCTGTGTGTGTGTGTGTGTGTGTGTGTGTGTGTGTGTGTGTGTGTGTGTAAGGTGTCAAACTTAGATGTAGGTAAGGTCTAGGACTGGTGTTGGTCGGTAACGAGTAGGCTAGGTGATGTAACAGAAAAGTGATGCAAAGTATTTCCTAGCGCAAACATGTAGTATTATCTAATTAAAAGTTGAGGAATTATGTTAACGTTTTGCTTTGAAATATTAATATTATTATAATATTCTTAAGTGTTATTACTCTTCATATGCATCGGATTGGATAGTTATCGAGTTAATGAAGATTTTTGATTTTTTCCGCGTACCATAAGAAATACTTTTGATATAAAATTTTAATGTGATTGATTTCAAGGTGTGTGGGAGTCAATTAGATTAACAAAGGCTAAAGTGCAGACTCCGAACTGTCAAGAAGCAGTTGGGTGACGTTAGACGTCAAACGTATTTATCGTCCTAGTGATATGGTTGAGTTAAGGGAGTACCCTATTTTGCGCAAACGATTTCAATAAAAGTGTGAAGTACGATGATTGTTATTATATACAACAGTGTATGAAATCTATAGAGGTGGGTAAATATAACTTGAAATTTTGAGTAAATTGGGTAACTGATCTAGGAACGATTACGTTTGAAAAAGGAAAAAGGAAAGGCCACGTATTTCATTCACTCCCCAAATGGGAGGGCGGGCTGTTTGAGCTTTCCTAGCTCCTTCAGCCACAATCATGGATTCCCAGCATAAATACATACATACATCACGTATGTATGCATGGTGCCACACATGGTGTGCGTATACGCAGTGACCATGCCGCTACATGTATATAAGGAAAACCCCCTGAAATAACTTCGTTCAGGGTAGATGGTATGTTCCTTGGTTTTTGGTGGTTGTATCAAAATTTCAGCAGTACTACTATGTCTCTTGTTTCTTTCTCGCTCCTATTGCTCTTGCTTTTTCTCCTTTCAACGGCAAGCTATTCTTCACAGGTAATGATTGCTGCCATTGAAAGTAATTGCTTTGCTTCGAAGCTGCAGTTTTTTTTAATCTTTACAGAAGGAACATTTGAATGGTTGCAGAGAGTTCTGGAGCTGTGTTGATTCTTAAAAAGAGGGTTGTCGGTTAAATTGTGGGTAAATTGCTGTGACCAAAGCTTTAATAACCTCTAATAACGGAACATCAGTGTCTCAAGAGTCGGTTTGTATTTCTTACGCTGCTCTCTATCTCCTTAGATTTTTAGGGTATCGGAAAATTGGGTATTTGCTACAATCAAATAGGTGAAGCCCAGCAGATTTGAATCCTGCATTGACATTATCAGATTTTAGTCCATCATACCAAACACTGCAAAGCAAATCTACAAATTTGCTTTTAATTATTTTTTTCTGGATAGATCTGTACCTATTTTTTGGCATATTCGTCTGCCTTAACTTCCAAATCAGTCAGATGACCGTCAACGATTAGCAGAAGTGGCCGCATTGTTACTTCATGGCAAAATTTCAAATACGCACGGAATATGATAGATGCAATCTACCTCTTCTCTCTACATGAATAGAATTTACCTGATAGTACCCTTTACCTTTCCAAGTGGACTACGAGTTAGAACCTTAAATAACAACCACTTTCAACGTAGTATTGTAACAAGCTAAAACGGTCGAATCTTTTCGACTACAGCTTTCTTAGTTTCGATGAGCTCTCTACCCAACACCGGGTAGTAGGTTAAGTCGAGACGAATCAGCTAAAAAAGGAGTTTATCAAGGTTAAATGTGTGTTTTGGCTTGTTCATAAGCTCTGGCAAACAAATCATAAAAATGGTATATAATCAAAGGATCACTCGTGTTGAGGCTCCATTTTTTTAAGCTCAGTCTGTCTTTGACAAAAACACTGTTATTTTTAAAACACATATATGTGTAGATATAGGAAGTTATGCAATCGACATTTTTAACTAACGCCAAATTGACTTAATACCAAATTTTACAACATTTAACAAACTTTCGCCATCATGTTTGTGTGTGGGTGTGTGTATGGGTGTAGGTATGAGTGCGGGCGTGGGTGTGTGTTGGTGCGTGCGTGCGTGCATGCTCCTGTGCATGTGTTTATGTCAGTACCCACGATAGCAGGTGTTTAAAATTTCGAACTTAAGCTTGTTATTTATCCTGGAGTTGGGTGAGAACTAGGGACTGAGAGGGAATTATTTTTAGTAGTTCTTGGTTCTTGTCAAAATATTTCTGCAAGAGCTGTATATTGCAAAGATATACTAATACCAAAACGTATAAAAATATTTTTTATCGCTAAATCGACTAATTAGCATATTTTGCGACGTTTGACAATTTCGCCAAGATCGGCCATGACATGTGTGGGGTGGGGTGCGTGCGTGTGTGCGTGCGGTTTTGTTTAATGTATTATTATTGAGTATTTACTTCATTTTAAATCTTAAATAGTTGAAGTTTTAAAAAATTGTAATCTTGAACCGTCACGGTCTAAAATTTTTTTATTCAAGGATTGTTCGCTTATCTATAGACAAGTGCCACTTGAAACAACGATGAGACACTTCACCAGAACCCTAATAGTATTCATACAACAAATTTAGTAGCTTAAGCACCTTGTTCGTATCACCGCCGACATTATGAAGCTTTCCTGTTATCACTTTTGGCTTCAAGTACTCTAGGTAAGATAATTAAGGTTTATTAACATAGTTTTATACGAATACAACTAGGTGCAACTATTAAGAGATCAAGCCGGAGAATTATGGGAGGAAGTGATGCACCTAAAGGAGCTTATCCTTACCAGATTTCTTTGAGATACGTAGGAAGTCACAATTGCGGTGGATCAATCATTGATGGAAGCACAATTCTGACTGCTTACGTAATTAAAATATTTTTCCTCCTTTATCTGTTTTTGTGGGCTCTAATCGACTGAGTTCGGGCAGTGAACCACACCGTGTTGCTTCTGCTAAACGACATGCCAACTACGACTCATGGTTAATCAACAATGGTATTGCTATTCTAAAACTCGCAAATCCAATTGTACTTAACGATAAAGTTCAACCCATCGAATTAGCAACCGAATATGTTGATGGAAATTTTGATTGCGTATAAAGTGATTAGGGTCGGTTGGATGATCCCGGCAACATCCCCGATAATTTACAACACATCAATCTAAAAACCGTTACTATTGAAGAATGTGTTAATGGCCTTGATATGATTCTGTCTATGATACACAAGTATGTACTTTATCCGTCAGAGATAAAGGTGCTTGATATGGTTATTCTGGTGGCCCACTAGTTGCTGGAAGCAGATTGGTATTGTATCTCTCGGTTACCCTTGTCCTAGAGATTACCCAGATGTATACACAAGAGTATCTGCATACCAAAATTGGTTAAAAGAAGACAGATATTAACTTGAAACAATATGTATATGAACATTGTGAATAAACCATAACTCCATCCTTTATTCTATTGTAAGTAATATAGCCGCTACGATTCAAGAAATTGGAACCAATATTCGTTAATTGAAATTTCAATTCAATATGAAAAGAAGCATGCTTAAAAGTCATAATAATACTTTTTCAACCGACCATAACATTTCAAAAAATTGCAAGCGTCTCTTGCTTTCTTCGGTTTTCATAAATCTCACTGCTGAGAATAAAAGTAATTCTAAGTAATGCTCTGTTAATCATTTATTATTCACACCGTCTTAAATATTTAAAGGTGAAGATGTATTATATAACACCCAAGAAAATAACAATAGAACGGACACAGTCCATTTCTTACAAGGAACTTACATAAAATAGATTTATTTATCTTCCATTCGGTAATGATAACTTACAAATTGAGAGTCCCGTTCAGTCATGATTTACTCATGACAATGCTTTGTTGTTATTAATAAGCAACTTTCTCTTGTTACTAAGGGTTCTAGATGCAATTGCCATTGAAATGTTTAAAGCATGAAATCTGTTCTTAGATGATGTTTGCATAAAATATAAATTATTTCAGTAATGCAGTTATTCATACAACATTCAAGGATCATTAAATAACAAAAAGCGCTAGTCTCAACGTAACATAACAATGAAACAATTATTACAAAAATTTAGTATTTTGGACTAATACATTAGGAAGATTTGAACAAACTAAAAAATTCGAATTTCTAGTTTAAAACAGTCTTGATGTCAGACCGTATCATTTTCTCGGTTGCTTATTATGGAAAAAATGCAAACACGTAACGTATAAGTCATACGTTGTGACGTCAGACACGCTTTTAAATGCTTTATGAAAGTCAATATTAAATATTATCAAATATTAATTACTAGTGAACTATTGATTTTAAAGACGCCTTCCTTTTGTATGTTATATTTAAACCCAAAAAAGTTTACTTTTATAACGTTTATTTATTTAATTATTGTACCACAGTCTTTGTTCAAACTCAAAGGTTTGTATTAGTCCTTTCAGATTTTTAACTATACTTCTCCGTAGTGCCTAATAAGTAACAAATTGGTTTAATGCGTACATTATCCCATTCTTTACCATTCTCAATAATGCTGAATAATTAATAACAAAACATTTCAAAAAAAATATAGCTGCATCGCAATGTGTTTTCAACACAAAACGGTATATTACAAAACTGCAACCTTAAATATACAAGTGAACCCTAAACAAACAAAATTATGGATTAGGGCATTTAGATCTGGATATCTTGTAGTAGGAGGGTGGCAGCTTGCATCTCTGTGCTCATATAGGGTAGGTTATTGAAATATCGCTGATTTGTAAGCATTGAAAGTTTATTTAAAACTTTCTGAATACAGTAAGTTTATCAACTAACGGTTATACAACTGCTTGCAAATGTGCGGTCTATTTTTTTTAAGGGAAAAACGCTTATCGCTCAATTCTTGAATGTTAAAAGCAGGTACAGACGTCGACGTCCTGTATTGGGTTAATCAAGAATTCTATTCCGAAAATAGAGGATTAGAGCTATTAACTATTAATTAGTACGAGAGCCTTAATTTAGAGATCTTAATTAAAATATTTGCAAAACTATTCATTTTTACAATAATTACGTCAAATTAATAACATTGCGTGCTTACACGTTTTGGTTTTTCATTTTGCCTTTTTAGTCAAACAAACTTAGTCCCATAAATGAGACTTCTGTGGGTTTGTTAAACGTCTTAAAGGAAAGTTTGACCTGCACTAAGAAAATAATTTACGTGTAAAATGTAAATATTGGAATCTTTCCGTAATAAATAATTAATCAATAATGATCATACCAGAAAATGCGAGCAGAACAAGCTTTTTAAAGTTTTTGGGAGATTAAATGATTGGTTTTACGTCCTGGAACGATTTAAAAGTGTTGAAGTAGCGACTTTAACGAAGATAAACAGAAAAACTTGGAAACTTGAAATAAAATAAACAGGACAAGTAAATTTTTAAAATTTTAAGAAAATTGGAATGCTGCTCTAAGTGAATATCTAAGGTTTACTTCTGGACAGGCCGTTAAATATGAAACTGGCCTAAATCTATTTAGGTGATAGAAAATTGTTACAAGGTAATAAAATTCGCAAGTAAATATTTGTGATATTTATTTATACAACAAAACTTATATAACTAGATTTAGTAACAGAAAATGATAGCGGAATCAAAAACTTCGCATCTACCCAACGTTGAACTAATGCGATGCTGCATTACACCCTTGTCCGGAAGAGTCGCATTGCGACAGTGATCTTTTTACCGCTGTTCTCCGGTGTGTGCTTATGTGTATGTGTGTGTGTGTGTGTGGGTGTATGTGTGTGCGTACGTAAGCCCGTGCGTGCGTGCGTGCATGCGTGTGTGCGTGCGTGCGTGTGTGTGTGTGTGTATGTGTGAGTGCGTGTGTATGGGTGTATGCGTGTTAGTAAGGTGTCACATCTTAGGTGAACGCAAGGTATCTATAAAGTCCCACTAATATAGCTAGATAGTTGTATCAATTATAAATGATGATAAATATTAGATCAATCGGTATCGTAAGTTTGGATAGCTACAATATTAGTGAACAAACCGATAATTCTTATCAGGACACACTGATCTACCCAAGTGTTGTAATAATACCACACTCACCCTTCTTTCTATGGCTACCCCTAAAATACAAAAAAAAATTAATCAAAACTTTACAGTACTAGGAACAAAAAATTATGCACTGTTAGACATCCAGCATTGACCCTAGAAATTAAAAACACAAGACAATCAAAATCAAATAAGTAATAAAACCGTGGTTTTAGTCTTAAAATTAGTGTATCAGTTTTAATTCAACCGAATAGTGACCTACACCCTATATACATAACCAAAATGCTTCGGCCAGTACGTTTTCCTTAAGTAAAAAAAAAAAGAATTTAATTTGATTAGCAGCAATGACAATAAGTGAAGAGTAAACTTTCCAAACAGCTACCAAAAATTAGTAGTCTGCTACTACTACAAACAAAGAGCTGAAGCATAACCTAGAATCCTTACAATTACCCTGTAAGCAAATATGTATAACCATTGGGCTGAAAGCCGCAATAGTTCGAATTATTATTAGCTTCTTTATATGATAACGTTTGTTAACACGTACAGTTAGAGCGTAAATAGTTGTGACTAGTAAGTGAGACACATGGGATACACATTAAGCATTTCGTCATTAGGTAACTACAAAATTGTGATAAGGATCGCCCTATACAAAGCATTTCAGTTTATAAAAGCACAAATGTTAAAATAAAACGTGGACCACTCTGTATAATAACCGTCCAATTATGAAAGTTCAAAGTTCAGATCTTAAAACAGATATTAACTTCAAAACAATTGGTCTAAAGATGCAACAGCTGTTTAAAAACCAGCACAATATTGAAGCTAGATTAGCAACTGTAAACAAACGAGCACCTACGTAAATATGAATTGGTCAATTACTACTAAAACTTAAACATGATTACGACTATAGGTACATATCTTCATTAGTTGTAACACCATCCAATGTCCCAACTAAATATAGTTGAACTCACGATTAGGAAAACAGTGCTGTACTTGTCACTGTAATTCGTCATGGGAACGAGCAAGTACTTAGAAGGTTAACTGAAGCGAGTGTCTATTTAGCGAGGGCTCCGTCGTGACTTCATAACAATAAAACGAAACTCACCAGGATGTTGTTTGTGTATTTTGACTTAACCGAGTGTGTTACTGGACCTAAACCTGTTTGCTCTTAATGAGAGAACGAGCCGATGTGGAGTAACTGCCGAAGTCACTTTCAAGCTATCTGTCAGATACCATTTCTTAAATATTGCATAATTAGGAAGAAGCGCTAACCAGGTACAGTTGAAGGATCCGTTACTGTAGTATCCCGAAAAAACGAAGGACGACACCAAACCCCCAAAAGAAAAACCTAAAGAACCAAATATTTTACCTTCAAACTGAATGCTAAATTGTCGAAAGTGTATTTAATTGACTAATAATTTAAAAAAAAGGTGATGACTGTCAAAAGAAAACGATTTACTCACCTCCTGTCAAGACGAGAACACGTGTAGCTATTAAGAAAATTTTTAAATCCGTATTAAAACGAAACTAAACTGTTTAGTCAGCAGAAATGTTGAAGTATAAATTTTGAGGTGTAACAAAACCAACGTACTGTTGTATTGTAATTTCACACTTGAAAAAAAATTACAGAAAATTTCTCAAAATATCTGACTTCTTAAAAATGAGTGTTCATCGCAAATGGGGTTCTACAAAACGACTCAAGAACGTCACCTGATCCCTATCACCAATAAAAATTGTCCTCATTTATCTCAATTTTGAGTTAGTGTCTAACTTGAAATGTTACGCGCAATGTTGACAGATTTCTCGCCCGAACCCAAAGTAAAATGTGTTGCCTAACCACAGGCATAAGAAATTCTCAAATTCGAAAGAAAATACAAATGCCAAACGTCGAATAGACGTTTAAAGCTTCATGTTAGATAGAGGTTAATATACAACTAGATGCTAACTTAAAAAATTAAAAGAAATAATTTTAATCACAATTTAGGATAACTATGCAACCTCTGTATAATACGTTTATAACGAAAACAGGCAAGATTGTAAAAACAAAATCTATGCCAGAATGACGATTAAAACTTCATGTCAGGTAGAGATTAATATACAGAAATGCATGTTAACTTAAAAAAAATTCCAGAGCCGCACGCTTCTGCAAAATATCAATAAAACAGTTTAACCATCATCATTAGTATTTAATTAATTTTTAGACTTATCTTGCGTTATGTTAAGAATCTTTATCAAATACAGTTATGTAAAATTAAATTTTCTCTAAAAAATATGTCTACAGTTTTTCTTATAAAATGAATCGTTGTTGAGATATTGAAATTTTTTTGTGAATTTTGTTGCCACTAAATTACGCGTCGTATCAAAAAATTGCATAGAAAATAGTTAATCTATACCTTTAAGGTCTATATCTAGGTATTATATCTTTAAAATATGCAGCTGTTTCAGAAATATTTGATAAAGACCAAAAACTGACCCTAATAAACGCCCCCTCGACACCGCTTGATTTCTTCCAAAATCAAATCAGCTTCAATCAAAATGAAACCAAGCTTAAGTACTACGTAGATAATTTAGTTATGGAGTTATCGTGGATACTAACATGCACACACGCACGCACACGCACACGCTCTAGCACACACACGCACACCTACAGGCACACGCACACGCACACGCACACGCACACGCATACGCACACGCACACACGCACACACAAACACACACAAACACACGCATGCACGCACGCACGCACGCACGCACGCACGAACGCACACGCACACACACACGCACACAAACACACACACACGCACGCACGCACGCACACACACACACACGCACACACAAACACACACGCACACGCACACGCACACGCACACGCACACGCACACGCACACGCACACGCACACACGCACACACAACACACACACACACGCACGCACGCACGCACGCACGCACGCACGCACGAACGCACGCACGCACGCACACACACACACACACACGCACACACACGCACACAGTCACATCTGTCATTGTCAGGTCTGTATCTTTCGGCTTGTACTCCTTGTTACTCGAACTGTACTGATGCCCGATGTTGCTGGCTGCTTCTTATGTACTTCCTGCTTTTCCCTATCGTTTGATTTCATCTTTTCCGTTTTGACTACTGTGTCTATTTTTGCACTTTCTTTTTAGTTTCTGCTTGTTTGTTCCTGTTTGATGTTTGTTTTTGTTCCAATACTGTTTTCCACAATGCTGGCGACCTGACCTGAGTCTCTTGTATTCATGTTCTTGGGATTCTTTTCGGTTTTGGCTAGTGATTTGTTCTTGTGGAAATTGATTGTATGTCCGGTGGCGATTACATGTTGCGCAAAAGGTGACCTAGTTAGATTTTTCTTTACTGCGTTTCTGTGTTCTTCTTTCCTTGCGCTAATTTTTCGGTTTGTTTGCCCAATGTACGTCATTTCGCAGTCTCTACATGGAGTTTCGTATACGCCTTGGTTTTCTAAATCGATGCGATCTGTGGGGTTTCATAGAATGTTTGGTACTTTCTGGTGAGGCTTGAAAACGGTCTTTACGTTGTGTTTCTTCAAAACTCTGTTGATTTTGTTCGTGGTTCCTTTAATATACAGAAGATAGGCGTTGAATAGTGGTGGTTCTGCTTCCTCTTCGACTGTTCGTTTTGATGGTTGCATATTTCCTTTATATCATGGTGTTTAAATTCATGTCTGATTAGTGCGTTCTTCACTTTCTCTGATTCTTCTTTAAGATTTTCTTTGTCTGCCAACTTTCTGGAGCGATAGAACAGTGTTCTGATATTGATATAAGTTGCACTGGATGATGGCGCGAATTGGCGTTTATGTATCTATCAGTATGTGTAGGATTGCGGTATACTGTGTGACAAAGATGGTTGTTACTCTTTTTCTTTATAATTACGTCCAACCGATTGTAAGTTCAGTCGGATCTCCAGTACAGGAACCAACAAGATATTTAGCCAAACAGCTACAACACATGTGGAAAAAGCTTCATCATATGTGAAGAACTCACAACACCTGTTGGAAATACTGCAAAACAAATCAATTGATCCAGTACATTTGTTAGTGAGCTTTAATGTAGTCTCACTATTCACCAACGTTCCAGTGGGAGAAACGCTAGAAATAATAGAGAGAAAGTACAAACCACCATCGCGCATACTGCGGTTTTCGGAACACTGTCTAAATAACACCTATTTTATATACAAAGGACAACGATGTAAACAAAAGGAAGAGGCTCCTATGGGTTCACCGTTATCACCAGTGATCGCTAACTTCTTCATGCAAGAATTTGAAGAAACGGCACTAAAAACAGCAGAATTTAAACCAACACTATGGTTTAGATATGTGGCCGACACCTTCGTTATATGTAATCACGGAAGAGGTAAACTAAAAGAATTCCTAACACACATCAATCAACAATACGAGAAAATCCAGTTTACGATGGAAGTAGAAAAATAAAGACAATTGCTGTTTTTTAACGTAATCATAAAGAAACAGAATAACAACCGTCTTGGTCACACAGTATACCGCAAGCCTACACATACTGATAGATACATAAACGCCAATTCGCACGATCATCCAGCGCAACTTGATGGTATAACGCAGAAGTCATCCTCTATTGTGTGAGAGGACTTCTGAAGGTATTACATCGGCGAGTTAGAATGGTAGTGAAAAAGACATTAAACGTTGGTTTTCCATCATTGGCAAACGACAACGGTTAGAGGAAATCCGACTTGTTTTGTGACTACGTCTCGGAAACACTCTGTCCCGCATGGCAAGAAAGAAATGTTACTTTTCCAACTATTTTATTTGTACACGGTCATAGTACCCAGCTTGCTTTTGAGATAAGTGAGCTTTGTACAAAGCTAAAAATTATGCTAATCGCATTATAACCCAATATGACTAGAATCCTACAACCGGCAGATATCTCAGCTTTTAAGCCTTTAAAAGAGGACTGGGCGTTCTTAAGTGAAGAAGAGAGAATCCATCAAAATTTCGCCCATTTTTTAGGAGACGTAATTCAGAATTCATTACAACCCGAAAGCATAAAAACGGTTTTAAGGCTACAGGCTTGTATCCCTGGTACTGCAATTTTATCGATTTTACAAAGTGCTTATGCCGAGGTCTGTCTGCAAAGAAAGTTGAAGCTGCATCAAAAGAGAACGTGAAGGCAAGAATGAATTACGAACAGCTCTCGAAAATCCTAGGAGAAACCACAAAAGAAGAATTAAGTAATGATTCGGACAAAACAGGAAATTCTATTTCCTAAAAAATTAAAGCAGGATTTGTCAATTTTTCACTCACAACTGTGACGATATTTCTGTTCCATTGCCAGCAGCTGAAAAGAAATCACCAGCAACTGAAGAGGGCTAGTAAAATATCTGTTCAACTGGAAGGCTCTACAAGTACAGATGCTACAAAGAATTTCATCGAATTAGCAACTTTAGAGTTTAACCAACAGGATAAGAACTTGCCCTTAAACTTGATTAAAATAATAAAAAAAAAACCACAACATCACACACGATGACTTTACAATCTCGGACAGAGCCAGTAATTTATCAGATCTGGACATAAAGAAGTCTCTGTATATATATATAAATACAAACCACCCTTAAATGTACAACAGGACATGTCAAATTTAAGGTTACTTTAACAACTTTGACGTTGAAGTAAACTTTAAATTTGTAATGTCATGTTATTAATATAAGTACATTATAAAATGTAATTTGCTTTATAGCATGATGTACTCTTTGAAAATGGTATAAGTAAATACCGAAACGTTAAAATGATTTTAAATTTCGTTTTCCATTTTATTATTTTAATCAAGTTTAACCAACAGTCAAACATGGAGTTTAGTTTCATTAATGATGATTTACAAATTGATTATTCGATATGTATAGGAGAAGTCGATGAAACAACAGTTAATGGTAAGGAAATTGTTAATGTGTCTGAAATGGTTGGTGAAGATAAAGAAACCTCAATAGTGGATGATTATTATGTGCATGAGAACTTTAATATTGCTAAATAACAGAAGCTTGAAAAAAGCTGAAACTGATGATGCTAATGTTATCTCAAACATTTTCATAGGTGACACATTAATTCTTCCTCCCACGGCCGAAAGGAAAGGCACAAGAAAAAAACAGAACGGACACCATTCGTAATATCATCAGAAAACTTCAAGAGCTGGTGTATTGCAAAAGTGGAAGACGAAAAGAAAAGAAATGGAAAAAGAAGCTAAAAAGAAGAGAGAAAAGGAAAGAAGCTAATGACGCCGAACAACAACGAAAAAAATTGCAAAAGCAGACCGTCAGTAAGAACAAAGGAAAATTGGCCAACAAATTGTTTAAAAACCGAAATATTGGTAAAACTCCAGTCGAAAGATCAGAAAGGGTCTTGAATATTGAACGATCAGAAAATATCGCCAACAAGAAAATTGCTATACTTTCGAACCAACTAATCTGCGTTAAGGAAAATAAAGAAAATAGAGTTACAGTAGTAGAAGAAAGTAAACATCAAGAATCAAAAGGACTCTTGTTTCATTTGTACGTTTAACATTACTGAGCAAGAACTTAATTGTGTTACATGTAGACGACGATACCATAGAAAATGTATAAAAAAATATAATCTCCATTTAGTCATACATAGCAATTTTAAATGTAACGCTTGCAAAAAACACTAAATAAGTTTGTACAATTTTTTTTTATTATTTGTAATTGAATGTGTTTATTAGTTGGAATAATAGCGATTTATGTACCAAGTCCATAATAAAGGCTTTATTGAACGAGGTTTATAGGCGAGCGAACGTAGCGAGTAAGGTGATAAAGAGAGCGAGTTCAATAAAGCCTTATTATAGAGAAGATGCATACAAAGTTTTACGTTCGACTGGCATTTCTATGACTGTTGCACATATTTATTTGAAAACGTCAATATCTGATATATGTTCATTATTGAAAAAAATTCATTGAATACATTTTATATTTATTCTACGAGAAACTAGCAAAGTGGCGCTTTGTTACCAAGACATTGACATTTTTATATATTAATTTGAAAACGTCGAAATCTGACATAATAGCAAAATAAAGTATTTTTTTGGAATTCTTTATCATACATATGAAAATGTAAACTTTCACCATTAACACTCATAATAAAATACTTATCTTTTTTGGGATTTTTTAATGGTGTACTTTAAATTATACAATCTAAACGTTTCGATAACACTTACAGTTATCTTCGTCAGTAGTAATGTTTGTTAAAAATTGTTAAAGATGTAGTAAACAATTTTGTCAAATTTGAAAAATTCAAACATAAACATAAGCCTGCTATTAATATAACAGTTTGAGAAACGTATAAGTCAACTATAAAATTGTAGTAAAGAATAACTAGGTCATTAAAATTAAATATTGTTAAACTGCCTCAAAGATGACAAACCAGAACACTCTCTACGACGAAAGCTAACAATGAAATTTGCCAGCCAAACAACACATTTAACAAAATTTAATCGAGTTTTGATGTAAGTGTAAAGTTGTGAAAAACTTCAATTTTAAAATGATAGAAGCATTCACAAATCCAAACATTACATCAAAAAATAACCCAGTTAAATCTAACAAAGAGATATCTTTATCAATAATTGGAAGTGTTATTAACAATGAAAAGCACAATGCAGAACGTTCTTTGTAATTTTTAATTTCAATTTAATTTCAACTACTTATGTTAAATTATGGTGCTGTGGAAATTTAACATATAATTGGTAAAGCATTTGCTTCAAGGTCTAGGAAAACACAGCAAAAACCTAGACATACCAAAAGTTGAAAACAAATTAAAATCAAGGCGTATCATTATGCTCTTTTTTAATTATAAGATGCCAAAACCTATTTAAACGGAGATTTTCCTCTTGTCTATTAAAATTATTCGGGTGTTTATATATTTCAATAGCTTCACGTTGCAAACGAACATAATAATGGGTTTGTCTTGACAATATTTTCATATTGTCAAATTGAATGTCATGATTTAAATTATTCAGGGCATGGTCAGCCACAGTAGACCTCTTTGGTTGACCCAATCTACAAAATCTCATATGTTCTTTGCGTCTTGTATCAAAGCTACGTTTTGTGGTCCCGATGTATACTTTTCCACATGAACAAGATAACTTATACACTCCGGAAGATGATAAAGGGCTTGACACATCTTTAGGTGATCTTAAATGTTCTTTAATTTTTCTTGTAGGTTTAAAAATAGTCCTAATGCCATGTTTGATTAGGATTTTTTCAATTCTATTTGTAACATTAGCTATAAAAGGAAGAAAAGCAGTACCAACATTAAGAACTGGTTTTTCTTTAAGGTTACGCCTAGAAGTGTAACGGTATAAACGGGTGGTAGAGCGGGATTACAGATAAATTGGCCCCTTTTTGCCTCGACTAGTCAGCGTGCGGATCGTGGATTGATGTTAATAATTTTGCACATCCAGAATAATAAATCGTACGTCAGTCAAAATAAGGGATGAAGTCAAAATCGTTTCGGTTAAGGGCGCCAGGATATTTGATAGACAAAAATAAGGGTTGTCGTGCCAAAATTACGAGTACATAGCGTGTCTAAACATCCAAAAAACATGCGCTTACCTATTCGTAATCAATTCCAGGTGTGCTGGACAGCAAAGCAAACCACCTAAAATCGGGCTTAAAAACACTACACGCTTGTCAAATAAAAGCGTGATCAACACTCAATAACGTTACGTTAATACACCTCAGTGTAAATAATGCATTAAATAATAATCAAAAAAAAAATCTATAAAATGAACTCTAAATGAATTAATACCCAACTAAAAATCAAATAAAATTACTAAATACTACGAACGCTATTACTCAAAAATAGAAACAAAAGTTACGTTACTATTCAATAAAAAAACTAACTTCGTTACGTTATCACTTAAATTATCGGTAAATTTGCAAAAACAAAAAAAACTGGTATGCAACACAGAAGGGTTTTCAGAGAATACCAAACACATTTATAAAACAAAACAAAGCTATAATAAAATAATAAAATCAGTATAAATATAGACATACGAAAACAAAACAAAAAAAAAATAATACAAAGTCTTATTAGGCGTCAGGTCGTCTGATCAGAGTTCTGCTTACGCCGTACTAAATCGTTTAACCTAAATATAAATAAACCGTGGATTATATATCCACACAACTACAGGGTCAATTGCCCTTTACTAATAAAATAAAAAAAGTTTGAAGGCGGAGCGTTAGAGTTACGATTAATTCCAATAACTAAATTCAAAACACAGTTTAAATTAACAAAAAAAAAAAACGATACACAACTCCGCTTTCAAACCTTCAACAAATAAAATAATTCGAAACACACAACAATCTTAAAAGTTTTCAATAAAAACACAATGTTATAATACCTTACAAGGTCTAGATAGCACCTCCTCTGTGTTACAACGGATGGTACGAACCAGGTGATCGGCTACAGCTATAACGGGAATGGAAACTCCCAGGTCCGGCAAAAGATGAAGATAAATGTTGACTGATATTCTTTTATACGAACAACTTCTTAAGTTAACTCGTCAAAATGTTACTGCATTAACCAAAACTTATTGTACAATAATAATGTGAGCGTTCAAAAATTGTTTGATAACTTTTAGCTTTTAATGTTCTTTTAAATAATTTTATTTTCCACTAAAACTCCTTAATAATTTGTTTAAATAACTAAATATATTTTAATATATTGCGATAGTTTCTTTATCTTTACACACGCTTTGTAGACAAATAGGTGGCACTGTAAGAACGATGATTTTAAGTAAATCCGCAAAGGCGATATAAACCAAAAGTCCATCGACGCACTAAAAAAACACGAAGATGTCCTCCAGGTAATTTTACGTAAAACCGAAATCGGCACTAGGTATAATCCTTTGGTGAATGAACAATTTTCATAAATCCCTTTCACAGGTTACTTCAGTAGTTAAACTACCCTTATTACACAAAAGTACGTTCGTTAAACACCACAAGGTCCAAAGTATCAACGTTCTAAATCACCCCCCCCTAAGCGTAACACAAGCGGCAACGTATACTACTCGAAAGCGAGATCTGTCTAAGACTGCCAAAAATTATTAACAATTTCCATTTTGGATTTTTTTAATCCTCTCTTAAAAAATCTTATCTAATATAATTCAACCAATTAAAAACGGAAGGAGAAACCAAAGTACCCCAATACTATAAATTCGTTTCCGTCCGTAAGGACTCGGTAAATTTTGAAAAACTAACCGTCAGCAAGATCAACGAATACAGCCTCTGTATGTTTACCTTAAGGTACGAACGATAAGACCCACGTGTAATCTCTATGAATCAAAACCAAAATACCTAATAATAAACTGGACAACTATAAGTAAGCGTCTGTATGGCGCTACCATGACGTCATACGCCGATAATTCTACACTCTTTCCATAAATTACGTCATTTTACAGAACTTTCTATTATATTTTACGGAAAACAAACGAAATGAACCTTATTTAAACTTATATACAACTATTTACAAATAAGCGTTAATCAATATTCAATAAACGAAAATAATACGGAAAAACAACCTAAATTACAAAAAAAATACTTCACAAACTAAAAATCTAAAGCTCACCACATACGTTAAAGCAAATTTACTATGAAACTTAATTTGACAACAAAAAAAATTTATATACGGAATCTAACTAATTACATAAGACTATAAACAAAATTACCCACTACGTATACAGGGTGTTCAAAATACCCTGACACTCCCCTTACAAAAATATTTTCCTTCGGAAAATATATCCGAAAAACAACTTAACTCTACAGGCAACCTACGCCAGGAACAAAAACAAAACTAACACTAACTACAAACGTTAACTCCCACAAACTCAACAAAACTCCACAATCACGTTCGGTATAAGTCAAAGTCGAGAAGACAAAAAAAAATTGGACCTAAGTCCACGATAAACGACAAACCCAAAAAATGATCCGCCAAGGATCCGAGAAAGCACAACAAGGTGCAACAACGGTACACGCGTTTGACTGGTGCACTGAAACTCCGCGTCGAGAGCATACGGAAGAGGCCGGGCCACGGTTCACGAGATCCCCGCTTTCCGTTATTCCACAACCGTATACGCAAGACCCAAAATCGCAACACCTCCAACCAAACTCGCTACGCCTACTTGATTAGTCGCCTCTTACGACAAGCAGTGGCATCTGCTGTAGGAAAATTCTTACTCCGTCCCTACACAGAAAACGTCCAAGAGGACTTAATCGACATTAGGATTTGGCTTAAGATCTTTAGCATTCCACACTCCTTCGAAATTCCTGAAGCGTCAGACAGTTCGTAAGTCTGATACGAAACCTTTCTCTTAATATAAAATGGACCGATAAATTTAGGCGCTAACTTAGCTGCAAAATAACGAGACGCGTCCGATAAAACATAATTTTTCCGCCATACGGTATCTCCTACTTCAAAATTCGCTAAACGTCTACGTAAATCATAATTTTGTTTACTCTTAATATACGCGGCATTAAGTCTTTTCTTAATATCGTTATAAACAACGCGAAAAATTTCACTTCTTTCTAACAACGGTGTTCTGTCGGCAAAATTTACATTATCTAGATCGGTACTGTTCGTCGGTATACCCTGCTGTGATCCGTCTATGATCATTTCTCTCCCAAAGTTCGCGAAATAAGGCGTAAGGCCGGTAACTTCATGAGTTGCTGTGCGAATGGCACAGGCAACTTGCGCTAAATACTTATCCCAATTACGTTGATTATCTTCGATATACGACGCTAACATCGTCTTCATAACTCTATTAACACGTTCTGATGGATTCGCCTGAGGATGGTAATTTGCGTTAAATATAATTTTGGCGTTATAAGACGTAACCATTTTCTGAAATTCTTTACTCCTAAATTGTGATCCATTGTCACACAAAACGTACAACGGTACTCCAAACATAAGAAAAACATTCTCTTCGATATTCTTAACTACACTTGCAGCGGTAGCGGCACGTAACGGAAAGAAAAGTACAAATTTCGAAAATAATCGGCAACTACTAAAACATATGAATATCCTCGAGATGATCTCGGTAACGGTCCTACAATATCCGTGGCAATCATTTGCCAGGGCTTGTCGATAACGGGATGTTTTGCCATGAGGCCGGCCGGTTTCTTCTGTTCCGGTTTATGTCTAATACAAGTCTCACAATGTCGAACGTAACGTACTACATCTGCCTTTAATTTTGGCCAATAATACTGTCGTGAAATTCTTTCATAAGTCTTAAAATTCCTGCATGTCCTGCTCTAGGGTCATCATGACACCGCGATAATATCTGGGAACGTTCTCCCTTCGGCACTACAACTCTCCACTGTTCCTCATCGTTTCTCAACTTCGGATAACTACACTTCGCATGCTTCAATAACTTTCCATTTTCTATCCGCCATTGCGGGTACGCGATAGGTCTTGCCTTAACATTCTTCTTCATCCGTGTCAACCACTTATCGTCATCTTTTACATCTTCTACTTCCTTTTCTTCGTCTCCTACTATAGTCTCGTCTGGTAAGTCAATATCGGGTTTACTCGTCACTTCAAGTGCGTCAATAACTGGTACAGAACGCGATAATGTATCCGGTACAACATGATCCTTTCCTTTACGATGAATGATCTCAAAACTATACTGCTGAAGGCGTATAGCCCAACGCGCTAATCGACCGGTAGGTTCCTTTAAATTATGTAACCAAACTAACGATGCGTGATCGGTAATAACCGTAAATTCTGCTCCTCAAATATGGACGTAATTTCTCTACTGACCAAAGTACTGCTAAACACTCTTTTCGGTAGTCGAAAACTTTCTTTCATTTTTCGTCAATGATCTGCTGTTATAACAAATGACTCTTTCTTCACCATCAATGGTCTGCGTTAGTACTGATCCAATGCCATAATCTGAAGCGTCAGTTTGCACAGTAAACGGTAGCGAAAAATCTGGACACGATAATATGGGTGCGGTAACTAAACAATCCTTAATAATTCCGAAAGCTTTCTCACAATCTTCATCCCAAACAAATTTTGCAAATTTATTTAATAATTTCGTTAAAGGCGCTATAATCGTAGAAAAATTTTGAATAAAACGACGGTACCAACTAGCTATTCCGATAACTCGCTTTACTTCCGTAGCACTCTTAGGTGTCGGTATCTTTAAAATTGCGTTAACTTTGTCCGGATCGACCGATAACCCATCCGCGTTAATTACGTAACCCAAATATCGTAACTCCGATTGACAAAAGGTACATTTGTCCCTGCCTAACGTTATTCCTGCCTCGGTAAATCGACGAAAAACTTCTTGTAGAACTTCTAGGTGTTTCTCATATGTAGGTGTACAAATAATCGTATCATCAAGATAAACGAAAACATAAGGTTCTAACTCTGGTCCCAAAACTCGGTCAATAAATCGTTGCCAACTGGCTGGTGCGTTAGCCAAACCGAACGGTAGTCGTTTAAACTGAAATAATCCCCTGTTGGGTACAGTAAAGCGGTATATTGCTTAGAGTCTTCAGCCATTGGTATCTGCCAATACGCTGACTTAATGTCCAACGACGATATGTATTTTGCGTCACGTAAACGGTCTAAAATTGCTGAAACGTACGGTAACGGATATGCATCTCGCTCGGTAACTTTATTTACTTTTCGAAAATCCACGCAAAACCTATAACTCCCATCCTTCTTCTTTACTAGTAGTATCGGACTTGACCAAGCGCTATTAGATTTCTCAATCACATCCATCTTCAACATTTTTCCAACTCGAGATCTATTTGTTGCTGAATAAACGGTGACACACGATAATATCGTTGCTTAATTGGTTCGCTATTGGTCTTAATATGGTGTTGAACTAGAAGTACATCCAATTTCTTTACCTTCGATAGACGTGAAATAATCGGTGACTAACTTGTCTAATCTCTGCAATTGATCGCTACTCAAATCTAATCGGGACTGTATTCCAGGCTCTCCATTCTCCAAAGCTTCAATTGTTTCTAAATTTTCAAATCTCCACTCGCCTTTACGTAAATCCGGTATGATGTTAGTCTGTTTCCAAAAGTCTACTCCCAAAATAAGATGATGCGGTATATCCGGTACAACAAGAACACTGATAATGACAACCTTTCCTTTAATTTCGATTGGTACAGTCGCGGTACCTATACTCCTAACTGACTGACCGTTTGCTACAACACACGTTGACGTAAATTGTTTATCTAACTTAACTCCTAAATGACTTAATTTTTTCCAACCTTTTTCTCCTAATATAGTCTTCGTTGACCCACTATCCAACAAACCTAATAACTCTTGTCCGTAAATTTTAACGTTCACAAATGGTCTTTCATCTGAATCTTTAGAATCAAAAACGTAATCCAAAACAACTTTAGTCTTTAAAAATTTCGCGTCATCCCTAGCTCTTAATGAATTATAATACACTGCCGACTTAACAAAAATTCTAGAAGACAATACGCGGCTCTTTATTGTCTCCGTAATCCGTTTCCCGAATTCGAACACTTAGGACAATTCTTAACCGTAAAATCCTTCTTTCCACAACGATAACAATAACGATTCTTAATGGTATCCTTACAACTCGACGCTAGATGTCCGGTCTTCTGACAATTCCAACATGATCTTCCTCAACTCTACTCGGCGTTATCTTTCCTTCCTGGATCGGTACTTCCTTATTCTTGATCGTGACAACCGGTGGGGTTTCTCCCACGTACGCTAAATCTACTTCTAGATCGGAGCGTTTCCGACTAGGCGGTACATAACTATTCATTGCTTGAACTCTTTCTTCGATAAGTCTTCCATATTTAATTAATTCGTTAATCGAGTTAACCTCCGTTAGACCTAATTGTGCCTGATAAGAAGGCGCGATATTTTTCCGCAAAATACGTAATTGCTTATCCTCCGACAAAGTTTCGTTCAAACGCGAAAATAAAGTCCGCATAACAGCGATATAAATTCCTATAGTCTCGTCCGTACCCTGAGTACGACGCTTAATCTCATCTAATAATCTATCGTCATAATCTATTGGCTGGAATTGAATTTTCAACAATTCCACCAACTCACCCCAAGTCCTAACTTCCTTCTAACGGAACGAACGTAAATCAAAGCGTTACCCGTAAATAAATCTAAACATTCCGAAAATAATTGTGCGTCATCAACTCTACGTGAAATCTGTAATTCTGAAATCCGTTCCAAAAAGCACTTAGCGATAAAGATTTAGTATCTCCCGAAAATGATAAATTCCACTTGCAAACCGGTGTACTTTTTACAACTACATTCCTAACAGGTGATGTACTTAAATTTAAATTACTAATCGGTACTGAAATATCTGTATTTGAATTTTGATCGTCATTATTCGAAACACTGCTTACTACTTCCAAAGGTGAACTTTTGAAACTACACGTTTATCCAAAATTTCGTATGTAGACTGAGCTACCGCAATTTCAACAAACAAACTTTCTTTAATCTTAACATCGATATCGGTTTTCGGAATTGAATTATTAACTCTACCTAACAAATGTTTGAGCTTGGTTTCTATGGTCGTTAAAATTTTTGTGGACGGATTAATTTTGACTTCCTCTAATAATTTTCCTAATTCCAATTTCGTTTCCTCAATAGCAATCTTATCTGTTTCAAAATCGAAAGGATAATCGGGACGTGATGCAATTTTACCACTACTCTCCTCGCTTAAAATATTCCGTAATAAAGCTCGTAACGCAGTTACCCTAACGAAAGATCACCACCTCTAACCGCTATCTCATATCTTACCTCACTAGGTGTAAGCCTATCTACATTAATTTTATAACCCATATTTAATCTTTCGATACGTATATAAAAAACTTAATTCAACAATAAAATAATCCTGAAGCGAAAATACTGAAATACTATCCTAAGATGTCACCAAAAATAAAAATCTACGAGAAAAAAACACCCTAAAATGTCCCACGTTGAAGCGCCAACTTTACCTGTAACGGTATAAACGGGTGGTAGAGCGGGATTACAGATAAATTGGCCCCTTTTTGCCTCGACTAGTCAGCGTGCGGATCGTGGATTGATGTTAATAATTTTGCACATCCAGAATAATAAATCGTACGTCAGTCAAAATAAGGGATGAAGTCAAAATCGTTTCGGTTAAGGGCGCCAGGATATTTGATAGACAAAAATAAGGGTTGTCGTGCCAAAATTACGAGTACATAGCGTGTCTAAACATCCAAAAAACATGCGCTTACCTATTCGTAATCAATTCCAGGTGTGCTGGACAGCAATTCAGCAAACCACCTAAAATCGGGCTTAAAAAAAAACACTACACGCTTGTCAAATAAAAGCGTGATCAACACTCAATAACGTTACGTTAATACACCTCAGTGTAAATAATGCATTAAATAATAATCAAAACAAAAAAAATCTATAAAATGAACTCTAAATGAATTAATACCCAACTAAAAAAATCAAATAAAATTACTAAATACTACGAACGCTATTACTCAAAAATAGAAACAAAAGTTACGTTACTATTCAATAAAAAAACTAACTTCGTTACGTTATCACTTAAATTATCGGTAAATTTGCAAAAACAAAAAAAACTGGTATGCAACACAGAAGGGTTTTCAGAGAATACCAAACACATTTATAAAACAAAACAAAGCTATAATAAAATAATAAAATCAGTATAAATATAGACATACGAAAATGCGTATAAACAAAACAAAAAAAATAATACAAAGTCTTATTAGGCGTCAGGTCGTCTGATCAGAGTTCTGCTTACGCCGTACTAAATCGTTTAACCTAAATATAAATAAACCGTGGATTATATATCCACACAACTACAGGGTCAATTGCCCTTTACTAATAAAATAAAAAAAGTGTGAAGGCGGAGCGTTAGAGTTACGATTAATTCCAATAACTAAATTCAAAACACAGTTTAAATTAACAAAAAAAAAAAACGATACACAACTCCGCTTTCAAACCTTCAACAAATAAAATAATTCGAAACACACAATCTTAAAAGTTTTCAATAAAAACACAATGTTATAATACCTTACAAGGTCTAGATAGCACCTCCTCCGTGTTACAACGGATGGTACGAACCAGGTGATCGGCTACAGCTATAACGGAATGGAAACTCCCAGGTCCGGCAAAAGATGAAGATAAATGTTGACTGATATTCTTTTATACACGAACAACTTCTTAAGTTAACTCGTCAAAATGTTACTGCATTAACCAAAACTTATTGTACAATAATAATGTGAGCGTTCAAAAATTGTTTGATAACTTTTAGCTTTTAATGTTCTTTTAAATAATTTTATTTTCCACTAAAACTCCTTAATAATTTGTTTAAATAACTAAATATATTTTAATATATTGCGATAGTTTCTTTATCTTTACACACGCTTTGTATGACAAATAGGTGGCACTGTAAGAACGATGATTTTAAGTAAATCCGCAAAGGCGATATAAACCAAAAGTCCATCGACGCACTAAAAAAAACACGAAGATGTCCTCCAGGTAATTTTACGTAAAACCGAAATCGGCACTAGGTATAATCCTTTGGTGAATGAACAATTTTCATAAATCCCTTTCACAGGTTACTTCAGTAGTTAAACTACCCTTATTACACAAAAAGTACGTTCGTTAAACACCACAAGGTCCAAGGTATCAACGTTCTAAATCACCCCCCCCTAAGCGTAACACAAGCGGCAACGTATACTACTCGAAAGCGAGATCTGTCTAAGACTGCCAAAAATTATTAACAATTTCCATTTTGGATTTTTTTTAATCCCTCTCTTAAAAAAATCTTATCTAATATAATTCAACCAATTAAAAAACGGAAGGAGAAACCAAAGTACCCCCAATACTATAAATTCGTTTCCGTCCGTAAGGACTCGGTAAATTTTGAAAAACTAACCGTCAGCAAGATCAACGAATACAGCCTCTGTATGTTTACCTTAAGGTACGAACGATAAGACCCACGTGTAATCTCTATGAATCAAAACCAAAATACCTAATAATAAACTGGACAACTATACGTAAGCGTCTGTATGGCGCTACCATGACGTCATACGCCGATAATTCTACACTCTTTCCATAAATTACGTCATTTTTACAGAACTTTCTATTATATTTTACGGAAAACAAACGAAATGAACCTTATTTAAACTTATATACAACTATTTACAAATAAGCGTTAATCAATATTCAATAAACGAAAATAATACGGAAAAACAACCTAAATTACAAAAAAAATACTTCACAAACTAAAAATCTAAAGCTCACCACATACGTTAAAGCAAATTTACTATGAAACTTAATTTGACAACAAAAAAAATTTATATACGGAATCTAACTAATTACATAAGACTATAAACAAAATTACCCACTACGTATACAGGGTGTTCAAAATACCCTGACAGAAGGTGTAATAACATTATTAATATCTGTAAGTGAATATCCATTATCTTGTAAGGATTTTCTTAAATATTTATATTCATCATTCAAAAATTCAGGGTCACAAATTCGTTTTGCTCGATCTACTAAAGATTTAATTACACTAATTTTTTGACGTGGATGGTGGTTGGATAATTTATGAAGGTATCTATCAGTGTGTGTCGGCTTTCTATAACGTTTAAATCTATGGAAATAAATTTTGACATCTCATGTCAACGTCAAAAAGAAAAATTTAATAAATTATACAAACAACAAAATAATAGACCATCTATTGATTGTAGAAAAACAGTTATAAACCTTTCTGATAATGTTGTTTCAGATTATGCTATTGAAGCGCTTTCTAAAGGAGGAAATTTTGCGATAAAACCAAGAGTAATACCTTTTGAAGATATAATTTCCAACATCGAAAACTCCATTAGATTATTACCTTTTGATGCTGCTAATGAAGTTAGATATAACACCGTTAACATATTACGTAAAACAAAACCTCCAAAGAGCAACTTATCCTTTCGTCAACGACATGCTTTACTTGATCTTAAACGCAATGAAAATATTATAATATTAAAATCAGATAAAGGTAATGCAACTGTTATATTAAATATGAACGATTATAACACTAAGATAGAACAATTGTTGGGACCAGAAACTTATCATGAAATACCGAAAGATCCAACAAAAGTTTCTTTTAAAAACTAAAGAGCTGATTAAATTATCATCTATTCCTGAAGAAATAAAGAAGAAACTATCTAACTCTGAAGCTATTTCACCAAAACTATATGGTTTACCAAAATTCATAAACCTAATATTCCTTTAAGGCCTATTGTTAGTGCAATTGGTTCTCCTACATATCACCTTGCAAAACATCTTACATTGTTATTACAACCTCATATAGGAAAAACACCCCATTACATTAAAAATTCTGCCGACTTTGTTGAAAAATGCATAGTTTCAAAATTGAAGAGGGTGATATAATGGTTAGTTTTGATGTTATTTCACTTTTTACAAAAGTACCTCTAAAAGAAACTATTGAATACATAGATCATCTTTTCCAAAGGACATAACCATTCTTTTCAGCACTGTCTTACTACAACTTATTTTCAGTGGAATAATAAATTTTATGAACAGATTGAAGGTGTAGCAATGGGTAGTCCCCTTAGTCCTGTTATAGCTAATTTTATATGGAAAATTTGAAACATTAACGTTACAAAATACACCTAAAAACCTTCAGTTTGGTATAGATATGTAGATGACACATTTGTTATTTGGAGACATGGAGAAGAAGCACTGCATGAGTTTTTGGTTTTATAAATGGTATACATCCTAGTATTCAGTTTACCATGGAAAAAGAAACTAATGGAAGTTTACCATTTCTTGACATATTAATATCTAAAATAATAATTCACTATCTTTTAAGGTTTACAGAAAGCCGACACACACTGATAGATACCTTCATAAATTATCCAACCACCATCCACGTCAAAAATTAGTGTAATTAAATCTTTAGTGGATCGAGCAAAACGAATTTGTGACCCTGAATTTTTGAATGATGAATATAAATATTTAAGAAAATCCTTACAAGATAATGGATATTCACTTACAGATATTAATAATGTTATTACACCTTCTAGGCGTAACCTTAAAGAAAAACCAGTTCTTAATGTTGGTACTGCTTTTATTCCTTTTATATCTAATTTTACAAATATAATTGAAAATAATCCTAATCAAACATGGCATTAGGACTATTTTTAAACCTACAAGAAAAATTAAAGAACATTTAAGATCACCTAAAGATGTGTCAAGCCCTTTATCATCTTCCGGAGTGTATAAGTTATCTTGTTCATGTGGAAAAGTATACATCGGGACCACAAAACGTAGCTTTGATACAAGACGCAAAGAACATATGAGATTTTGTAGATTGGGTCAACCAGAGAGGTCTGCTATGGCTGACCATGCCCTGAATAATTTAAATCATGACATTCAATTTGACAATATGAAAATATTGTCAAGACAAACCCATTATTATGTTCGTTTGCAACGTGAAGCTATTGAAATATATAAACACCCGAATAATTTTAATAGACAAGAGGAAAATCTCCGTTTAAATAGGTTTTGGCATCTTATAGTTAAAAAAGAGCATAATGATACGCCTTGATTTTAATTTGTTTTCAACTTTTGGTATGTCTAGCTTTTTTGGTGTGTTTTTCCTAGACCTTGAAGCAAATGCTTTACCAATTATATGTTAAATTTCCACAGCACTATAATTTAACATAAGTAGTTGAAATTAAATTGAAATTAAAAATTACAGAGAACGTTCTGCATTGTGCTTTTCATTGTTAATAACACTTCCAATTATTGATAAAGATATCTCTTTGTTAGATTTAACTGGGTTATTTTTTGATGTAATGTTTGGATTTGTGAATGCTTCTATCATTTTAAAATTGAAGTTTTTCACAACTTTACACTTACATCATAACTCGATTAAATTTTGTTAAATGTGTTTTTTGGCTGGCAAATTTCATTGTTAGCTTTCGTCGTAGAGAGTGTTCTGGTTTGTCATCTTTGAGGCAGTTTAACAATATTTAATTTTAATGACCTAGTTATTCTTTACTACAATTTTATAGTTGACTTATACGTTCCTCAAACTGTTATATTAATAGCAGGCTTATGTTTATGTTTGAATTTTTCAAATTTGACAAAATTGTTTACTACATCTTTAACAATTTTTAACAAACATTACTACTGACGAAGATAACTGTAAGTGTTATCGAAATCTTTATCATACAGTTTACATACGATAGTAATGCATAACGTAAACTTTATTTTACAGTGTTGGCGCATTTCGATTTATGGGATTGGCTACCCTGGATTTGGAGGTTTTCCAGACAGCTATTAGCCCTAACCTCTAAACTCTATAGAGTTCATTGCCTCTAAAGATTGTGCGAAAACTTGTCAATTTCTAAATGGCAGTTTACGATCAGTATAGCCAACATACAAAAATTCAATGTGACAATAATGCAAATTAGCAAATTGCAATTTTTAGAATGGTTTTATAACATTCAAAATTAGAAAAAATTGTATAAAACACGCCTTGTGTATTGTCGTGCTAGTGCTTTGGAACACTTGACGCTTCGCGTCTCGTGTTACAAACTTAAACTCGTCCGGTATTACTAACATTGTGATACTTGCCATGGGCGTAGCCAGCTAAGGGCAGGGAGGGGCAACTGCCCCCCCCCCTGGAAGAGCAAAAATTAATTAAATAATTTTTAAATTTTAATAAACAAAAAATTAAATCTAAAATATGCATATTTTTCTGTTCTGCATATTTTTTAATTATGCAAATTAGCAAATTGCAATTTTTAGAATGGTTTTATAACATTCAAAATTAGAAAAAATTGTATAAAACACGCCTTGTGTATTGTCGTGCTAGTGCTTTGGAACACTTGACGCTTCGCGTCTCGTGTTACAAACTTAAACTCGTCCGGTATTACTAACATTGTGATACTTGCCATGGGCGTAGCCAGCTAAGGCAGGAGGCAACTGCCCTGGAAGAACAAAATTAATTAAATAATTTTTAAATTTTAATAAACAAAAAATTAAATCTAAAATATGCATATTTTTCTGTTCTGCATATTTTTTTTGTTATCTGTTATTAGTTGAATTTAAGTATAATTAAAATCTCAAAGTTTTGTTTTCATTTGCCTTTTCTTTTTATCCTAAAATTTTACATTTTGAACGACCATGGACCATGGCTTGCCCCCCCCCCCGTTATAAATCCTGGCTACGCCCTTGATACTTGCATTTTAATATACTACTATTTTACTAGTTAAATAATGTAATCTTATTTCACTAATACAATAGCGGCAAATTATGTCATAAACAGTTCTTGATAACGTGGTCGGACATAAACATTTTTCCCTGAATGTGTGTCATTCTCTTACTCTCAGTTTATGATACAAATAAAAAAGGACACAAAATATGTCAATAACTATTCCTAAGGTGCCGATAACTATATTTATGTTAATAACTGTGGCTGTGACAAACGCATATACCATTATTAATAAATTAACCAGTTTTGATCAAAGTACTGTTAAATCGTTACTATAAATTAAAACAAATAGGTCTGTACGGTCATAATTCGGTTTAATAATATTTTTATGTACTCAAGGTAAATTGTAATAGAAAAATCTGATTTGATATGCTTAAGGTGTCAATAACTGTATGTCTTACCATATAATATAGAATGTAGAATATTTGTATGTAGCTTATACACATCTGTGCAAGATTTGTTGCCTATACGTGGTGCTCGATTCATGGACATTTTGTATAAATTTATTGCCAATAACCCAAGCGTTAGGAATGATTGAATTTCCCACTACTGTCCGAACAAGCAGCTAGTTTTGCTTCTGGTAAGTGGTACAGTTTAGTTAGTGAACATGTGTTCAAAGGTTTATGTTTTATCTTTGTTGCTAATAACCTTTACGCACAGTTGTTTATCAAAAGAATACGATTTGAATGATGAATGTTTAAAATTATACCAAGACGGTGTAAAAGCCTATCTAGAAAATAATTTTAAGGAATGCGTAAATAAACTAGAAGAAGGAGTTAAAAAATTTGCACATTATAGCAAAGCGTTGCAAAGTTGCCGAGTGAAATGTAAAGCAGATGCTGAACAGGCAGATCCATTATATCCTGTAGATATAGAAAATATGTATTTTTATGAGAAAGCCATCCGAAATACATTATGTCTAATGAAATGCCGAAAAACTAATGTGGAACTAGCAACAAGCTTAAGTCTTAGTCCTGAAACTGAACAAATATTCGAAGATCAAAAACCTTATGAATATTTACACGTGTGTTATTTTCAAGTAAGTTAACAAACACCATTGATTACAATAAAAACGTGAATTTTTACATTTAAAATATTAAATAAAGTGATAAAATATGTAAATACACACAATCAATATAGTAGCTATGTCAGATTGCAAATGTGTTACATTAATGTTTATCTGTTATGACACCCGGGAAGTTCATCATAACTATAAATAATGGTTTTAGAGATGTCATGGGCGGAACTAACTATTTTGGCGGTTGAATTAAATCTATAGATGTTCTCAGTTTGTATATGTATTATCAGTTACTTGTTAACTATATAATTTTTATAGACGCTCATGACTTGACCTCACAAATGTGTATGGAAAAGTCATTCATCAATATTTAACCAGTGATTAAATATTAAATATTTAACTATGCAGGCATTACATGTTATAATTAATACTAAACACCATAAATTAATACAAGTTTTCTAATTAAATAATAATTATATATATATATATATATATATATATATATATATATATATGTATATATACAGGGTCCAGCAACAAGAGCGCCTTCTTCTATATCTTCCGTTTCATATAAGCTAGATTAATAAAATTTGGGATAGGGTTATAGTTTAGTTGTGTACATATTTTAAAATTATTCACGTGTATACAGGTTGTTTATCTAAAGATGACCAAACTATAATAAAAAAAATTTTAATGAAACCCTGTATATTATTACTTTTTTTAATTATACACATTGTTCCTAACAATTTGGCAATATATTTCCCTATCCCTAAATATAGCCGTTTTTGAGTTATGTCGATTTTTATAAAAAAAAATTGAAATTACAGAGATAGCTTTGAAAATGTACCTCCTTAACCGTTGAAAAACAAAAGTTATCTAATTTATATCAGAACAAGTACACAGATAGAGCTTTCTTATAATGCAAAGAAAATGTCATAATTGCATACAGGGTGTTTACAATTGACTTGCCAATCAGACATTATTCCAACTAGTACAAGTTTACTTTTTCAAATAGAACACTGTATATTATTTCCGTTTTTGGTTTCTACATATCAACCCTTATCAATTCGATATACAATTCCCTATCCCTAAATATAGCCGTTTCCGAATTATTTTCAATTTTTCAAAATGTGTAAGATTATTGGAACATTTTGTTAAATCCATGGCCTCGTATAAATAGAAAAAAAACATTCCTGAAACTGAACAAATATTCGAAGATCAAAAACCTTATGAATATTTACACGTGTGTTATTTTCAAGTAAGTTAACAAACACCATTCATTATAATAAAAACGTGAATTTTTACATTTAAAATATTAAATAAAGTGATAAAATATATAAATACACACAATCAATATAGTACAGATCGCAAATGTGTTACATTAATGTTTATATGTTATGACAGCCGGGAAGTTCATCATAACTATAAATAATGGTTTTAGAGATGACATCGGCGGAACTAACTATTTTGGCGGTTGAATTAAATCTATAGATGTACCTACTCAGTTTGTATATGTATTATCAGTAACTTATTAACTATATAATTTTTATAGACGCTCATGACTTGACCTCACAAATGTGTATGGAAAAGTCATTCATCAATATTTAACCAGTGATTAACTTAATCAAATATTTAACTATGCAGGCATTACATGTTATAATTAATACTAAACACCATAAATTAATACAAGTTTTTCTAATTAAATAATAATAGATTATATATATATATATATATATATATATATATATATATATATATATATATATATATATACAGGGTCCAGCAACAAGAGCGCCTTCTTCTATATCTTCCGTTTCATATAAGCTAGATTAATAAAATTTGGAATAGGGTTATAGTTTAGTTGTATACATATTTTAAAATTATTCACGTGTATACAGGTTGTTTATTTAAAGATGACCAAACTATAATAACAAAAATTTAAATGGAACACCCTGTATATTATTACTTTTTTGAATTCTACACATTGTTCCTAACAATTTGGCAATATACTTCCCTATCCCTAAATATAGCCGTTTTTGAGTTATGTCGATTTTTATAAAAAAAAATTGAAATTGCAGAGATAGCTTTGAAAATGTACCTCCTTAACCGTTGAAAAACAAAGGTTATCTAATTTATATCAGAACAAGTATACAGATAGAGCTTTCTTATAATACAAAGAAAATGTCATAATTGCATACAGAGTGTTTACAATTGACTTACCAATCAGACATTATTTTCAAATAGAACACTCTGTATATTACTCCGTTTTTGGTTTCTACATATTAACCCTTATCAATTCGATATACAATTCCCTATCCCTAAATTTAGCCGTTTCCGAATTATTTTGAATTTTTCAGAATGTATAAGATTATTGGAACATTTTGTTAAATCCATGGCCTCGTATAAATAGAAAAAAAAACAGTGGAAAACAATTGTATTGCAAATTAAAAAACGCAACAGAAACTAATACACTATAATTATTAAAATTATTTCTAAAAATACAAAACTTATAAAATAAAAAAATAATAATTTAACGCTAATCGTTAGCGATAATGATTTATAATAATTGTTCAAAATGTCCGTTTTCTCGGATGCAGACCTGAAGTCGATCTTTAAAAGATTGTTCAACTCTACGCAACAACTCAGGAGTAATGCTATGAAAAGCCTGTGTTATACGATTACGCATATCTTTGGCAGTGGTTGATGGTTCCCTATAGACAATACTTTTTATGTATCCCCATAAAATGTATTCTTGTCAGATCAGGGGACCCAGCTGGCCACCTCACAGGTCCATTTCGCCCAATCCATTTATTTGGAAAGACTCTATTGAGATAATCTCTTAGATCTGCAGAGTAGTGAGCAGGAGCGCCATCATGTTGATACCACATTGTGGCTCTAATATCAAGAGTAATATTTTCTAATAAGCCCGATAAATCGTTACATAAAAAGTTAAGGTACTTCTCACCATTCAAGTGTCCATCAAAAAAGAATGGACCGATGACATAATCCCCAACGATGGCACCCCAGACACTTAAAGACCACATGTTAATTATCAACTTGTCTTAATAAATGTGGATTTTCTGAGGAATAATAATGAAAATTATGTGTATTAACAAATTCATTCTTATGAAATGTTGATTCATCTGTCCATAAAGTATTATAAAAGAAATTAGGGTTTTCAGTAATTTTTTCTCTGGCCCAGTTACAAAATCTTACTCGATGATCGGTCTGCATCGCTCAATTCTTGGTGTACTTGAATATGATAGGGATGTAAGCGATTCTTCTTTAAAAGACGGCCTACTGATCTCTCACTTATACCAACTATTTCACTTATGTCCTTTTGGCTTCTGTGATGATCCTCTTCGATGGCGAGAAGAACCCTCAATTTACTATCTTCATTTGTAGAAGGTTTAACACGTTCATGTTTGGAGTAATTGCCACATGAGGTTGCAATAAATCTACTCTTAACTTTCTGAAACGATCTTGCGTTTGGATGTCTTCTATCTGCATATCTTTCAGCATAAATTCTGCTAGCCAATAAACAGTTTCTTTCTGCAGCACCCAACGCGAATATCATATCAACTAACTCATTTTGTGTAAAATTCATTTTATAAAAATCTTGATTACTAATAATAACACTCGTAAATGATTAACTACAGTTTTATTTATTTAGGTCAAACATTCAATTTTTATAAAAAGCACACTTGATTTTAGAATTTTACTTGAAATTCAAGTAAATATTTGTCAAATTCTTGTTAACATGCATTGCCTCCAGTACAAAAATTGTAATTAGTCTTCTATCATAATATATTAGTTTCTGTTGCGTTTTTTAATGTATAATACGATTGTTTTATGATGTTCTTTTTTATCTATACGAGGCGATAGCTTTGAAATGTCTCAATAATCTTATACATTTTGAAAAATTGAAAATTGGAAACGGCTATATTTAGGGATAGGGAGTTGTATTGCGAACTGATAAGGATTAATATGTAGAAACCAAAAATGTAATAATATACAGGGTTTTTAATTGAATAAGTACACTTTTACTAGTTCGAATAATGGTTGATTGGCAAGTCAATTATAAGCACCCTGTATGCAATTATGTCATTTTCTTCACATTAAAAGGACGCTCTATCTGTGTATTTATTCTCATATAAATTAGATAACTTTTATTTTTCAACAGTTAAGGAGGTACATTTTCAAAGCAATCTCTGTAATTTCAATTTTTTTTTAGAAAAATCGAAATAACTCAAAAACGGTTATATTTAGGGAGAGGGAAATATATTGCGGATTTGTTAGGAACAATGTGTAGAATTCAAGAAAGTAATAATATACAGGGTGTTCCATTTAAATTTCTTTATAATAATTTGGTCCTCTTTAAATAAACAACCTGTATTCGCGTGAATAATTTTAAAATTATTATTTATTTATTATATTTTATTAATCTAGCTTATATAAAACGGAAGATATAGAAGAAGGCGCTCTTGTTGCCGGACCTGTATATATATATATATATATATATATATATATATATATATATATATATATATATATATATATATATATACATATACATATACAGGCAGCGTGTTTCAGTGATAAAGGGGCAGTTCCTCTCTTAAATATAAATTGAAAAAATGAATTTCAACTCAAAGTAACCTTACGTTTAAAAGATATAGGGTGTCATAGTTTAAAGAAATATAAGTTTTTCGTTATCTCATGTAAATTTAAACCGATCTTGATGAAGCTTGGCATGAATTTAGGTGGCATGAATTTTATAGGGGGTAGGCATGTATACTCCATGCCAGCCGGGGAGGTACCACCACCCTTACCATGGGCTCCTTAATATTGAGTCTCCGATTTTCTGAGCTCGGTAAGGGCTGCCGGTTACCTTTTCCATCACCCTTAATCTATTCTCATCCTCATTCTTCCTTCTCGCCCTCACTGTCTTCCTATCGGATTAAAAGTACCAAATTAAAAAATAAGATGGCTGTGGTTTCTAGGGTTATAAATTCCGGACGTAAAATCCTGCCCCACTCGAATGTCCGGGAGGGCAGGGCCCAAGCGACCTCGGTCATCGAAAGTATCAACTTTCTGATTCACTACTGCAACATCCGCGGTATCAGGTCTAATCTTAATGCTATTCACCAACATCTTGAACAATTACAACCTGATATATTGTTTCTATCTGAAACACAAGTCTCCTCTGAAAGCTCCGAGTCACCCGACTTGCAATTTCCTCAATACCATCTTCACTCTAACTTTCGATATAAAGGAGGCGTATGTGCGTACATCAAGGACAGAATTGCTTGCAAGAGGGTTTCTTCCTTAGAAAATAAAAATTTTGACGTGATTTGGTTTAAACATTCTGGTCCTAATTTTGTGAAATTCTACTGTTGCATTTATAGGTCTCCTAATGACAGCAACTTTCAAGACTTCTTCGATTACCTTAGTATGAAAGTTACTATCTCCTGTCTCAGTTTCCATCTTGCGATATCTCATTTGTAGGCAATTTCAATGTTCATAACTCTAATTGGCTTCAATTTTCATCTACTACAAATCCCGCTGGTCATAGTGCAGAAACATTTGCTATTTCATGTGATCTCACACAAATGATTTCTGAACCCACAAGAATCCCTGATAACCCTAACCATACTCCACATCTTCTAGATCTCTTTCTTACATCAAACCCTCTTGTTTATAAAACTTCCGTTCTTTCGCCTTTAGGTCTTTCCGACCATTGTCTAATAAAAATCATTTCTACTGTACCTAATTCCACTGTTGTTCGCAAAACCGATAGAACCTTGTGGTGTTTTAAGTCAGCTCGATGGAGTGATTTACGGGATTTCTTTGCAACCTTTCCATGGCGTGAATATTGTTTTAAGTCGTCCTCTTCTTCGGACATCGCTCTTTCAGTATCTGAAGTCATCCTCATGGGAATGGAGTTATACATTCCGAAAAACAGTACCGTGTAGGTCATTCACGTTCCCAACCCTGGTTCAATAAGGCTTGTTCTGATGCAATATCTTTAAAAATAAATGTTACATTAAATGGAAATCTAATAAGTCGGTTGACAGTCATGTAGAATACGTTGGTGCTAGAAATATCTGCAAAATGTCATCACTAAAACTAAAAAGTTGTTCGAACAACGAAAATGCAATGAACTAGCTACATCTCCTTTAGGCAGTCGTAAATTTTGGTCTTTAGCAAAAGCCATTAGTAAAAACTTTCGAACATCTTCATTTCCCCCCCTGACATCTATTGACGGATCGGTAGTTGCTGATTCTGTAGACAAAGCCAACGTTTTTGTGGATTTGTTTGCATCAAACTCGTGTCTCAATGATTCTGGAAAAGATGTGCCCCTAGTCAACTCTTCTTCATACGTTATGAAACCAATTCATTTTCGGTACAAGCTCTTGGAATCGATCATCAGTAGACTTAATCTCAATAAGGCGACTGGCCCAGACGGTATCCCAGCTATTGTCTTAAAGAAATGTTCCCCCGAACTAGTACCAGTCCTATCTAAGCTCTATACGATCTCTATATCTTCTGGGGAATTTCCTTCATCATGGAAGTTAGCAAATGTTCAACCTATTCCCAAAAAAGGTGATAAGACCGATCCCTCAAATTACAGACCAATTGCCATCACTTCCATTTTGTCTAAAATCATGGAAAAAGCCATCAATCAGCAACTGCTCACGTTTCTTGAAACTAACAAACTCCTTAGTGACCATCAATATGGGTTTAGGCAAAGTCGTTCAACAGGCGATCTTCTTTCATATGTGACAATACAGTAGAGCAGTCCCGTGAAACAGTTGTAGTCGCTTTAGATATCTCAAAGGCATTTGACCAAGTTTGGCATAAGTGTTTACTTGCCAAACTCACCTCGTTTGGGTTAAATGATACGCTCATCAACTGGGTTTCGAGTTTCCTGTATAAAAGACGAATACGTGTCGTAGTTGATGGCTTTTTTTCAAAAGAAGTTAGCATTAACGCAGGCGTACCACAGGGATCCGTTATAGCGCCTTCACTTTTTCTGCTGTACATAAACGACCTTATTTCTTCAACAACTAACCCCATCCATTGCTTTGCTGACGATAGCACTCTTCACTGTAGTTCATCTCAGTCTACTCATAGTGATAATCCACCTTCTATGTCAAATCAAGAAATTAAAGCTGAAATGGCAAATTCAATCAACAAAGACATTCAACGTATTCTCGAATGGGGAAGCAATAATCTAGTTAAATTTAATGCTAACAAAACTCAGTGTTGCCTTATGTCCGCCAAAAAAGATCGATCATTTCTTGTTGTAAGTATGAATGGCTCAGTTCTTAAGTTTTCAGACTCTATTACTCTGTTGGGTATGACTGTATCTTCAAATCTCTCATGGGTTGACCATCTTCTGTCAGCTACCAAAACAGCTGCTCGTAAAATAGGCTTTTTGTACAGATCTAAGCAGTACTTTACCTCTCGACAACTCCTTCTGCTGTATAAAGCCCAAATTCGGCCTCATCTGGAATATAATTCTCACCTTTGAGTTAGTGCTCCCCAATACGCTCTCGATATCGTTGATCGTATTCAAAAGAGAGCGATTAGGCTTATAAATGACCCGTCCTTAACTTCTCACATACAGTCCCTTGAGCATAGAAGGATGGTTTCAGTTCTTTCTTTGTATTATCGTTATTACAACGGTGCTGGTGAATTACATTCTTTGATACCATCTCCGGCTATCTTTGCGAGAAACACTCGGTTCGCTCATTCACATCATCAGTATACAGTACAAATCTCCACTTGTCGTACCAAACGGGCGCAATCCACATTTTTCTACATGGCTTCTAAACTCTGGAATGATCTCCCTAGTTCCTGTTTTCCTCTCACTTATGATATGAGAAAATTTATGGTAGCTGTTCATAGGCATCTATTGGCAATTCATTATCCCTCTATCCATCCTCTTAAGTGTTCCTGAGTGCTTTAGCACGATAGGCCTTATTTAGCCTGTTCAGGTCCACAATCATAAAAAAAAAGAACAATAAACAAACAAAGATTTTTAATTTGGTTAGTTCAGGTGTGTTCCAGTGGCGCAGATATTCAAGGTTGGCCCCCTTTTTCGCTCCCTACCTTTTACGCTACTGCATTTTTTCAAATCTAAAAGTCTTTTTTAATTTTACATTTAATTTAGAAAAAGAAATGGCTCTTGAAAAATTTTGATTAGAAGCTTAGCTACAGAGATATTTTAAAAGTATTTCGTTTTGTTAACGGTCCATGGACATTGCAATTTAGAAAAAAAATTAACAGTTGTAATTTTTTTATTACAGATCAAAGATTAAAGATTAAACACAAGAAGATAAGAACAATAACATTTTTTAAATAACATTTTTTAATAATAAATTGAATATTGTATCCATAACTAAATTTATTATTTTTTATAATAAATCTTCATCTTCTGCATCGATGTAAGCTTGACATCATCTTAACATTGAATTGCGAACTCTGCCGAAGATGCCTTGTATTTCTTCTAATGCATGGAAGGCAAAAATTCTCTTTGCCAAACCATCGCGATAGTTAACAGGAGTGTCATAACCTTAGATTTGACATTTCCGCAAAGGAAAAAAATCAATGGGCGTTAAATCGGGTGATTTAGGGGCCAGGGAAAGGGACCACCACGTCCAATCTGGATATGTGTTATTTAAGTAATTTCGGACTAGGGTTGAAAAATGAGGCGGTGCTCCCATCATGCTGGAATATCATCTTATTCCGAATATCTAGGGGAATATCCTCCAGCAATTACAAAGAGAATTCGTTATGAATTTAAGATAAACTTAACCGGTAACGTTGGGAGGTAAAATAAAAGGTCCAATCAAAAAGTCAGACATTAAATGAGAACCGTTGTTGATCACCACGTACGACGGCAGCGTGAGGGTTCCTGTGACTCCAGATATACCATCCCTTGTGAAACATGCCTTATCCGAAGCAATTGAAGGCACAACTGCAGACTCCCCAAAAACCAGCGACAAAATTCTGTTCTACGCGCGTCTGCTTGATCTAGCGACTGAACTTTCTGCTTTTTAACGGATGTTGTCGGTCTTCATGTAAAACTCTCCAAACCGATATGTGAGAAACACCCATATCGTTAGCCACGGCACGAGTGCTTGTGGATTTTCTGCTACACGCTCTAAAATCTCCTCTTCGAAACGCAATGTTCGCCTGAGTGTAGGATGCTTAACTACTGCAGTCTCTCTTAAATGAGCATGAATGCGTTGGAAAATTTTACGGTTTGGATACCCCCGATCAGGAAAACGTTGGCGACACAACCGAGCGGCTTCTCTACTGTATTTTTTTGTTAGATTTGACTAGATCTTTAGTTGGTATGTGAAGTTTCTACTTGTGAATGCTTTTATCAGTTTCAAATTAAAGTTTTTCACAATTTGAATAAATTTTGTTAAATGTGCTCTTTGCCTATGACATTTTTCACCGTCGTTAGAGGATCTTCTGATTTGTCACCTTGAAGACAGTTTAATAATATTTGATTTATTAAGGATCTAGTTATTACTAAAATTAGATTCCCTAGCTTTATGCATTTATCAAACTGTTATATTAATAGCATGCGTTTACGTTTGTGTTTTCATCTTTATGATATTTCATAAACTTATTATTTAAACAATTCGTAAAGACATTACAACTACTGAGGACGATAACTGTTATTGTTATCGAAACGTATAGATTTATATAAATATAAATATAAAAATACACACCACTAAAAAACCCAAAAGATTTTCATACCAGTCGATCACTTTACCGTATGGCTATATAAGCTCTTTTTATATTTAACGTACATATATTGCTAGCATATTATTAAATTGTTATAGATTTTTAATTTTTACTATTTATGTCCTTTTTTTAGTTCCACAGTCAAGCTAAGGTGAAATTTAAGTGTTTCTTCATCTTTTGTTAATACCTGTATAACGATCAACTTTATAGGAAAATTTAATTTTGCATAAATTTTCTTAAAGCAGCCAAATAAGTCTAAAAATTAATTAAAAAAAAGATTGAAAATGCTTAAATTGTATTATCGATATTTTTATAGA
>JARFJB010000602.1:1907500-1932500 GCA_036346205.1 Vesta saturnalis
AAACAGCAGAAAGCTCCAGAAATTAGACACGTGTCCCATTTTAGGAAATTACTTACATTTCCTGTTAAATCAACGGCCATGTTTGTCTAATGATGAGAAAGTGGTTCATACACTTTGCAATGATATACGATGTCTGATACCTATAGTGGGACATACGGCCCACTATAGGTTTTTCGGTCTCAGGTCAATGAAACTTTATTTGACATCTTGGCTCCAAACGATTACCACGCCTTAAAATTGGAATTGATGTATAAGAACTTCTAGGTGTTTGGTTCAAATAACGGACTTCTTAAAACCACAAAACACGTTTTGTGATTTTTCTAACGAAATTGGCGTACAAATAAATTTTAGGAACAGATTTCGCCTATAATGTAACCAACTCCCTAAAACCGTAAGATTTCGTGCTTGTGCAGCCAGAAAATTTGTTTAGTTCTTTTTTCTACAGAGATAAAGTTTTTGGGCATTTTTGGACTAAAAAGATGACGAACCATTTAAAAGCATAATAGAGTTAATGTGTTTTTCCTATCAAACTAGCGTATCAATAAAGTTGTAAGCTGCTTTTGCTTACTTTGTAAATATAAGTTAACTTTAAATTGCCGCATAAGGCAATGAACTCGTAAGGGTTTTATACATATATTATACATATTTTTTACAAGAGCTAAATATTCACACTTAATAGTGACTTAACTAACATACAAAAACATAAAGGAAAATAATTCGGATAAAAACTACACAGATAAATTGATGTTACTATTGGTAATCTTGAACATCCAACATACCACAGGCGGTCGGGAGTTGGTCCAATATTGCAGGTGGGTGCCGTCGTCTAATAGCGCTAGCGGGGTTTAACACGCAGCTTCTCCCACTTTCTCGTTACGTCTGCTGTGAAAATATTGTTAACTGAGTATTTACACACTAAAAGAACTGATCTGAATTTATATAATGCAATATAAAAGGAAATTTTATTTATTTTAAAATTATATTAAAATTATAAAGGCCGAGTAGCCAATAGTAAAAACAACTAGTTTTATACAGCTATTCTAACGTTGTTTATAATATTCGACAAATGTTTGTGACGATAAGATAACGAGGGTAACAATATTTATATACCTGCTTTACGGGCAAAGAAAATCAATACTTTTAAAGAGACTATTTTATGCTTTATATTTTATAAAAGCATTCATATTTTATATTGTATAAATGTAGCTTTTTCGACCTAACTTTTACGAAAGTAAATTTAAATTAAACTAACTAATATTTACATGGGCTTTCTTAAGAAACTATCTATTTACAGGTTAATGTTAATTACGGTGGATTAAGATATTTTCTAATTACCCATAGTAATTAGCGGAAATTGTGGTAAACACAGAATTGGTGGTGTTTACGAGTTATTAAACTCTTTGAAATGAAATACGGACGTTCTCGTTTTAAATAGTTGGCCACTTGGGTGCGCAGTGCGCTTCTGGTTTCGACAATAGTAGCCACCTAGGTTGCCTCTAACGCCGGGCCGATTTTAATAATAACAATTTCAACCGCCAGAAACGTTCAGTTTAAAGATTGGTTATCAGGTTCAGGTTAAACCAAACGTTTTACAGGTACAGTACTCTGAAAGACGGATTACTTCTTTAATTCTGAGTTATCTCGCCTTGCGATCTGGACCGGATATAGGTTCAGGAGTTCCGATAAAAAGTAAATTTTTATCCTAGCCTGGGGCCTATAAAGCTTCGCGACCTTTCGGTAAAATTCAGAACTGTTAAATAAACAGGCTGGCAGGATAACGGACGTTTTACGTGCGTCGTCATTTAACAAAGGTGTTAAGCAGGATGTATGCTATCCTCTGGATATCTCACTATGAGTGAACGGGTAGAAAAGTGGTTTCAGGACTTCTAGTAAGAAGTAAGCTTCAAACGAAACTTATTTCAAGCGGTTAATTACGTTAGGTGAGATGGAAATGTAATACTCACTGCTTTACGTAATGTCTTCGTAATTTACCAAACTGGGTGACCGAAATATGATCTAATTGCGGGCGACTTATTACTTTCAATCTGTCGACTTCCTGCACGTTGGTTTTTGATTTGCCGGTTAATATCAATTAAAAGATTCTGGGCTTATATCCGTTGCGCTGTTTAATTGATACCCCGAGGATTGGTAGAATTTAAGCGAATACCTTTCTATCCAATTTAATAAGTAAAAGACTTCTGTAATTGACTTATATGCAGGCGACCACAGATTTAAACAGCAGTAAACCATGGTGTCTTGGAATGATTGCGGGCGGATTGAATCGAGTTGACTCAACGGAGAATGAGGATGAACAGGCTGAGTCTCCAAAGAGGCTGGCGGTAATTAGCGCGGGACTGCGCTCGGACTGAGAATGTGGAAGGAATGAGAATGAGAGTAGCACGTCTTACGGTTTTATTGAAAACGCCGGAAGGCGGGTACGACTTCTGGTTGATGCTTCTAACTACGCGATTCGCTGTTAGACTGGAGGGGGCTCTGGCGTAGAAAACTATTAACGTTTTTTTGAAATAACGTCGGAGGGGATATATATTCATTATTTGATGATTTCTGTAATTTAATTAATACAGGTTAATTAACAAATAATTCATACAAAAAAAATTTGGGCAAGTTTTGGCGAAAATGATAACTAGCGTCTTACAACGATAAAATTTTCTTTTCGCACATCAGGAAATTCTAACGAAATTGGTAAATTTCTGCACTGTCTTATAATTTCCATTCTTAACCTTACACTGTTTTTCCTTTCACTATTTTTTATATTTACCTCGGTACCTGACATCATTTTTGGATTTGTATGAATATAATTTATTGATCGCTTAATCAATTTTTTTCGAGACTAGTGTATCTCAAAAGATACCTAATTTTTTCAATTGTTATTCAAATTAATAAATTCGTGATTAATCTCACTATTATTATTTAAAATTAAAAATTAACTGTTCGGATATTTATTTCAAATTCTATTAAGCTTTAAGCTTTTATGGATTTTTTATAATTTAAATTTAATAATGAGCCTTGACAAAAAAAAATCTTTTAGCATGTTTCTGCTAACGTTTTGTCTACTTCCGTACATTTACAGTATCCATTCCCTCTCTGGCATCAGTATGTAATTATTGCAATCTTGCTGTTACGTTATTAATTAACGATAGAAGGTGTGTTCACAATATTTTTCACTCAAACTTATTTAATGATTATTATACTGTACTTTCCCATCGGCAGGGGAAAAAGATAAAACAATACTTTCTCTTCCATTCTTAACCCAACGCTGTATTTCTTTTCGCAATTGTTGTTCACAGTCCGGAGTGTATTACTTACATTCAACTTTTAACACTTAAAAATTTTTTGTACTAATTCTTAATTCTATAATTTTTCACTTATCCAACAATTTTTATCTAATTACAATTTCCCTTACATAAATCTTTATAACCAATCATTCTTAAGATTTTTAAGTATATTCAAAAGTTTCAATAACTTCAGCTCAAATTCAATACATACCAGCAATGATTAGATTAATCCTTCAAATATATTCAATACATAAAATTTACGATATAATACAATTGAAATAGTTGCAATACATTTAATAACCATTAAAATTTAGAATAAATTATTTTCATTTCCATCCTATTGGCAAGTGTCCAAGAACAGTATACCTAAGTTACTCCCTCGTACACAGAATATGTATGTATTCATTTAGATTTTATTTTTGGAATCCCATATTTATGTATTAGCTCATTACCTAACTTACTTTTCGATTTGTATGAATATAGTTTATTGCTTTCTTTAATAATTTTTTTCAAAGCTATGGTGGTCAGTTCTTGTCGCAAAAATCTTTACTAAAGTTCCTAATTTCTTTCAACTTTTATTCGCAATACTAAATTCGTAATTAATATATTACTATTATCAAATACTACATATTGCATTTTTTAATAGTTGAAATTTTTCATTTCGTAATTCCTTTAAATTAACAATAAGTTTCTATATTTGCCATTTTCAATTTGAAAATAAAAAATCTGCACTAATTTCATTTATGCTTATAATATAATAATATAATTCTTTTACGTATTTAAATCGACCTTAAATTCATTTTTGAACAATTTAAATCACAAGTACATTTATATAAGATACACAAAATGATTTCTGGGTCATTAGTAGAAATGGGGCACCATCCCCTCCCCTCTTTTTTTTTTACGTCACAAGCCCCGCCCACATTCACTTTTTTATATACCCACGTGGGAGACCGCATTTTTCACCCTTATTTTTACTCGCTTACGTGTAGGACGTATTTTTCACCCCTATTTTTACACATCCACGTGTGAGACCGTGTTTTCAACCCTTTTATCCTAATTTTCACACACCCACGTGTGAGACCGTGTTTTCATCCCTAATTTTCACACACCTACGTGTGAGACCGCATTTTCAACCCTTTCATCCCTAATTATTTTTACTCACTTACGTATAGAATGTGTATTTTCACCCCTATTTTTACACACCCACGTGTAGGCCGTGTTTTTTCACCCCTATTTTATGACAGCTCACGTATAGGATGCGTATTTTCAACCCTCATGGTTTCTTTTCGAGGTCAACCCTAATTAGAGCCTTTTTTGCACATGCTCACGTGAGGGGCAGGTCTTGGTGCTGGGGGCTGGATCTGGACCTAGGTCTTGGACTTTGAGTTGGTCTTAGGGTTATTTTTGATGGTATTAAGGTCCTTCTGACTATATTAATAGCAGTGCCCCTGGAGGTTAGGCAAATGCACACGCATACAATGTTGGAAATTGCATAATTAATAAGATATTATTATTAAAATTATCGGTCCTATTGCTTTAAAATGGCCACATGCTATTGGATGATCTTTTATCTAAACGTTATATTTCTAATAAGGAGGTTCTTGTGCGACACGTGTAGGGCTTTGCAACTTGTTCTCAGACCCTCGCCCCATGGCCGGAGATGATGTGGGATCCTAACCTTATAAGATAAGTGTAGAGCTTAGCCCCTATCGTGGTCCCCTTGATGCAATTGTATGTTGTTTTAACTTAATCACAGCTGTAGGCCTTCGCCCTGTCATACAAAAATTGTATTCTAATAAGGGGGTTCTTGTAAGGCAGGACTTGTATCAGGGGCTGCGCCCTGGCCCCTTTGAGTAAAAATTGATTTTAGCGCCATCTAGGGGCGTATAGACTAATGAACATTTTCTATAATAGAAGCTGATAATGCACACCTCTCTCCTGCTCTATGTTGTTTCTTTCTCCCCCTCTCTCTTTCTCACACACGCACAAACAAATCAATTAATTAATCAATCTCAAACAAATCACGTTCGATCATCAGATAAAACTCAATCAATCAACCGAAATTATGTCTTACAGTTTGCGGAAACCAGATTACATTTCAAACTGAATGCATTAAAGTGTAATTAAATATGACGTGAATAATAAATAATTTCTACCCTAATGCAATGATGCTTTATGTATAGGCTGATTCTATAAACAGTCACCACCTATACATTCGGAACATCATATCTGATTTATTTGCATGTTTAATTACATACACACACAAAACTGTTTCATTGTAACGTGTTCATTAACAGTTGTAAAAACCCATTAAAAAGTAATAATTACTTATATATATATATATATATATATATATATATATATATATATATATATAACATAGAGTTAAATTAAAATTAACATGTTTTAAGAATATCAAACTGATATAACGGAAATAAAAGGCAAAAGGTTTTAATGGTTTATTATTATACATGAATTAACAATAACTACAAGTTTAAAAACCGTGCGTACCTACTATTTTGTAGAGTTGATCTTATGAAGTCATCCTGCGTAATAATACATTTTTAAAAAATCTTTATCGGCATTTTTGTTAGCAATATCAGGTAGAAAACATATATTAAAAATAATACGCTTACCTTTAGAAGTTTTTCCTTCAACTGTACAATATGTTAAACTGAATTTTTTATACAACGTGTCTCACTAAAATGCGATTTGTGAATGGTTGGCTATAAACAGCCCATTACATACCTGTCATTAACTATTTAGAAAGTAATACAGAAAAACCTGAATTCGTATTTAACAAACATGTACTTACAAAAAAGAATTTACATTCAAAACACAAATATTTTAAAAATTTTGCTAACGCGGAAATTACTTTTAAATAATTGAATCTTCAGGTCACGTAAAAACTATCTAATACCACTAATGTTACAGCATAATAATAAAAACTCATTAAACAGTGATTACACATTAATTACATTTAAAATATGTAACTTTTATACTACGTCTATTATTACATAGAGATGAGATTATTCTTAAATTTAATTGATTTCGATAGAGCTCTGGAAATACTACAACCGTTCGAAATCATGCTTCTTCTCTCGACATCAAAAAAGCTATACTAGTGATATGTATACATTAAGTAAGCATAATAGCGGATACAGCTACATTGCTAACGATTATTGATGTTTTTTTTGCATGAGATTTTTGAATGAGACAGCTTCGCAGGTATTTTTTAAGAAAAGCTATACACATCTCATGAGATCAAACGAGATTTTTGATATACATTCACCTCATCGTCTTCACCTTGAACGATTATATTGTAACAACCTATGAAAGTAGCTAATAACCCTAATAGTTTTATCAGACATTATTACATGGACACGAGGTCAGCCCTAAATTAACTGGTTTCAACACGGCTCTGGAAATGCTGCACACTTCAAATCTTTCAGCTCGTTCGCAGAAGTTGTACCGTATTCACTTCCTTCAATTTTTATCTGCATTCTGTTTCGAGACTGTAGTACGTTTTCTAATACATAATACTGTGATACGTGTAGCAGCAAAACACATTAGCTAGTTAGTTTCACCTCTATATTACTTTACATGCATGCCTGATCTTATCATAAATAAATACACCTGTCAAAAAAAGCTAATTAAACATAACTACATGGACTGGGTATAGCAAGCAACGTTTCCAATTATAGCTTTTAGTCAACACAATAGTGCCTACAACTACATACAATCGACTAGCACTGCTTTAGCACGAGGATCAAACGAAAAACACACATGCACGCACGCACGCACACACGCAAGCTCGCACGTACACACGCACATAAGCACGCACGCTCGCACGCACGCACGCACGCACGCTCGCACGTACGCATGTACGCACGCCCGCACGTGCGCACGCACGTACGCACGCTCGCACGTACGCACGCTCGCAAGTACGCACGTTGGCACGCACGCACGCTCGCACGTACACACGCACATAAGCACGCACGCACGCACGCACACACGCTCGCACGCATGTATGCTCACACACACACACACGCACACCCACGCGCACGCGCACGCCACACGCACACGCACGCGCACGCGCACACGCACACGACACACACACACACACACACACACACACACACACACACACACGAGAGCGCGAAAACACGCAAACGCGAAAAACACACTAACACAAAAAAAAACATGCAAACACGCTAACACACAAACACACAAACGAAGAACGCTACCACGAAAACACGCTAACACAAAAAATACGCAAACGCAAAGACATACAAATGCGAAAATACGTAAAAACGAAAACACACAAACGAAAACACGCCAACACGCAAAACGAAAACACGCTAAAGCAAAAAAACTTGTAAACTTGCAATCATGAATCCAGACGGTGGAGCACCGTTAGGAAAAAAACAAGTTTATTAATAAAACTGAAGGAAAGCTTAATGTTTGAAAATATATTATTATTATTATTATAAACAACAATACATCATTATTGTTTAATAACATGCTTTATCGGTTTTCTTCTTCTTGAACTGTGATTCGTCGTCATCATCATCATGATTTTGAGATTTGCCCTTCACCCCTATGTCATCGCTCTTCTTTCTCTTCTGTGAACCATCACCATCATCTTGAATGTGAGATACATTCAGCTCAATTACGTCATCGCTTTTATCATTATCTTGAACGGTTATGTTGTAATAGTTTATTAACAAGTCAGTAAAATCTCTAATGTCCGCTGATGTTTGCTCATAAACAGGAGAATACATTATAGTAATGCTCACTCGATGACAGTTACACTTTAAAGAGCGAAACACACGAGAAACGAGAACGCAGCTAGCCTTGGGTCTTGTGCGCAAGCGTGCTCGTCAATGTTCGGGTAGAATCGGTTATCTTCGGGGGGATGTCTGAAGTATTGACCTAACCACACTCTAACGTAGCCCCTAGGGGCATGATTATAAATCTAAACGCCTCTTTTATGGTCGAGGTATTTTCTCCTAAGACGGCCGTCCATTACTATCTTTATTATTTTCGACGGTCTTTTAATTTTTACTGTATTATTGTTCTTAATTTAATCACATTAATAGTACCTTTTTTGTATAAATTCTGGCTTATGCGTTTTTATTACGTGGATTTTATTTATTTAACCAAATACTAACCACTCTTAATTTCCAATCGGTTGAAATTTAACTTACTTTCTATTATAATTATCCAACTATTCGCAATTAATTTTTAATTTCAATGCTTTTTTAACTAATTCCTTCTAGACTAATTTTTAAATTTATGTTAGCACCCCTAAGTTATTTTAATCACTTCTTTTTAAGAGGAATCTTATCAGGATCGCCATGTAATGAATTAAAAGGTTACGTAGTAAACGAGTGTTGATTGGTTAAGGGTTTAGGATTGCAATTATGCACTATAAGTTACTTAGACTACGTTTATTATAATTTATGGGAGCTACACTTCTAACTTGTCAACGTCACGTCGTAGATTTTACTAATCAATGTAATGGTGCCTACAACTATTTTATAATATCCACCCCTTTTCTCTGATCTGTATCTACTTATGGAAATCTTGCTTTTACGTTATTAATGACTGATATAAAGTAAGTTTACAAAATTCTTAACTCTAACTTAACGCTTATTACACCACAATAATACTCTTTCCCATTTTGATTAAAAACTTGTTGATGAGTTTCAACTATGACTCTTTTTATTTATGTATTTATTTATTTATTTTGAACTATTTGGTTAAGCCACTATGATATTTAACTTATGTTATACATTAACTGTTTCTGCACCATCAGGATTTGTGACTCTCAACACGTTTGTAAACCCCTAATTATTATATTATGTACCATAGCGCGCTTAGGGTCTAAAGAGACTTTGTAGTGGGGTAGATGTTGGCACAATGGAACACAAAAAATAAATTATTTTTTCTCATTAGCACCCTTGCCTGTTGTCAATATTGATGCAGTAGATTTTTGCCGATGAGAGGACTGTATAACTCTATGCTCATGAGGATGACTTCAGGTACTGAATTTAGTTGATTTATAACAATACAAGGTTTTATCAGTGTTGTGAACAACAGAGGAATTAGGGACAGTAGAAGTTATTTCTATTAGACCATGGTCAAATAGACCTAGTGGGGAAAGAACTGAAGGTTTATAAACAAGTGGGTTTGATGTAAGAAAGATGTCTAGAAGATGTGGGTATTGTTAGGATCAACAGGTATTCTTGTCTTTTCAGAAATCATTTGTGTGAAATCACGTGAAATAGCAAACGTGTCTGCATTATGACCAGTAGAATTAGTAGAAGATGAAAATTGAAGCCAGAGTTATGAACATTGAAATCTCTTAGAATTGAGATGAAAACTGAGAGGTGATCGAAGAAGTTTTGAAAGTTACTGTCATTGGAAGACAGCAGCAATAGAATTTTACAAATTTAGAAATAGAATGTTTGAACAAAATCACGTCGAATTTTTATTCTCCGAAGAAGATATCCTTTTGCAAGCGATGTTGTCCTTGAAATAGGCACTCACTCCTCCTTTACATCGAAAGTTAGGGTGAAAATTGTATTGGCGAAATTTTAAATTTTGAGTTTACTGAAGAGACTTATGTTTCAGAAAGAAACAAAATGTCAGTTTGTAATTGTACAAGATGGTGAAGAGCATTAAGATTAGGCCTGATACAATAGTGGATCAAAAAATTAGTACTTTCGATGACCGAGATCGTTAGGGCCCATCCCGCCCAGACATCCGAACAGCCCTCACGATACGATACAATTATTTTCTACTGCAACTTATTTGTAGAAATTTGGATCTGTAGCAGCACTTTGTAATGCAAGAGATGGGCCCTCGAGTAGGCTTGGTGGAGCTCTAATACGTTCCCAATAAGTAGGATTAAGTAACAGACAAGTGCTCTTCAGCGAACTTTTATAATTTAAGAAGACAATGTGAGCAGTATTCTTCCTTGCAATAGAATTTTGGCCTCACTTAGAAGACATGTAAGGCATACTCATGTGTCAACCAAAAATATAATCGTTTCTTGTTGTATCATGGTTTCACAATAAATGACGTGTCATAATTCTTTAAGTATACCCAACTGAGTGATTTACTTCCCATACACATGAATATTTTTAATACACTTGTTTAAATTGTTCTGCTTCACTAGATTACCATATTTATTATTACCAAACGTTTATTTTTTTTTAGGAAAAACAGTTTCAAAAAGCTGCATCAGCTGCATTTACGTATTTAGTAACACACCCTAAAGATGAATCCATCACTAAATCGTTGAAATATTATTCTACTTTACAGGAAGTTGATATGACCTCTGTCGTTAATTATGAAGCCAAAGTAAGTAAATATTGAGGGATCATTACGTTACTAATATTGGTAACTATATTGAAGGATCACATTTACCTGTACATTCACGGAGTGGATGCTTATGACCAAAAAGATTGGAAAGCTGTTGAGAATAATATGGAGGAATCGTTAATTTCCTATTTACAAGCTGAAGAAGATTGTAGAGCTTTATGTGAAGGTCCTTTTGACCAAGGCTGGTTTCCTGATTTAATACCATCAATTGCTAGTACCTACTGATATTTGTATATATGCTTGATTTGGTAAGATCTGTGTTGTTTGTAGATCACTACACCTTTTCGTTGAAATGTAAAGTAAAATGTGCTGTGAAATTAAATAATTTAAATGGACAATATCAGGAAGATCTTCTCCCTAGTCATTATCACTATCTACAATACGCGTACTTCAAAAGTACGTAGACTTACCAATAACTGTTTTTTAGAAATAGTTTATTTTAGCTAACAATCTGAAGGCAGCTTGTCAAGCGGCTTCTAGTTATGTTTTATTTTACCCTAATGATGACACCATGAGAAGTAATATGGAGTTCTACAAAAAATTGCCAAAAGTGGAAGCAAATTTTTTTACTCCTAGACCTGTAAACCATTGACAAATGTAATCGCTATGTGGTATTAATTTGATCTATAATTTTTAGGAAGCTGTACAATATGTCCGAAGATCTACTTATGAAAAGAGATTGCTAAAATTTATTGATACTGAGTATAACTTTAATGAAACTAGCGTCACAGAGCCAGCTGAGGTATTAATTAATATGTAAATATGTTTTCAATACTGAATATGGTAACTATCGCATTTCATTTTCTTAACAAAACCTTGTTACACCCCAATACAGCTGTTACTTCTGGATCAATCTACAGTGATTGCATGTCTCAAGGTCATGTCGTGTTGCCACGTCTCAAGACATTGCGGTTTTGTCAGGGTTAGGACACGTTTCTGTCCAAGGCGCAAACAGGGGTTAATTAAGAAAAAGTTTTAAGATTACCCGCTTAGTCACGAAACACATCCAGGCCTCTTCAAGGTTAACCACTTCGTCTGCAAACAAATGGTGCGTGTGTGCGCGTGTGCACCTTCGTGCCTGCGTGCGTGCGTGGGGGGGGGGGGTGCGTGCGTGGTTGTGTTTTATAATTTTTAAATCGCAGATGTAAGATACAAGAATTACTTTACATTCAATATAAGAAGCATGACTAAACTAGATATAGTTGTTCTGCGCCAACTCTTTTTCCTATGTATTTGCTAATCAAAGATTATCTACACATGATACAAAAATTATGTGCTGGCCACATCGTTTTTTCTAATCTAAGCCTGCGACTTTGGGTTCCTGTTTTCGTCGTAGCTAGAGAGTACCCTTGACCATAACAACACCGCATAGCTCTGAAATGTGACAATACCGCATGGCTGTAAGACGTGACAACACTGGAGAGTGAACCAGTATTGGATATAGCTATACTACTTGATACAATAATATAATGGTTGTCTTCTTTGCCATGAAGTGTGTTACGTCGTAAAAGTTAATGATGAAAAAGAATGTTTACTTAAATATTTATTTAAAACTAAAATAAATATTTGACTACATCGATCAAAGTCTAACAACTAACTAATGCTACTTGCGTTCCTTTCATAGGATATAGGTTTTAAGTGTAACTAAAACTATGGAAATTTGATTTGTTGGCTGTTGGCATAGTCTATTAACTGACCTATTTAATACACTGCTCGCGGTATTAAAGTTCATTACACGCACACGTGTGTGCGCGCGCGCACGCGTGTGTGTGCGTGTGTTGGTGCGTGCGTTTGTGTGTGGGTGCGAACGTGTGGGTGGGTGTGGTGGGCTGGTGAATGGGTGGGTGCGTATGTATGTGTGTGTGTTGTGCGTGTGTGTGTGTGTGTGTGTGTGTGTGTGTGTGTGTGTGAGTGCATGTGCGTGTGTGTGTGTGTGTGTGTGTGTGCGTGCGTGCGTGCGTGCGTGCGTGCGTGCGGGTGTGCGTTTCAGTGCGTTTCTGTGCGTGTCTGTGCGTTTATGTGCGTGCCTGTGTGGGAGGGCGTGCGTATGTGCGTTTGTCCTTGCATGTGATTGTGTGTAAAATACCTTTTAAAGTACCATCCCCTGTCTGTACCACTATCTTTATAACTAGCACTAACACTGCCTGTTTCCTGCTAATTTGCCGCTTAAATTAATTATTATTCTTCCATTAAACATATATCGTCACTGCAATAACTGTGACATATGGGGCATTCTCTATTTTTACTGTAATAGATCAAAAATTGGTGTACAGTTCAGTCAGTTACAGCTTGTTTGAGTTTTTTTATATTTGTGTGGATGCGTGTGCGTGCGTCTACCAGTGAGAGTGCGAGTAGTATGTGCCTGTGTTGGTGCATTTGAGGATATTATATGTATCTGTGCTGCGTGGGTATGTGTGGGTGTTTGTGTATCTGTGATGAAAGGAGCAAGGAAGGTAAATGTGATTTTAATTAGACCGGTAACTCTAAACATTGAACAGCGATTGTGGTCAATTTTAACATATGTGTTTACCACTTAAATGTCTAGAAATTGGTGCTTTTTGTAGTGGTTACTTTTTGGGGCAGAGGGGTAAATGTTATTTTCTTTATGCCGTCTTAACTCAAAAAATTAAAAAAACAATTTCATTCAAATTTGGCGTAAGTAAATACAACCTTGTAATTTCTGGTGGTGGTATCATGAGGATGGATTCTTTTTGAACTGTTTTATAATAATTTTTTAAATGATAATTCTACGCACACTTTTAGGCAACATTCTTTTTTGTTGCAAGATTTAGACTGTAGTTTGGGATTTATTTGTATTTCATTGTCGCATGACGATACTAACCAAATTTGTTTTCAGGAATTCACTCTTGCAGTAAATGATCGCAGTTCAGATTCTTAAGTTCTTTAGTATTGATTGGTACTGTACTTTGACTAAAATTTATACTACGATAACAAGTAAACTTTTCGCAAGTGCAACGTTTATTTAATTTGTTTTTACTTTTTGTGATGTAAATACTAATGTACATACTAAATAAATGTTTGTAGTTTCTTGTCATTTGCTTTCAGTGTTGTATGGCTTATGACAGTATTTTTTTACTAATTTTTATCTTTGGTTGTGGCAGCAATATCTATGATTTTCTATGAATCGTGCTTTCTTAAAAAAAGGTATACCGTCCGTAAGAGCAGAAGTGGGCTTATCAAATTTAGATATTTTCCGTTTTTAACCGTATAGATGGTTTGGAACCACATGTAACGCATGTGTAGCTTAACCAACTATTTCAATGAAGTTGTTATTGAAGGTAAGTCTGCACCATTTTGACGGAATTGATGTTTAATGACAAGTCCAGGAGCAAATATTTTGTTGTAAAGGTGTGCAATACCTATTAAAAATTGTAATGTTGCCTGATCTTAAGAATGGAATGTGGACTTTCCTCAAGACTTTCGTAAAAAAATATATACTGAGGATATCCCAGCTTTAGAGAAACTGGCTCTATCAATGTAATCATGTAAACGATTGACAGAATGTTACTTTTTCATGATAATCAGAGCGAGTACTCGTATATATTTAAGAGTTCAAGGTGGAGAGTTGTTCGAACAAGACTACTGTTTACCTTTGTCTTTCATCTTGCTTAAAAATCACTTTCGCCCAATCAGTAAAGAAACATACTACAGAAACGGTGTTAATTGACAAAATTATGCATGATAACGATATCGGTTATTTTAGAAATTAATCTCATGGGTTTAAAACAATTAAATTGCATACTACTATAAAACAGCAATCTTAAGGTTTCGCCAATGTGGGAGAAAATATTGTAATATCAACAGGATTTAATGGCAGTTTGTTGTATTTGCCCTTTTCTTTTCTTTCTTCTTCTTGATTTTACCTGTAGAATTGATTAATGAATAATAAACTAGGATTTCTTGATAATTCTTTCCCACTTCGCAAATTAACGGGTTGAATCCTCATTACGCAAAGCTTATTAATTCTAATTTTAGTGTTTACTTATCCCACTATGACGCATGACTTAACCTCATGAATTCCTATATAATTCAACTAACACAGCATAGCCTACATTTAGTTTTTATACTTTCATGGTTAGTTGTTTTTGTGTTTAATGCATTATCCTAAATCAATATTCAATATGTGTTTGAATCGTCTAATGGTAAACGTATAGTTATGTTGTGTAAAAGTAGGTATTCTGGCACTTGACCGTGGGAAAATTCGCAAGTTAGCAAAGAGCGTCTAATTGATTAATATCAGGGTCATCGCGTGCGAGTCGTTTCTCCAAATTTGCACGAGGACCACAATACTAGTAACCAGGTAAATGCAACTCAACCGGAAGTTTGTTGATTATATTATTTACCAAACCACCTCCACTCATTCCCTTCTTAATTAACATTATTTACCTAGATAGATAAAGCAAAGTATTTATACCTAAATCGAGATCACAAAAATAAATCATAGAAATTAGTATTTCTACATTTATGCGTAATTTACATATGGTAGCACTGCTATTAAAAGTACTGCATCGCGGTTTTGATGGTAGAGGTAAGAGTGTGCTTTGAGAATTGCATCAGTAGGCTAATCTGCATGTGATGATGATGAAGAACTGCTACCATCAGGAGATGCTGTCCATTTTTTTATATCGTTACAGAACTGATGCAATTGCGCAGCTTTCAGATGTTCAACAAAACATTTTTCACATATTGTTACCCTGTTTCATACCTTTTCGCTATAATCACCTCGCCCGTAAAGCGCCTCATGTTGAGCATCAAATAGTAATGCCGAAAATTCTTGTTTCAAGCGTTCACCCCTGTTCTCAGGTCGGTTGCTTTGGTCCATTGCTTTTGAGCGTATGCCATCCACCTGTTTTACACATTCACTACACATTACACTATTTTCTTACTCTAATCTCCCCACTATGCTACATCAGTGCAGATATGAACCATCTATTTGGTTACCATACATATCTGGTTACGCGCTATTTCTAATAGTGACGCCCATCAGCTATTTCTAGTGATGATACTGCTAAGGCACGAACCGACTATTTTTAGCTATGACGCGACCACCATTTAGTAAGGACATGAACCGGCTATTTTTAGCTATGATACAACCGCCTTTTAGCGAAAGTTTGAACCAGATGTATGTCTAGCACAGATACGAACCACACCTATCTGGTTATTTCCTTTGGGACATATTTGCATAGCAGAGATTCAAACCACACATGTTTGGCTATCTATTATTTATTAATGATGTCTTGCATCAGATATTTTTAATGATGGTGCTGTCAGCTAAGACGCAAACCGGCTATTTTTAGCTATGACACAGCCACCTTTTAGTGAGGATATGAACCGACTATTTTTAGCTATGATGATGATGATGATGCAACCACTTTTTAACAAGGGCGCGAACCAGCCATGTTTAGCAATGATCTGACCCCATTTTTGACTTTCAAACTGGCAACGCCGCATGACCTTGAGACGTGTCAAAGCTGTACAGTGGCCTAGAATCGACATAGCTATACTACTTATAAATCTTACTTTGTGCTGTTAAGCCATTTCTGCTCTGATGGGACGTTATTGTAAGACTCATTATATCGCAGTGGCTGACTAAAGCAATTTATATCATTTCTAGGTTAGGAATTTAGTTAGCCTACATTGCCTACTTATTAATCCTTCTTTGTTGTGATTTGTTAAGAAAATGTGAAAGACAATAATTTCTTTACCCACATGTTACCTATTAAAAGCGCCTGATATTGCGTATGCAAAAATGTTTCTCTTTTTTAATGGCAGGAATGTATGAACAAATACGCTCAGAACACAAGTATGAATACACATTCCAAATCTGATTTTGAAATAATTATGGATAGTGGGAGTTTAAATGGCACTAATAGATTTGTGGCTGATGGGCTACTTACACAAAATGAATGTAAAGTTTTACTTGAAATTGCAGCGCGGTTTGCTCTTAAAGGAGATGGATATAAAGGTGATAGATCGCCTCATACAGAAATGGAAAGTTTTGAAGGAATTAGTGTTGGAAGAACAGCGCTTTTATTATATCTTCAACGCATAGAATCTAGCAAAGTTAATTTATTTTTAAAAAGCACAGATAACGCAAAACAATTACTAGAAAAGTATTTTAAGTTAAGAAACGCTCTGTACTTCACTTACACACATTTGGTTTGTAGATCTGCAATTATTGGTAATTTATAACAAGATTTTGAATTAAAATGCATACAAATTACATGTGTTTCAGAAGGGCTTAAAAATCGAACTGATCTGAGTCACGCAATACACGCTGATAACTGTAACATATTAGAAGCTGGTCTTTGTCCAAAAACACCACCTGCATTTACATGGCGTGACTACAGCGCTATTATTTATTTGAACAATGATTTTGAAGGAGGCGAGTTTGTATTCGCCCAAGATATGTTTGGAAAAACAATTCAGGTATGTAGACTACTAACTTTAATTTGCCAATAAATATTGTTCACATTTAGAGTAGTGTAAAACCGAAATGTGGAAGAATGATCGGATTCTCTTCTGGGTCTGAAAATCTTCATGGAGTTAGGGCGGTTAAGTCTGGTTCTCGTTGTGCTATTGCGCTTTGGTTTACGTTTGATAAGAAATACGAAGAAAAGGATCGACATATTGCACTTAAAATAATTGCCCAAAAACGCATCAACCTGTTTAATAGGTGCGAGTTTATTAATCAATTCTACAAGGACTTTTACGTACAAACAGGGTTGTGTTTTTTAATGTACTTAATTTTGAAAAGCAATAGTTGTAATTACTAAGTTTTCAAAAGACTGGTCACATGTTATTTTTGCAATAAACGATTGTTTCAAGTTCAAACTGACTATATTGGTACATATTGCACCAACTTGTTCATACTAGATGCCACAACCAACATTAGAACATTTTTTTCTTTTATAGCGCGAAGTTTCAGAAGCTGATTATGCATCCGTCATCCGACTTAGTCCTGAGAAGGACTGTTTTCGCACTTGAATCGAATTGATATATTATGATTTTTTTCTCCCAAGCACTTGACTACTCTCAGATTCGAACTTGCTACCTTATTTGTAAGTCTGACACCTTGTTACGTGCAAATTTGTACTTTGTCCACTAACCCTAACAGAGAAAATCGCCTTAGGGCCGCCGGAAAGCTCAGTCAAGGTAGAGAAGTGGGATGGGTTCTTCAGTGACGCAGGTGGTACCTAAAAGCTTAAAAGAGAAGGGAGGGCGCCAGCTAGAATGATTAACAGCCAACCCTAGATAAACGGAGAGAATTAGTCACTTTCCTAACTAAGCAATGAATATAAGGAAGGATCTGGGCAGTGAAATGGTTACAAAACACAAGTAATATATTATATACCAATATATATATATATATATATATATATATATATATATATATATATGTAATGGCTATTATTTAAATATTTAATTTGAATTGTGTGTTGATGTAGTGGGGATAGGGATCATATGGTTAGGAAAATTAATTTAAATTGTGTATAATTATATGATTAATGATTAACTTTGCGCACCGAACTAGCTCAATCTCAATTTGAGGATAGGGATCAATGTATTTAGTTGGAAAATTAAATTTATTCTGGATGTGTGTGTGTATTTATATGAATTACACTTTATAAAAATTATCACAAATGTATAAGAATTAGTCTGAATATAATTTACTTCCAACGCATGCGTTGTAACGTAATTGAGTGAAGTTAACAATGTCAAAATTGTCAAATAATAATTTGGAAATTTACTGTTTACATTCAGAATTAAATTTAGAATGTGAAAATAATTTAAAATTTTGTTCCCTTTACAGGTGTTTATACAAGTAATTGTTTGAAATTCTATACCAATACATATACCTAATAAATAATAATTTGCAGGAAATTTACCAAATAAATGTCCACAATAAATAGGGTTAAATAAAAAATGTGACTCACATATACTGTCCCCAATGCAAATTGATGTCTTCGAGTTGTTCCAATTTGATGCAGGCACTTTCCACTCGATTCTAGTTGTTACCATACATCCATATGCTGTTGACCGGTTCTCGGGCTGTCGATGACACCAACTTCCAAAAACTAATGATGTTTCCTTCCAAATCGGCAACACTCCAGTCACTTATTTTATTTTGGTAAAATTTTTTTATTTAAATGAATTAAAACTTATTGATTGGTATCGTTTAAAAAAATGTTTAAATGTTGTCCAAAATTTTGTTATTATATCACTTTTATTTTTAGATGCCGGATCAAATTTAATTATTTAAAGGAAATTGTACCCAGAAATAAAACACAGATAACCAAATAAATGTGATTTTAATTTGGTATAACGGAATCAACTCAAGTTTGATAACACGAAAACTCTTAACAGAATCGTAACACAAATTAACTCGTACAAAAATATTTTCCGAAAACTAACAGGTATCGGAGACCGAACTATTTAATTTAATCGCCGGTATAAAAACAATTGCTCTCGAATATTTTCTTCGTAAATTATAACTTTCTTTACGATGATTAAATTAGGTTATGTAAACTTACTTATTATACAAAGGCACAACACTGCTTTAACCTTTTTTTTCAATTTTAACAAATTCTAGAGAGATTAGCACTTCCAGGGCAATTCCTTTTATACCTTTTTGGTTGTTACTAAAAATTCAATTTTTTTTAGCCATTTTACCTATGTAACTAACGCTCTGATTGGTTGACACAATTTAAAATTTGGACTAAAATAGAAATTTGGCCATAACTTTCTTATATATTAATGAATTTAAAAACTAACAACAGAAATGAAAACTACATAAAATTTCGAACAAAAAGACACCTAACAAGCTATGGTTCCTAAAAATAATATGCGAAATCACTTAATCTAAATTGAATTTGCTTATAACTACCTAAACTTACAAGCTACACTAAATCTAATTACATAAACGGAATCCTGGGAAAATTTTACATAAGAACACATACTTTTAGTGTTAGAAATCTCAAATTTAAGGAAATTTTAAGTTTATGTAAAAATATTCTAAATTCACCTCATATTTCACAAAATTTTGCGGTTCACCTCATATTTCACAAAATTTTGCGGTGAAATGCATTGTATCCTTTTAAAAACTGTGAGATACTGAGAAAGAACTCCTATTAATTGCTTTAAGAGCATACTTAAAGCCTAAAAATATGAAAAAACTATAAATTTATGCAAAAAACCTAAAAATTATAACATAACCAAACTTAAATCTAAAATAGCAAATAACTTATATTTAAAAATGTTTTCATCACTCAAAATGTTATGTTAGAGGTTTGTAATACTTGTCTTTATTATTTTCACTGTTCATTTCTAATGCATTATGTCATATAGTGTTGCATTAAAAAAGTCCCATCGTCTAACACACTTACTGAAATTTTCATTATAAAAATGTAGATAACTATGAATGTCTTTATGTTAAATTGTTCTATGCACTGTTCTTGCTGTTAAACTGATATCACAATATTTGTCACAGAGTTGTTTCCAGAAATATGTGAGAAAAATGTCTAATATGTCCAATTTATAACCCTTTTATGAAATTTTCACATTTCCTGCATTCGAAAACTATTTATACACTATCCCTAATATAATCCTAGCTATACAATTTATGTTTGAACACCTGTAAAATGTTCATTTGCCAAGATACCCTAGAAAAATTGACTTTTATTGAAATAAAAGAAATACTAAATTGACTTTACGAAAATAAGTGTATTTAACATTCTTGACATTTTTGTTGGCAGGAAAATGCTCTTTATGATAAAACCAAACTGTATAAATAATATTCAGACTATTTTGTACAAAACAAATCTACTTTAAACACATCGTGAACCAGATTTCTATCAAACAATGTCTCGCACATGTATCGAGCTTGAAATCACCCCTTTTTATAACTAAATTGTCATTTAAACTGACCGATCCTTCTTTTACTTCTTTCTGAACATCTCAATATATATATATATATATATATATATATATATATATATATATATATATATATAACATATATATATATATATATATATATATAAACTAAACTATATCCCGAAGGTATGGGATAATTCTTCAAATAAATATTTAAATAGTGTTACACACAAAACGTTAACCCAAAGGTTACACACTAAATATTTGTGTTATTAAATACATTATAGCAATCCAACCAGAATTATAGTCTTCAATTTAGATAATAATATCAAATAAATGTAATTAAAAAAAGAACCAAATCGTTGACTGAATACTTATAGAGACTCGCAAAAGGGCAAGGCGTTTTGTGCATAATATTTGCTCTGGCGGATAGGAGCGTTGAGGTCGCCGCTCGCTGCATTTGCTCCAGGAATTTTTAGTCATGTCTACGTCGTTCATGCGAAGCTTCGCTTATAACGTTGTACACATATACGCATTGGTGCATCGCCCGCTAATTTTTCTTGTTTCATTGTTTTAAATCATTATTATTTTTTATAGATTTGTTAGGTAAGTAAATAATTATTTTAAGTACGCACAACATCTATGTAAGTATAACATAGTAATCTCGATTTTATTCCTAAAATCTCGAAACATCACATTTTACGAAGTGAGGCTTGTTTATCAAAGCATTTTTTTAATTTTAAACACTTTAATTTCTATTTTTCTATATGCAATTACAAAGTTTTAATGACGTTAAAACCAATAAACAAGTATATAATTAATAAGAGGGAACATATAATTATTTATGCCCCAAGTGGGGGACGCGTTTTTTCACCCTTATTTTTTATGGTTTCTTTTCGGGGACCTTTTTCAACCCTTGGTCGGAGTTTAACCCTTAATTTAACCCTTTTTTGACAGTAATTTTGTAATTGCTGACGTGAGGGGCAGATGTAGGCCTTGGGTTTGGTCTTGTGCTGGGGGCTGGACCTGGAGCTGGTCTTGGACTTGGGACAGGTTTTGGACTTGAGCTAGGTCTTGGGGCTAGGGCTGGACCTGGTCTTGGGGTTGGGGCTGGGCCTGGTCTTGGGGTTGGGGTTGGTCTTAGACTTGGGGTTGGTCTTGGACCTGGAGCTGGTCTTGGACCTGGGCTTGGTCTTTGGGTTGGTCTTGGACCTGGAGTTGATCTTAGGGCTAGGGTAGGGTGACAACTATTTCTGGCAATTATAGGTCATTTTGACCCGGTGAGGGTAAGCATTCTGATTGGGGTGAAATTTGAAACAAGGAAACCCTAACCTTATAAGACAAGTGTAGAGCTTGGTCCCTATCGTAACCCCTTGGTGCAATTGTATGTGGGTTCTAACCTAATCGTATAAGACAAGTGTAGGCCTTCGCCCCTTGTCGTTACCCCTGGTTGGAAATGGTATTTGTTTTTGTAGGTTATGACTGATAATTTGAAATTGTATTCTAATAAGGAGGTTCTTGTAAGACACGTGTATGAACTTGTGTTAGGGATTGATCCTGCGTGGAGGGAATTTGAATGACAGTACAATTTAATTATGGAACACTTATTTTTATTGTAAATGTCATAATTAAAAAAACCTCAGTGAGTTATAAAAAAAAATTAATGACATTCAGGTTATTCTCTAATGAAACAAAACTTTTTTATTAAGTTAATTAATTACAATATTGTTTTCTAAACGAATATTAAAACATAGTTTTACCTGTTGATCCTAATGTATTGAAATATGTTTAGTATCCATGCGACCGTTACAATGTTTGTATATTGTACGCCTTAATATTTTTTAAAGAAACTTGTTGCTACGTATAGCTTAGCTATGTTTTATAACTGTAATTAAAATCTGTACAAGTAAATAAGATAAATAAAAGGTTAAAAGCAAATTTACCAGCTCTGTACAGAAAATATGTTTTGGAGAGTTGGTTTACGAGTGATAGTCACTGCTGTGTTACTCGTCTAATCAAACTAAATCACTTCCTATGTTTTTACTTGTGCATAATTGATGTAAAACTAGCTATTGATTTCCCCATAATTAATTTTTAGATTGTAAATATACAAACAACCTAATTATCTTTATCACACTTACTGCAACTCGTATTTACCTTTCCCTTAAAGTAATTAATAACAAAGCGGTTTGAACAAAATGCTGTACATACACACGCAAAATTGTTTTTATAAAAAACCTCATTAAATGTTTGGTAAGTAATAATTACATGTTTAAATACCACAACAATATGTAGTGTATGTTTACTTTTAGCTAATTACGGTGTAATTATATAATCCTGTTAAATGTAGTAGTCTAAAAATTGATTACCAATATCGAACGGGTAAAATAATTTCTTTTAAAAAACACTAAATCATAAATTTTATAACACGATTTTAAAAACTCATACTAGATTAAAAGAAAAACAATAGGCTCATCTGATATTGCGCAACTCTTAATTAAAAAAAATAAGGTACTAAAAACCTTTTTATTTATCAGAACAGAATGGTTGGGTAACAGGCGTTAAACAATAATTTAATTATCTCGTCATTTACAATTGAACATGTACTCAAAAAGTTTTTTACAAAATCAATCATTGATAAACTATGTAATCTAAAATATAGAAACATTAACGTATAAAGTCCACACACATTCGAATGGTAATCTTGCAGTATTGTTTTATTGTATAGGAAGCATCTGGAATTTTTCTCTAGGAAACGTAAATGATATCCTTGCGGTCGCAAATGCGGAAACATACAAACACGAAAAGACGCAAACGCGAAAACACACAAACGAAAACACGCTAACGCTAGAACACACAAACGAAAACACGCTAACACCAAAACACGCTAACACGTTAACACCAAAACACGCAAACGCGAAAACACACAAACGAAAACACGCTAACACGAAAACATCTAGACACGCAAACACGACATAAACACGCAAAACATAAACACGCAAACAACCGAAAACACTAACACGAAAACACGCAAACACGAAAACACGCTACAAACACGAAAACACAAACCGAAAACACGCTAACGAAAACACAAACGAAACACGCTAACCGAAAAACGCAACGCAAAAACATAAACACGCAAAAACACACTAACACGAAAACACGCTAACACGAAAACACGCAAACGAAAAACATACGAAAACACGCTCAACAAAAAACATGCAAACACGCTAACGCGAAACACGCAAATACGAAAACACACAAACGAAAACACGCTAACACGAAAACACAAACGAAAACACGCAAACGCAAAAACATACAAACACGCCAACACAAAAAAACACGCAAACACGCTAACGCGAAAACACGCAAATACGAAAACACACAAACGAAAACACGCCAGCGAAAAACACGCTAACGCGAAAACTCGTAAAGCTGTAAACATGAATCAAGACGGGGAGCACCGTTAGGAAAAAACAAGTTTATTAACAAAATTGAAGGAAAGCTTAGCGTTTGAAAATATATTATTATTATTATTATAAACAACAATACATCATTTTTGAACCGTGATTCGTCGCCATCATCATCATGGTTTTGAGATTCGTCCTTCTCCTCTACCTCATCGCTCTTCAGCGAATCATCACCATCATCTTGGATGTGAGATCCATTCAGGTCATCCACGTCATCGTTCCCATCATCATCTTGAACGGTTATGTTGTAATAGTTTATTAACAATTTAGTAAAATCTCTAATGTCCGCTGATGTTGGCTCATAAGCAGGAGAATACATCATAATAATGCTCACTCGATGACAGTTACACTTTAAAGAGCGAAACACGAGAAACAAGAACGCTGCTAGCCTAGGGTCTTGTGCGCTGACGCGCTCGTCAATGTTCGGGTAGAATCGGTTATCTTCGAGGGCAGTTTGAAGTATTGACCTAACCACACTCTAATATCTTCCCTAGGGGCATGTTTATAAATCTAAACTCTTTTTTTATGGCTGAGGTATTTTCTCCTAAGACGGCAGCTTGCAAGCTGCTGATAATTTGAGAAACATTGCTAATACTCACTAGAAAATCTGGAGCAATTATTAATGACATGGGGGAAATGATAATGGTCATCAGTTTCCGCGTGAAAGATACAGAATTGCTTCTATCTCCAAGAAAGTAAGTAACAGTCGTAAGAGCATCGTTACATTTGTGTATTATAACTATTATGAAAGATTAAAGTAACAGTTGTTATTTAGTATTTATGCTATTGAGAATTCGTATACGTTTAGTTTTATCTACGTTGTACATATTCAAAAAGCAACTCACTCTTACACGTTTAAAAGATTGGTTAAGTCTGAATTTTACCTGTTATAGCATACTAACCTTAAAATCTACTTGTACAGCCAAACTAATCCATAGCATT
>JARFJB010000602.1:1937500-2140000 GCA_036346205.1 Vesta saturnalis
CCACCCTTTTGTCTAAGGATTGAACTGAAACAGGTAAAAATCTTTGTAATAATGTATTATAGAGAACTAATAAAAAATAACTTATTTTATGCCACAGTAGCGCGGGGTAAATAAAGCAATCATAAATACGTATTTGTAGGAAAAATACCAGATGTGATTTATCCTTGTAATGAACCCCTTTCTATAACAAATCCAAACGTAAGCATCGTCATAGGAACTGTTTTATTAGCTTAAATGATAAAAATAAATAACTCGATCGAATCTGTAATCCAAAGTAAAAAAAAGCAAACAAATAAATAAAATAAACAAATAACTGGCTCTAATTTGTAATCTAAATTCTAAATGAAAGTAATTAAATAGTTTCTTTTCTCAAATAAAGGATAGCAAGTCGCGTTAGGGAACAATCTAATTTAAATACAAGTAGAAAGGTACTGAATAGATTTTGTTGGTTTGAATATTACTAATAAACAAAAATAATAATAATCTAAACAGTATAATTTTGTCAACTATAAATATACTAAGGATGTGACTATACTATAGACATTTTTTTTTCTTTGTTTTCAAATTTGAAAGTTGATCCACTTTTTGTTTTTGGTGCTATATATGAAGTTTAATTATGACAGTGTGTTGCATATTGTCTTATACAATATTTTTCCTTGACTGCATATTCAAAATTTAAGCTAACTTTTACCTTTGTAACTATGTTTGAACTTAATTGTAATGAATGAATCCTAAAAGTAAACAATTAATGTCGGGAGAGCTAACGGGACCACTATCGTTATTTGTTGTTACCCTTCAATTGAATTAAAAAACAGAAACTTAGAGGATGGAAACGTTTAAATTGTCACAGTTCGCGACAATAATAAAACAGATTTGATAAATAAATACTGAATTAAATAACAAAGAAATAACAGCATCCGGTGACAGGCGCAGAGCCAGGAATCGCGTAGAGCAAACTGGTTGAAACGTGAGGTGATGGAAGGTGTGTAGAGATAATATATATATATATATATATATATATATATATATATATATATATATATATATATATATATATATATATATATATTAAAATCACAACTGATTTTATTTTTGGCAAAAGAACCTAACGCAAATGTTTAATGTTTTTTTTTATACTGAACTAATACTCAATTCTATCCCCTGGGATGCTATGCTTCGTTTAACGAACAGATTCAGTAAATGCTCCTCCTACAAATTTGTAGATGCGTGCTTTTAACTACGCATAGGCCTTGTTTACAACCATAAAAAAATTACTTTCTGGGTAATACAGTGGTTGAATTACATTCAACAGTTCTTTAATGTATGTATATGAACTATTGTAGTCCCTAAAATGTATAATTATGTAGTTTTAACAGTAATAAAATAATAAACATATTTAGAAATATAAATATTTTAAAATCGCACATTTTCACGAATCAAAATTCTCTGTCACCAATGAATAGGTTTCAATACGGTTTAAAGAAAGGCATCTTTAGTTTATGGGAATGTTTACATGCTGTACATAACTCGTTAATGTTTACCAACCTGTCAAATCTCATATGAAGTCAAGTCAAATTGTCAGGGCACGTATTTTGGAAATCGAAAAATAACATTAATTTATTTGTTTGTAAAAGTCCATAAGTCGGGCAGGTAAATAGTAAATGAATAGAACTTTAAGCTTACATTTTATTTTTATAGGAATTTACAAGTCAACTCCTTGTTGATGTCACAAGTGTTTGTTTTTCTAACAAACTGCAAAATGCAATTATGTTATAGTTGAAAAAAAACCCTTTATTCTTTAATAATTGGCACAAAAACTTTATCACAAGTAGTGCCTCAATTCACAACTCTTCCTGTAGCTGCATTTGTATTTTCTACTAAGTCTGTAAATAAAGAACAACAGGTCAGCCTGGTTTGGAGTCTGATGAAGAAGAGTCATAGCCTAACAGGATGATCAAGAACTCCACTTGAACTTCTATAGTCATATCCAATTGCCACATATTTTCTTCCATACTTTCCACGTGTCTAATGGAATTTTTCCAATTGTCTGACGTTACGTTTCCAACGGCCGTGCAAAATAATTGGTGTACACCTGCGATTTTAAATATTTTATGGTTCCTCGCAACTTCACTCTTTATTTGTGCCCATATCAGTTCGATTGGGTTTAATTCGCAATGATATGGAGGTAAACGAAATACAGTATGATTCTGTGTTTTTGTTATCTCATCGACAACTAATTTAGGAGCAATAGCAGCTTTTCTGACAAGGTCGAGAAGTTCGTCTTTGATCATATCTGGTTCATAATCAATGGATTTTCTCGTTAGCCATGTCTGAATGTCAGCTTTTTTTGATCCTGAATTTAGATTTTTGTCAATATTTCTGCTATGATAGGAGGCGTATCTAACACTGTAACAGCGTTTTTGTCTAAACGTCCAAGAACGTTGCGAAACCATTCTTCAAAAATAGCTGCTGTCATTTCATCATGATAATCGCCAGATTTCTTGGACTTTAACAACAGCAAACCATCATCAAGGAAATCGTTCGATGGATCCCGTAACCCCGTTGCTTTACTCCATTAACAAACGCTTGCCTTGGAGTCAAGATGGTTGTATCTTTCCATACTTTTCTTACTGTATGGGCAGCATTAACCTAAATCTCGTCTAAGAAATATACCTTTTTTCCTTCTTCTCTGTATTTTATAATTTGTCGTAAATGACGTCGCCGCTACGCAACTATCTCGGATTTTTCTTTAAGGAAACTATTTCTTGACCTCTTGGAATACCTATATTTCAATATCAAGTATAATTTATATTAGAGATAATTTATTCCTTTACTCACTTAAAGCCAATTTCATTCAACAAGGTTCTTAATGTACTCCTTTTTAATTGAGGCATCTCATCGTGCTCACCAATAGCGGCCACAATTTTATTTAGAGTAGGTGTATCGTTTTGTTCAAAGAAGGAATGGACTACACGCCTAAGATTACTCTTAATTTCGTCGTAAATGTTGTCCAAAATTGCTCGTTGTCGGTGGTACACTGTCAGAGGATGTAATACATGTGTTTGCTTGTACTCACGTAGAATGTTGTACACACTTTTATCTGTAATACCTAAAATGATAAAGTAATAAATACAATATGTTTTTATAAATTTATTATGTTACCTGCTGTTTTTGCTGTAAATGCAACATTTTCAGTCTTGTTGTTCGGGTTTTCTTAAACACAAACTTTAAAAATGTTTAAGATTCGCTCCTTTTCGTTAACGGAAAAATGCCTGGCCGGGCGTTTTTTCCGGGGACGAAAGATTTCGTTGATCCATAATAAATGTAATTATTTGCCAATAGGCTACAACATTGTAGCTAGTATTGAAAAATACTGTTTTTGAAAATGAAAAGTAGTAGAGCAAAAGCTTTGTAAAGGGACGCCGTCAGATATCCCAATTTATTATTATTATTAATTAGTTTCATAAAGTTATTAGCAAGACGCCGTCCTTTATCAAAATTTTCCTGTCATAATTAATTCTTTGCTACGTAAAATACCAGTACTGATATAAGATTCACGGAATTTATTAAGATAAAGTGACTCGCTAAATGCACAGGTGCAAGTAATTTAATAAATTCGTAGAAGTTTTAGTAAAAGTTAAACATGTTTCATAACGTTGCATAAAATTGCACAATAATTAATCATGCATCCTCTCTCCAGACGTAAATCCCAAAAACGTTTAAAAGTTTGTATACGTCAGAGCATCTTCCACCAATATTGGTTTACGGAATCTTACCACCAAAGTTTCGTAACCACCCTCGCGAATTCTTTATAAAAACGCGGCATGCGTTGCTAAAGGGTAGAATGATTATAAATCGCTCTCCACCAGAAGCCCGCTACCAGAAGAGAATCATTATCAATCGCTCTCCACCAGAAGGCCGCCACCAGAAGAATCCGAATAGAAATCGTGTGCTCTATCGTCGCGTTCGCGCCGACTACTACCGTTTAAAACCGTCAATCTGTAACCGCCGTCCTAGTAGAAAGTCGAGATAAATACAACACTATACACCTGGTGATAGGGATATGCAGGGTTGTAAGCCCGACATACTCTCTCATTACTAGACACCTACACTGTGGAGTTTGAAGGGTAGTTGCCCGACATTCCATTGACCGACGGAGATCCTCTTGTTTAGTTTAACGGGTGGTTGCCCAGATTGCTAACAAAGGAGACCCACACACACACACACACACACCTACACTGTGGAGTTCGAAGGGTAGTTGTCCGACATTCTATTGACCGACGGAGATCCTCTTGTTTAGTTTAACGGGTGGTTGCCCAGATTGCTAGCAAAGAAGACCCACCTACACAAATTTACACTAACACTAAAAATACCTCGACAAACGTACCAACAACCGCAGAGTACCTGTAACTAAAACCGTGTCGGACGATTAAGGTGAACACCTAGTTAACGCCGTTAATCCAGTAATATAGAAAAGAAATCGTAAAAACTAGACGTGTTCATCATTACTAAATTATCGCCTGTAAAATAAAACCAACACCGCTGCCATCACCGGAAAACGTAAGTTACACCTTTTGCAATTAATAAGATTGTTACCTTTAACCAGAAACTATCTGAGAATATATTTCGTGTTAAATAATTAAAATCATTATTGCAAGACGCGAAAGATTCAATTTAATAGAAAACGAAGGTTTTATATTATAAAATTGGTCAACATGACAAAAGTATTTTTATTTAAATAAAAACCTGTGCACTAAAATAATTAATATCGTAAAAGTAAACAAATAATCCGCAGCTACCGTATAGAAGCTATTTTCATAATAAAAGCTTTCATTTATTTAAAAAGGGCAAAATTTAATTTCGACGTGAATGAGTTTATTTTCATAAGAAAAGCGGGTATAAAATTGGATTACTTTTATACATTTAAAACCGACCGCTTTAAAATATCGATTATTTTTTTAAAGGCAGAGTATTGAACTCAGTGTCTTATCGCGCACGTGTTTATACAGCGTTATCTTGCTACCAGCTTCTGTATTTTATACAGGGACGCATTCAGGTAAAATTATTTATTTTGTCTCGGCAGTTAAACAATAAATTGAAATCAGTCCAAGGACGTAAAGTAAAAGTCAAAACCCAAACCTTCTATTAATGTTACATTACAGAAACTCCAGAGGACTACCTAACCCTTAGTTACGGGACCCACCAGGACGTAGTTGTCCACTTGACGATCCTGCAGGGTGAAAATGAAAATCCACCGTAAAATATATTTATATATCTTTGTTAAGTAATTTAAATGAACCATATTAGATTTGTAAAAAATAAATAGGGAATAAATATATGTATATAAACTTTTTTTATCTACTTGTTCAAAGTGTTGAGAGCCTGAATAACGAACCCCGATCCTTATTTTGCAAGTACAAAATTCCGACTGAGCTAAAAGGGCAAAGTGAAAATTATTCATGAGTAGTAATACACTTAACAGTAAACCTCCATTTACGAACCGAGGAACAACCGGTTGCGTCATTACAGCTTTAACCAAAATAAAGAATGAAAACACAAATGCTAAATGACAAATTACTTTGAAATTTATAGGTTAATATAATACAAAACTGTTCGTGGTTGTGTGAACCCAGCTAACCAATAGAAATGTGCCATTTAAATTTGGCGCTAACTCGTGGGAGGAGCACTTACTGAATCTATTCGTTAAACGGAGAGTAGTCGAGGCAATTTTATTAAACAAGTTTAACATTAATCATCATAATAAATTAATAATGGTACAACGTGCTGAAGTTGTAATCATTATAATTTATTAATGCAATTCATCTCAAAATATTTCGTGGGACTCAAACGTGGTGATAATTATAATTGTATTAATAAATGATTATATACAGGGTGTCCAGAAACTCTACGGACAAACTTTGCGTAGTGATTCAAGACCCAAAAAGAAGAAAAAAAGTTCATATAAACCCAGGTCCGGAAACGCTTCGTTTAGGACCTACAGGGCGTAAAAAAAATTTACTTTCCTCGGTTTTATGGCTATATTTTGAGAACAAATTTGAATATGGTCTTGAAATTTGGAGCACTGTGGTTTTTGTGGTCGAGAAACTTAAATATTTTATTGATTTTGATGCTGCCTGCAGAGGGCGCCATCTACAGTGGTATGCTAAAAGTTAATTGGTCTTAACTTTTTTACTTCCCGGTATATTGACGTTCCGTTTGAATTAGTTTGTTCACTTTTCAGTTCTAAGTAAAAAAGGTATACTTGGTCGATGCCTCTCAGATTAACCGTTTTCGAGATATTGGTTGATGAACAGTTCAATTTAATTCCCTATAATCCTTAGCTAATTGGAATTAAAAATCAAAGTAAAGTATGTTTACATTTTTATTTTAATTTTGAATTTAAGAACGAAAAAAATAAATGTTACAAAAGGTACTCCACATGATGACCATTTGTTTAGATACATAATCTCACTCGTTTTGAGCGAATCCCTGAATCCCTGAACATATTCCCACATTATTTCTGAAGGTATCGCAGGCATCTACAGTGGTATGCTAAAAGTTAATTGGCCTTAGCTTTTTTACCACCCGGTATATTGACGTTCCGTTTGAATTAGTTTGTTCCCTTTTCAGTTCTAAGCAAAAAAGGTCGATGCCTCTCAGATCAACCGTTTTCGAGATATTGGTTAATGAACAGTTTAATTTATTTAACCAGCTATTGAATCTCTTGCTATTTTAGCAGGCTTTGACTAAAACAAAATGACAAGTTGTTGCTTAGATACACAAATGAATTTATGACATCTGTTGTTACTCTTGTTGATACATCGTCCCAAATTTCAAATTAGCATAATAATTTTATAGTAATTTAAAACCTGTTTCGTTTCTAAAAATGGTTGCTTTTAGTAATGAAGAATATGCCGATATGATTTTAGTCTATGGTGAGATGCAGTGTAATGACAGAGCAGCACAGCGAAGATACGCTGAAAAATTTCCTAACAGAATTCACCCGAAACACTCGACATTTGCAGCGGTTTATCAACGACTTCGAGAAACTGGATGTGTAGCTCCAAAAAAAAAAACAACCAAACAGGAATATCGGCCACCGTAACGGTAGCTAATGAAATGCAATTTTAATGGCTGTCGAAGATAATCCGGAGACTAGTGTAAGAAGGCTCTCAGCAATGCACCCTAACATATCAAAATCATCTGTCTGGAATATCATCCACAAGGAAAACTTATATCCTTTCCATTTACAAGAAGTTCAGGCTATTTTGGAACGTGACCTTCCTGCACGACTAGAATTGTCTCATTGGTTACGAAACCAAAAAATCCAAAATGCTCGTTTTTATTCTCATATCTTATTCAGTGATGAATCGTTATTTACAAAAAATGGAATTTTCAATATGGATAATGCATACTATTATTCATATGTTGGAGATAACCCACATATTATTGAAGAAACTCACCATCAGCAACGATTCAGCATAAATGTTTGGATAGGTATAGTAGGTAATCACTTACTAGGACCTGTGGAGTTGCCTGCTCGTTTAAACGCTAACAAGTATTTACAATTTTTGCAAAATACCTTACATGGTTTATTGGATGAAGTGCCGTTAAATATTCGTCAAAATCTTTGGTATATGCACGATGGTTGTCCCGCCCATTTTGGCGTTAACGTTCGACAATATCTTAACAATACGTTTGGTGGTCAATGGATTGGAAGAGGTGGTCCGGTTGCCAGGCCTCCCTAGTCTCCTGATCTCAATCCTTGTGATTACTGTATTTGGGGATACTTAAACTCCCTAGTATACGCAGCACCAATTGAAACAAGGGAACAACTTTGGAACAGAATCCAAGATGCCTGCGATACCTTCAAAAATAATGTGGGAATATGTTCATGGATTCGCCGCTCATTATCAAAACGAGTGAGATTATGTATCGTAACAAATGGTCATCTTGTGGAACACCTTTTGTAACATTTATTTTTCTAGTTTTATTATTTATTTCTTCATTTTCGTTCTTAAATTCAAAGTTAAAGTAAAAATGCAAACATACTTTACTTTGATTTTTAATTCCAATTAGCTAAGGATTATAGGGAATTAAATTGAACTGTTCATCAACCAATATCTCGAAAACGGTTGATCTGAGAGGCATCTACCAAGTATACCTTTTTTACTCAGAACTGAAAAGGGAACAAAATAATTCAAACGGAACGTCAATATACCGGGTGGTAAAAAAGTTAAGGTCAATTAACTTTTAGCACACAACTGTAGATGGCGCCCTCTGCAGGCATCAAAATCAATAAAATGTTTAAGTTTCTCGACCACAAAAACCCCCGTGCTCCAAATTTCAGGACCATATTCAAATTCGTTCGCAAAATATTGCCATAAAACCGAGCAAAATAAAATTCTTTCACACCTTGTAGGTCCTAAACGTAGCGTTTCCGGACCTGGGTGTATATGAACTTTTTTCTTGTTTTGGGTCTAGAATCACTACGCAAAGTTTTTCCGTAGAGTTTCTGGACACCTGCACATATATATATATATATATATATATATATATATATATATATATATATATATATATATATATATATATATATATATATATATATATATATATATATATATATATAATTATTATTTTCAAAACCTGAGGTTGCAGTCAATCTTATTGACTGCAACCTCAGGTTCTAATAATAATTTTACAATAATCACAGTCAAGATTACCTATCTCTGGTTATATATATATATATATATATATATATATATATATATATATATATATATATATATATATATATAATTTTAATTTATGAAGCCAATGTACTGTACGTATAAAATTCTTTTCTGTTTATTCGTCAGTGTGAAGCTTCAGGTAGCAAAAATCAGTTCTATCTAAAAGAACTCACGCCCAACCTTCGATTTCGAGTTATAAACGCGTCAAAGCATAGTAAAGGTAAAGGTAGCCTATTAGGGGCAAATTAGGTCAGAAGGTCTTGGAAATGCAGGGAGTGATACGCAGTTAATGGAACGTTGGACATGTAGAAATACAATTGCGTAGATTAATAGGAAATAATTAATGAAAACTATTTGAGATATTTGTAATAAGGATTATAATTACGAACTTTTACATGTTATTTAAATTACTCGGTAATTTCACTACTGATCTTTACCAAATTTTATTGGGGTGAAGACATTTACGTATTTTAACACATATGCCAAATTATGCGCAATCGCTTTTCAAATTTCCGAGTTATTGTGACCGAAATAGAAATCAAATCTACCCCTTTTGTTCCTAACCCCACTATCACCAACAATCACTGGGGTCTTGATGTTTAGGTCTAATATTTATGTAAAATTTCAATTCAATCGCTTTTCAGTTTTTTGAGATATTGCGTGTACGCAATTAATTTTTTTTGGTTACCCAAAAACTGTCTTCAAAATTTTAGCTTTTGATGATTCATGATTTGTCTAGTGTTCTAGACTTGGACGGCGCTTTGTGTACTTAGGTTCACATTGTGTCAACCTCGTCAATAGTTCACATCCATGACTTCCAGATTATGACACCGGAGTACTTTTGGGTGGGGTTATTAATGTGTTCGGAATAGAGTGCACAATCCAATCCATTTATACACCGTGACCTGGTAAAGACTTTAATATACCGATTTTGACTTATTTAACGGGACGTAACTGTGGGTGTTTTGTTTTAACGTACCCATGGGCTGGAGTTTAGATTACCGGTGAAGGATATTGGAACCACCCTCTCGGCCGCGATTTTCGCGGTTCTTATGGTTTGTGTTTAAGGAAGTTTGACTCTTGCACAGAAAAATTGTTCCCGGGTTCTCCACCTACTGACCTTTCAGGTCATGTTTCTCTTTTTACGTTAGCGTCAATATTTGTTACTGATTTTTCATTTTGTTACCCTGGCGGAGGTTTGCTTTAAAAACCACACCAATTTAAAGTTTGCATAGCTTTATATAAGGTTTTGGACCCTATAGTTTCCACTAGTGGCGTGCGCGGGCGGTAGTTCGTCATTAGCTTTTGATGGTGTTGCGAGGGGTCTTTCCTGATCAACATCACCGCATTTTCCGTAATTCTTCGTACATTTACATTTTTGCTTGAATTTTAATTAGCTTAAAATTTGTTATGTATTTCATCGGATTTTGATAAAATACTTTTATTATTATTGGTGTTTGAAATAACCCGATTACAAATTTTAATTTTCTCTGTAAGCAACTAACGTGCATTTCGTGCCATGTGTGCATAAAACGTAATTTACTTATTTAAATTGGAGCCTTCCATGCATATCGTTTGCACATTCAGTTTCAGACATGTTCATGCGCAAAAACCTTTTGGTAGCGTCGTTTTTTATGCAATACGGAAAGGTGGTAGAGCATCCATTTTTGCTCTGTTAAATATTTTTTTTATAAAAATTGTCGTAAATCTTACGGTAAGTTATTTGAAGTTATTTCACCATGTTTGAGACGTTTGCATTTCAGGCACTTTTGCTGTCACGTGTACTTTTTTTTACTTTAACTTCACCTTTACTGTTACTTTTCACACGTTTATACACATCTGCGCAATTAATTATTTTACCGTTAATTCAATTTACTGTGTTAGTACGATTGATCAAGAGTGAAGTAAATCACCTGCGTTAATGGGAAGTGGAATTCTAAAACCCCTTAATCCTCATAATTTATTCATTTAGGAATTATAAAACACACAAATCCAGATTTATTTCAACCCTGAAGTAATATTACGCAACAATTTCCAAAACGGTATTCTAATTCCATTAATTACTCATAATATTAATTATTCATTAGATTATAACATTACTAACATTAGATTGAGTTATTTCTGTTTATAATTAAATATAGGTTGTGTAATAAAGTTTGTTATTGTAGAAACTTTCTTTTGACTTTATTGGATAATGGTTTACTTGTTTATTCCATATTTAAAAACAAGTTCGCGTCCGAGTGTTTAACAATTAGTTTCAGAAAGAAGCAACCCCGATTTTAAAGCGAACATACCTAGGTACATGTAAATATTTTTTGGTTGATAAGGCAAATCGATAACTTTATGAACCCAGCCCACTTTAATCTAAGACTGAGCATAAGACACAAAATCTTCTATTATTACCCCAACTGTTAAGTAGCTAAAATTTGTAGCCACGGGTGTAGAAGTATGCTTATAGATCTTAAGAGTTGTACAAGGTAAAGCAAAAATGCTACGAAAAACAGAGAATAAAGAATACCAACGAACAAATCCAGGTTTCCATTGAAATGATATTGAGAGGAGCAGCCATTCAAAAAGCAAGAGGGATTATTCGATATCGTATTCTTCTCTGTAACGTCATGTCGCGAAGGCTAAATTATTGGATGAAGGTGACGGCTGTGGATTTGCTCCAAATACAAAGGTCAGATAATTGTTTACTGTTGATCAAGAAGAAATGGTAATATTTGCAAAAATATTCAAAAATACATTATGCTCTAACCCAGACTAGAAAATTGACATTCAAATAGGCTAAAGTCTTAAAGATCGCATTACCAGAAAAGTACAGTAGTGAAGAGAATTTAGGACGAGAGTGGCTTCTCGGCTTTTTGAGACGAAACCATAATTGTCATTGCGAACTCCTGACGTTACAAGCATACGTAGATGTACTAGTTTTAATGAACATAATGTTGACAATTTTTATTTTCAAACCTGCATATACATATGTAGGAATAGAAGTTGCGCAAAGATCGGTCATTATGTTTGCGCGCGCGCGCGCGCGTGTTTGTGTGTGTGTGTGCGTGAGTGCGCGAGTACGCGTGTATGAGTGGATGTATATATGGAAGTAGGTTAATGTACACGATAACACCTACGTACTTTAAATTTCGTATTTAACATTGCTTTCATTTCTCCTGCGGCTGATTGGTGGGCATTCAGCGGCGAAGAGGGGAGTTTATTAGGAGCAGTTTTTCGTTTATATCAAATATTTCTGAAACAGCTGTATATTTCAAAGAAATAAAAATACATCCACATACAGGCGCGCGCGCACTGCAGCAGGTCTTTTCTGCAATTTTTTTAATTTCTGGGATACAATTTTAATTTCACCCTTATAACAAAACAGTGGGCAATTTAAAGTGATTCTTGTGTAAATACCTTCAAGCATATCATTAATTAGACTTAGGATTTAGGAATAATAAGCTACATCTGTGAAATCATTGTTCATTAATTAATTATAATTTCAATTTTTAAAGAGAAGGTATAATTACATACTACCCAACAATGTGTGTGGCCTATGCTCATCTCCAAATTATAAAACTGGTGAATATTTAAAAGTTCAATGCAAAGGTCGCAACTTTCCAGTTTTATCCTTTTAGTTATAAAAAAATCTTTGTGTATTTGATATCTCATTTAACTTTATAAAAATAGCTCATCATTGTTCTGCACTTGGTTGTTAAATAAAGACTAAATATCTTAAATAGTCTTCCGTTACAGGATAATTAGCATCCAAAGCGATTAATTAGATGATACAGTGTTGATTGAATTATTGTGGAAGCTGTATTCAACAGTTACCTACGGGAATTCAACAGAAGAGAAAATCGTATATATAACTAGAACATTTATCTTTCCTTATATTGTATATAATCATTTAACTCCAAGCATTTCATTGTATTTCTATTCGTTTCACATATTATTCAAGCTATAACATCTAGGTAAGGAATTAATGTCTCACAATTATATATCATACTTACGGAAACCTTTTGGCTTGAAAATTTTGTTGGAAAGTTTATATTAGAATTTACATTTCTAATCGCGCGCTGAAGATCACATCAACATTCGATCGGATGACAACATCCTCCGTTGTGGACTTGAACTCCATGGCAATCTTGGCGAATATCATAACCACTATCTCAAGTCCTCGGCTTATTCCATAGAAAAAAACAAGCTCGGAGAGTATTAATTGCTTATAAAAAGTCAGACTATTTTAGTTTACAGCATATAAAGATCATTTTTCTTATTTCACGTACATTTGGACTTGCAGTCGTTGTACAGATACCTTCGTGCAAATTTGAATACACTGAAATAAATGTTATATCGCTTGTAACAGCTTCCTGATTATTTATTCAACGATTATAGCAGATCTGTAAAGATGCGATAAATAGAGGATGGTGTGCCGTGTTTTGACGAAGGGATTTTTATAGTTAGATTTAAAAAATGGAAATAAAAAGAAAACTAAAATCTACGGTAACCTCGGTTAGCGTAGATTTGAATTTCCTACGTTACCGTAGATTTTAGTTTTCTTTTTATTTCCATCTTTAGACAGTTTAAGGTTAGAAACGCGGACCTTCCTCTATTTATCGCCTCTTGATCCGTAAACATCGTCAGGAAACTGTGACTTCTGTAACGAAATTATTTACGCGAATATGTATATGGTGCGAAACAATTACACGATGACCAATTACATCAACAACTACTAGCTTACCTTGGGCAAAGTGACCTTTACCTCTGTTGCCATGTACTCGTGCATTTCAAAAAAAACATCTTAAGAGCACTGAACAAAAAACCGGATGGGACAAGTGGCCGCCGCCAACTGGCCGCTGCCGACTGGCCGCTGCCGACTGGCCGCCCGGACAACTGGCCGCGGGGACAACTGGCCGCCGGGACAACTGGCGCCGGGACAACTGGCCGCCGGCGTCGGCCGCTACAACTAAAAGTTTATTAATAATATACTAGCGAATACTTCTAAAAAACGTAGTCTTGTTATTTTAAAGTATACTTATAATTGCACACATAATAATAATAATAGTTGTATGAATAGAACGCTTTAAGCATATGATAAATGAGTTTCGGGGTAAACCTAATTGTTCTTTGTCCTTTAGCAATTAGTGAACGGCAATAAACATGCCATTAACATTCTACAATAACGGCATACCGATCGCCTAAACTACTTATTTGTGAAAATGTTCTCTTAATCGTAATAAAATAAAACCTTAGATAAATTAGTATAAATTAAAAAACTTATATTATTTAGATGTGATATACATACATGCGTTAATTGTTAAATTGCGTATTATGTAAATATTGTAGATTTATGCACTTTGTAAATATTTTATTAGAGTTATTACTTCACTGTCTGTTTCTTTCTTTTCGATAAATAAAACTACCCCTTTGCAAGTATTGGAAGTCAATTGGTACCGGCGCGGCTGCGGCCAGTTGTCCCGCCGGCCAGTTGTCCCGGCGGCCACTTGTCTCGCGGCCAGTCGACAGCGGCGAGTTGGCAGCGGCCAGTTGGCGGCGGCGACTTGTCCTAGACCGACAAAAAACACATATCAAACTTTCAGCAGACCTTTGAAATCTATAAGAATCAAGCCTTTCACAAAAGTATCTAAACTTTCAACTCTCGTGACTTTCCTTATGAAAGCCAGATGTTTGGACACTAAGAAAATTGAAAAGATTCAATTAATCATATCAGTAGTTTTTGTAAATACCGTAACTATTCTAGTCCTCACCAATGTGCTATTTAAAAGCAGAATGATTGTTTAATTGTACTTTAAATTCAGGAGGCCACCCTTTTCACTTGTCACCTTTATAAACAAAAGCATTCTGTTATAATTGTTAATAACCAGTTTTAGATTACCTGGATTTGTTAATAATAAAAAAACGTGATAGCCACATAATCCGCTATCAGTTCATCTGACTGAATGAATAAATTTACTAGGTAAGTCTGGCGCCCCCACTCAATTGATAATATGGTTTAACGAGAGCCAGAGAGTTGACGGTTGCTGCAGCACGCTCGCACGCACATACGCACATCCGCGCCCGCACACACACACAAACACACACACACTCACAAACACACACACACTCACAAACACACACACGCGCGCACACACACGTACACGTACGCACCCACACGCACACACATTCACTGTAAGGGCTGTATGTAATTGTGATGAAACTGGCGTGATTACGGTCTACAGGCCACCGAAAGTTATCGCACAGAAGGGTATGAAGCAAGTAGGTCAAATTACTTCTAAAGAGCGGGGACAGCTTATAACACTACGCTGTTTTATTAATGCTGCAGGAAACACCGTTCCACTGTATTAATATAATATTGGATTTCTCCACAGGTTGGATTACTTCTGAAAACTTTTTATTGGTATTGAATCAAGTAGTTTGTTAAATGTGTTAAATGCACGAAGGAAAAGACAGTCCTTGACAACCATCAAAAACATGTCACTATAGAACTAGTTGGCCTAGAAAATCTGGTGTTTATTTAGTAACGTATCCACCGCCTCGTCGTGTGCGTTTGCAGGCTCTCGATGTATCAGTTTTTACGGCCCACCAAAACTACAGTATAACCAAGCCTGTGCGTAATGGATGAATTTATCGTATTTGCGAACTGTCGAATAAAGCTTTTACTTTAGTATTCTCCAAACAAAGTATTATAAAAGGATTCGAGCCCAGTGTCTCAATGGATGTAGACTATCCTAGTCAACTAAGGACTACAAAGTAGGGAGATGACATATCGGATTACAAATTTTTGAGTTGTAGCCTGATGCCACAAGTATGAGATAATGATGTATTTTCTACTTTGGTTCACGGAAATTTTCCCGTTCCACCGCGTCTACGGTTATAATGTATTTCTAGTAAAGGGATTAGTTAGGGTTCAAAAGATGGCGAGATTTGAGAGCCGCAGAATCGGTCGTGGGCAATGCCTTCCGTAGGTCGTGACGCAAGAAGGTACCCGGTGATGAGAGCGGTGCTGTAGAATTAAACCTCTTTTAAGTTGTGTGTTTAGCTAACGTGTGAGGTAACGAAGCTATGGGGGTTGTTACCCTGTTTCGCATTGGCGCATATTCATTCCAAAGTTGGCATCTCGTCGAGTATCATCGATAAAGATTTAGGTACAAGCTAATGTCAAAAATTGAAAAAAAAAGAACAAATCTGACAGAATTGTTTTCACGACGCCGCGCAGATTGTACGACGGGTTCAACGACCTGGTCTGACACGACTACGTAGGATACGCAGGGGAAGCCTCAAGTTCCTACGAACCAGTTGGTACTAGTGCGACATCAACAGAGGAAGGGAAGACCGGACAAGACGTCGCCCTACTAATGGCTCGGTCGAGGTCCAACGCAGCCCTCGCACTGATCCAGCGAGAATACCCTAGCCAGGGATCCACCGATGAGGACTTCAGGAGCCAGAAGCCGACGAAGACAACTATTGTTCGCCTCTCTGCGCCGCCGCCCATCGACGTGTTCCAGTGCCCAGAAGAGTTTACGGACAGCCCTGCAGCCATGGAACAAGCAACGATCCGAGAAAACACAAGGAGAAAGTGCCACCAGTAATCCTTCGTCAGAAGGACAACTGGGTCGGGTTCTCCCACGAGCTAGACAGACAACGGATCGGCTTCACGAAAGCCAAGGTAAACAACAAAGCAAACCGGATACAACATGCCTCACTCCAGGATATATGAGATTTTGTAGATTAAGTCAACCAGAGATGCCTGCGGTAGCTAACATTGCTTTAAATAATTTCAATCATGACATTCAATTTGGTAATATGGAAATATTTTCAAAATAAGCTCATCGTTAAGTTCGTTTATGACGTGGCGCTATTAAGATATAGAAACACCCGAATAATTTCAATAGACAAGGAGAAAATCTCCGTTTAAATAGGTTTTGGCATCTTGTAATTATCAAAAGGCATAATGGCACGTCTTTTTTCGTAGAGCTTGAAGTAAATGATTTACCGGTTATGTGTTAAATTACCACAGCACTATAATGTAACATATGTAGTTGAAATTAAAATTAAAATTAAAAATTATATAAAACGTACTACATAATGTCTTTTCACTGTTAAATAACATTTATTAACAAAACTATTTATTTGTTAAAAGTGACTAGATTATTTTAATTGATGTCAAGTTTCTATTTATGAATGCTTTTATTAATGCCAAATTAAATTTTTTCACAACTTTACACTTACTTGATTAAATTTTGTTCTTTGGGTATGACATTTTTCACTGTTAGCCTTCGACTGTTAGGGGGTGGTCTGATTTGTCATCTTCAAGGCAGTTTAACAATATTTAATTTATTAATGATCTAGTGGTTCTTTATCAAATTGTATTCCATAGTTGGCTTTATACGTTTATCAAACTGTTATATTAATAGCATGCTTATGTTTACGTTTTCAATTTTTCAAATTTCACATAATTGTTTCAACATCTTTAATAATTTTGAAAGATAATATTACTACTGACGAAGATAACTGTAACTGTTATCGAAGCGTTTTGACAAATACACCATATAAAAACCCAAAAAAGGTAAGTATTTTAAAATGTGTAATACTGGTGAAAGTTTACATTTTCATAAAATACTTTTTGTTTTCAGGATGAAGCGGCAAAGACGCCGATCTGCCTTGCGATGGTAGAGCTACTAACGGAAGAGGACAACAAGAAGATCCGGAAGGTAGAGTACGTTGCCCGACTTTGAGTGACTGCAGAGGCGGAAATCTGCACCGGTGTTAGGGTTTCCGCGTTGCTACAGGGCGGCGGCACGCTGTGCTAAATGTGCCGGAGATCACGACTTCAGTCAGTGACCGAAACCCCGTACCAATCGGGCTAAGTGTGTTAACGGTGGTAGAGACCACCACGATCGCTACAGAGGTTGTCCGACCTCCACAGTGAAAGAAGACGGCAGTTCCACAGCGACACCGTCAACTGCGGCGACGCCTTCTACAACTCCGACCGGCGTCAGTTACGCCCGAGCGACGGCAAGCGAAGTTGAGAATTCGGAAGTACCAAAAGCGTCTCCTCTGTTGTTACCCCGCTTGCCCAACCCGTCTCAGGGTTTGACTCCGTATTAACCCTTCTCGGATGTCTCAATATGGAGTAGCTCCTACCTGTCATCCGCAAGATGGCAGTAGCGCTAGCTCTTGCGAGACCTGCGATGATGGACCTGTGGTGAATGATCTTCCCGTATGGTTCAAAGGTGGTTGCCCCTTTCAGGTAATCATACATTGGTTGGGCGCGAAGACCGGTGCCCTTGGTTAAGTATACAGTATCCGCTCTTTATTTAAATTCCATGTTCTGTTAATTCCGACTATTTACTTACACAACTAATACTTGTATCTCTTTATTTCAGATACGTAAGGTATCAGCAAACTTAACCACACCAAGCGAGCGACAACAGGACAGTCCACACAACCGCACAGCTCCACCAACAACAACCACCATCACAAAATTTTTTTTTGGATACCCACGCTACTCAACATCATAATATCAACAGGCAGACCACACCACGCCAGCCCATCAATCATGGGTTCCACGCGCCAAAGAGGACGAAGACTCCGGAGCAGCGCACCACCAAAACAGCACGATACTTAAATACTTTATTATATTATTTGTAATATTGTACTATGTATTATACTATTATATATATATATATATATATATATATATATATATAATAAGGGAAAGATAATCTTGAATGGCTTTGTTAAATGTTTAAATAATTAAGAGATTTGATTTAATGAACTTGTGATTGTTCACAGGTATCAGTTGAGCAGGACGTAGTAGTGATTTTTGGAAGTAGCTTATTGCTTCAAGAAATTATATAGAGCTTGGTTGACGGCGGATGTATCCAGCCATCAGTTTTTGGTAGTATAATTGTGAATGTTTCAAGGATTACACTTGGTGAAGAACCGGAAGTAACCGTGCCGGCAGGGGAGATTGAGTACTAAGGCCCTGATCATCTCGTGACTGAATCTAGCTGCTCAAGTGCTTATTGCTATTTTGATTTGTAATAAATATATACGTTGCTTGTTTAAAAATTACTTAAGAGTCCCGTCACCGATTTGCTAGTAGTGTTTACAAGATTTTATATTTATCTGTTATGGAAATAATTTTAATACTAACATTTACGAATTTATTTAGGCGTTCATTTACGTGCATCATTTGCTATTAAATTTAATTTTTTTCTGTGTCTTTGTGAGGGCGTGCTCATCTGGGTTTGTTATTCTTAAAGTGTTGTTTAATTAAAAAAAGGGCATGTGTACCTTATCCCTAGCTATCCAAAGCGCTTTTGTGGAAGTGAGAGAAAAGAATATTAAAGCTTGTGCGCCTTAAATCTTAATAGGTGAATTGTTTTCAGACCGTATTTATCCATAAAAATATTTTATTGTTGAGAGAAACTGATGTGTACTTGGACTTTTTTTTAAATGAATACAACTGGTATTTGTTAAAATTAATCACTGAGTTTCCTTTAAGTGTTGGATTTTTTGTAAAGAAACAGTTTACAGATACTGAAGGGTGTTAACCTTTTTTTTTTTTAATTTTGTGTTGTGTTAGCATTGCTGTTTATCGCATTTTAATTTGAGTGCTTTGTGCCAATTTTTCTTATTTGCAGCAAAAATTAATATAATTCTGAATTCAATATTTTGGAGACTGAATTATTCTTATATAGTAAGGGTGAGGCTAAAAATTATTTAAAGGTGGTAGTATTGAAAAGTAGAAGCTTCTCTATTTTGTAGCACTATGTTTCAGATTCACTGATCAATTCTCTGATTAGAGAGATTGAGTAGTTGGGGTTTAATGTGAGGGGTACGCCGTCACTCGTACCAATTGTAGACTAGACCTCACAACCCTGTTGAGTAATTGAATAAAAGATGAGATTCATTCAAAGACTGATTTATTTGATACTATTTACACTTTATATACAACTTTTTACATGACGTGTTTTATTGTTTTGACCTAGTTTGTAGGTCATGTTTTATTAATTTAAGCGCCTTTTTGTGCTTACTAGTTAAAATGCACATAGTATATGTGTAATTTCAACCTTACACACTTTTGTATCAGCACAATTGTCGCAACAATTAACCTGCTCTATATTCAGTTTTGCTTACGATTTGTTTTACGTATTTCTTAATTGTTAATTCTACTTATATTTCTCAACTTATTACTAAATATAAAATTACTAAAATTATTAACATTATTAAAATACCCTGTTTAATCTGCAAGATTAAACATCCTGGCGGGCCCGAAGTTCATGTTCATTTGCAGATTGAGCATTCTGCCGCGACGAGGTGGTTGGGATGGCGTAAAGTTGTTCCATCTGGAATCTTTCTTCCATCTTGGTACCTTTAGTTCTTCTATAGATTTTAATTTATCCCGGAACTTCACCCATTTTACTGCTCTGTGTTCAGGTACTTTTTGATCCCATTTGATTGCGCTTATCCATAATTCTTGTATTATTAGTTTGGCTGTTATTGTTATTGTAGTTTTTAGTAAAACCCACGACATTAAGGACGAGCTAGTCTGCCCTTGTGGTTATTTGCCTGTGTGGTGTACTAATGCCGTTTAAGTCCGTAACATGGGGTGCTTAAGCTTATCTTCACCTGCTAGTCTGGAGGAATTGACCGGTTATTTTCGATTTATGCATTTGGTGTTGATTTTTCATTATATCCAAACTTGCATTACTTATTTTTTTTGTTCATATTTACTTTTTTCTAAATTAGCGCGTTTTGTGCTTTTTTTATGACGTTCATTTCTCTTAAAATAAAATGCAGAAACTCCATTAATACCTCGGCATATGCTTGGAGATCCATTCCTTCCAATAACCAGGAGGGATGGGTCAAAGATTCATATACATCGAATTATTTGCAAAATATTTGTTTTAAGAAATTCTCATTATTTATTAGTGCGGTACTCTAGCAAAGTACAGTTTGTAGGTTCAAATCCTACTCGATGTGAACTTTTTATTTATGTATTTAATACAATTAAAAATAATTTTTAATTTACATATTTTCTTTTTGTCTCTTTTAAAGGCCGATGCTGAAGAATTTAAAAAAATGTAAAAATTTACCCAAACCTACCCACTCTCCCCTATATAAGACAATATGTATAAAAAGTTAATAAAATTTTATGTAAAAATTCAATACGGTTATTTCGGTACATACTTAATATGATTAGATATATTGTTATCACTGATAATACAATCACCTCACACTTATCAATTAGATACTGATAGGATTGTCATTTAGTTTATAACTTTCTTGGTTAGATAAATCACAAATTATTGCCAAATTTACAGGAAATAATGTTCGACATATCGAAGTGTGAAACATTACTAAAGGAGCTAACATGTAAACAGTGCTCTAAGCTTCTTTCTGTACTACCTGTATATTACTGTTCGGCTGTAGGTAATATCTGCGGTCGCTGTATATCAACAGTCGGATGGATGGTATCGAATGGCACACTTGATCGAGCTGTTACTTACGAAACAGTAGCAAAGCAGCTAATTTTTCCTTGCATCAATCACACTAATGGATGTCACAGTAAATTAAAAATAGAAGAAGTAGAGAAACACGAAAAAACATGTAAAGCCGATTCTGTAACATGCCCTTTTAATATTGAATTGGGTTTAACTTCACTTAAATGCGACTGGGTAGGTACAATATCGACTTTAGTGCAACATTTACATAAAAATCACCGTAACTACGAGCACAAAGGATTACCATGTTTTATTATGAATATTTACGATACACATGTTAAAATTTCTCTTACTACTTTTGACAAAGAAACATTTCTGGTGGTTACAACATTTATTAAACCCACAAATAAATTTTATCTAGCGGTTATGTGCTGTAATGTAGAACCTATTAACCATTACTATCGTTATCGGCTGGAAATTGGAAGATATAATGATTACTTTTTGGTCATTTCCAATCAAAGTACGGGAAAATTTTGTAATGTACGTGAAATTATTGATAAACAAGAAGCTATGATTACTATTGATGTGGCATCTGTATTATCACAATTACAAGACACTGAGGAGGTAATTCATTGCAAATTAAGTATATCAAAAAAGTAAGGAAGATATAGCTGATATTTTGACAACATTAGGTGTATCAGCTCATTTAAGAAATAAAATCAAGTCAGAACCTTCGAAAAGTAAAGCGTCTTCTACAACCAAATATGAAGGTTCAGTTACCAAAGTTCAGGTTAAAACTTCACCAAGAGATTTATTAGCAACTACTTCGAAATCCACTACCCTTCCACTAACGCCAAGCTTGTCTTTAGAAGCAGAAACTTCTTTATCATGCAAAATGGATAATACATTTTTGGAAGAATTGGAATGTCCAGTTTGTAATGAATACATGATGCCGCCAATCTTTATATGTCCAACCGGTCACAGCATATGTAACCAATGCAAAGAAAAATTAGAAATATGTCCTTCATGTCGCATTCCGATGCACGATACTCGTAATTTCACCCTTGAAAAACTGACTGTGGGTATTAAATATCCATGTTGCAACACGGATTATGGATGTACAGTCTTATTAAATGCAGAGCAGATTAAAATTCATCAAATGGACTGTAATTACGCGTATAGTAAATGCCCACTTAAATTATTTACTTTCTGCGATACTGAGAAAATAGTTGACGTAATTGGGCATATACGTGAGAAACACCCAACAATGTATGTTGAAACAAACTGTCAATACGAAAGATATATCGGTAGGAAGCTAACAACGTACTGGGTTACTACTCACGAACATGAAATTTTTGTTATGTGTTGTAAGAATAACAGTTCTAAAGGTAAGGTAAAGGTTAATGTTTTTCATGTTGGTATGAATAAAAGTAAGCCGAAATATCGGTTTCAGTTAGAATTTTGTGATCAAACATGTAATGGTTTAAAGTTTATCATTAGTCAGCCATGTAAAGAATTTTCACAAAATCCGAGAGTTGTGCTTAAAAATTCTTTGAGTATACCTGTGGACATGCTACAACCGTTTATTACTTCAAAATCTATGCCTATGCTGTACTTTAAATTTTGTATTGAAAGGTTGTAAATTGTTATTTGCACGTTTATAAAATTCATGTGAATAAATTATTAAAAACTGTTTTTTTTTTGTTCATACTTAAGAATGTCAAGATATCCAATGAATACCAATACATAATAATAAAGTAGCGCAATGTGTAACAGCGTACATTATTAGTGTTGGGTAATTGTCTCAATATCAAATTCATGCTTAAGTGTCTTTTGATTACTAATAATAAAAGTATGTAGGTTCTAGGGCCACATAGCGAATTTACATGTGTAAGAGAGATACAAATAGATAGGAAATAACACTTTTATTGTTCAAGTCCACCTGTTTTTGGGAAACCAATTTTTGGGACACGTGTACCTGTTTTTTGGAAACAGCAACCTATTTTTAGGAAACAGGTTTTTCAAAAAACGGATGACCTTGTCCTTGACAGGCAAAACTATGGTCCTTATCATCACTATAGAATTCACGTTTATAACATCGTCTAGTTTAGTGAAGAAATTCTCGTACATACAGATTTGTATGCGTATAAATGGAGTATTTTAATGTAAATAGGATAAAAGTCATTAACGTATATGATGTAAAACAGGAAAATCTAATTATTAACCCTTCAAATACTATATAATTAATAGTGACTGTTTCAATATATTCTAGACGGAATTTTTATAGCTTAAATGAACGTTCTAATGTATTTTTCAGATTTTTTATTAAAAAATGGCGACCTAGATGTACTTAAACTGTTTAGTTTGATGTCCGCCGGCGTTTATATAGTCGGAAAACCATATCGAACTTAAAATTATTTCAACTTATACCTTGCAAAGATCAGAGATTTGCGAATAAGGTTGGGTCTATAGATTAAACTTCTTTACAATCGAATTGTTTTCACAAAATTAAGCACGGTAGTTAAAACTAATAAACTACAGAACTCGAAACGGATTTATAATAGAATTGCGCAGTTTCTAAAAAATTGTGTGTGGAAAAGTAGCTTCAATTTAAAAAAACATTTTCAATTATTTTTTAACAAGTTAGTGGCAAGTCCAGATATAATAGAATATTACAGCAGTAGTATGAAACTGTTAACACTACAAAACTCAGTGCATCGTAAAGCACGGACAAAGCAGTAGACAGTTGTGTGGTCATTTCTGTCCCTCGCCCTCTCCGTCATTATTGTAGAATTCCGTGAATCGAAAATAGATAAAGAGGCGGATGGAAAAAGCCAGTGGTTTGTTAGTTGTCAGCGATTATTTAAAATGTCGATTAAGTAACGAGATTTTTTGCAAACGTAAATCTTTCACAATATTAAGCACGGTAGTTAAAACTAATAAAAACAGTACCTGCAAAGGATTAATAATATAATTGTGCATAGTTTCTAAATAATTGTGTGTATAAAAGTGGTCTCAATTTTGTAAAGCACTTTTCATTTATTTCAGAAAATTAGACGTCTAGTGTATATAATAAAATATTACAGGGTGCGCTTTGGTGCAAACAAGTAAAGAGAATTTAAGCACAATTAAGGTCAACTGACTGAAATTCCCGATGCGTAATTAAGAGTAAACACGTGTTAATCTGGATCATTAAGCATTAAATTAATTACTAAGTCTAGACTATTGGTGAGATTTTATTAGTTAAACGTGATTACAAAATGAAACCGGTAACAATACAAAAGTCTATTTATCGTAAAGTAAATGAGCAAAAAGTACTTCTGTGTGGTGAGTGGGTGATTTGTTTATTACGTGTTTAATTTGATATATTAACAGTTTTTCACTTATGTTTACTATATACAAGGTTAAAGCTTTTGCAATTACTGTATAATTTTAACAGGGAAACTTGGTTCTATTATTTACTGAATAAAATGCCAATTATAAATTTCGCAGTTAAGTCAATGATAATGTTAAAGTTATTTAAACTTTGTAGAAAATTAATTGTTAACTGAAAATACTAACACTTGGTTGCAGTTATAAAGGTCTCATTCATAATAAGAAAACGTACGTAGTTTCGTTTTACTGTAAAGTATTTAAGAAGCTTGATGAGTCATGCATAACGATTTATTTGATTTCCACTTAGAATGTAACTAATTAGTGACTTTCTTTAACAAACGTGATCAGGACTAAATATCGGGTTACCGGAATATGTACAGAGCCGGCTCTTTAATACTCTATTACTGGCAGGGTGAAAGATTTTTAATTACATCCTTGTTTACCATAGCTAGATTTCAAGGCAATTCAGCCCTTCTGTGTAAGATCAACTCACCAGACCCCATAATTTCGTGTCACGTCAAAACCAATTCCTGGCCGGATATCATCAACTTAATGAGTTATAATTTCAAGAAAGCCTCAAATTTGATCACTTTCTCATTGAAAAGCATCTGTAACAAATTAAATCAAGTAAGTGTGACAATTTGAAGCGAAATTGGATATGAAGCAGAATTTCGGGTGAGTATTATAGGTATGTCGGTTCTAAGCCACTCTACAGTGTTTAAGTCATGCGGTGTTGCTAGATCGTACAGTTCATTGCTCTATACAAGGTCAAGACCGCACCAATTGTTCATACCTTGGTTAAGGTTCCTTTTTCAGCTACACGGAGTGCTAATCTCGGGTAAGAGCGTTTTCACTAAAAGGGTTGGTAGATACATTTAGAGGAGATTACCTGGCATAATCGTGACGCTACTAGAAGGATTGGTTCATATCTTGACTAAAGCGAAGGCGTGTTTTCTGCTAAAGAAGGATTTATGTGGAAGAAACTCCAAAGCGCTAATTCATATCTTTGCGTAGGGTGTGTTTCTCAGCTGGGGGTTCTTATGGCCGATAATTGCAACTTCGCTTAAGGGTCAGTCTGAGATATGGCAAGGATTCAGGAGATTCTTTCGGTAAAGTGAATTCCCACTAAAAGGGTTGTCTTAAGGTGGGAGCGTGTTTCTCAGCCAAAGGAGGTCCTCATCTTGGATAAGTGGGACTACGCAGATAGATCAGTCTTCGTTAAGGTAAGGGTTCGCTTCCGTATTAAAGTAGAAAGTGTTATTGTTTTGGTCAAATTCATCCCCGATACAAGGGATGACCTTGAGTATAGTAAGGGTGTGTTTCTCAGTTAAAGGGTGTTTATCTCGGGTGATTGGATAAGATAAAGGTTTGCTTTGGTTCTAAAATAGAAGAGGTTCTTATCTCAGATAAGTGCAATTCCACTAAAAGGAGTTGATTTTGACTAAGGTGAGGTGTGTTTTTCATCTAAATCCAAGTCCTAAATGGACATAAAGGAAAAGAAATTAAGAATTACACGGCCGCTAAGAGGCGTAATAGGTGGAAGAAATTAAAAATCAAGCTTTTCTATAAAGGGTGTCAAGTTAAGGTACGACCAATTTCCAGATAATTTTGGAAAACCGGTTAGCATACCTCTTGAGATAAACCGGTAGGGAAAGCGTAAGCAACTTTCTGAAAAAATGTTAGTTTCAATTTGCATAACAATGTTAATTTAATTTAAAAGGGTTTTCTCATCTCGATTAAGTGCGCTGTAAACTATTCTTCTGTGTCTTCCTTAGTTCTCGATAGATGGCGCTTTTTTTAATCTATGTATTTTGATGTTTTTCTCGAACTTTTCAAATAGTACGGTAGTATATTTTTGAGATTGGAACAAAGATGACTAAATGCTAAATAATAAATGTATAAAATAAATCGCAAATTCTTTTTCAAACTAAAGATATTTATAGAAGGACCGTCAAGAAATGTTTACTTTGTAAACAGTTTACAATTTATTTAACAACACTGTAAACTAAATCAACAATAGTAAATTAGAAAACAATAAATACAAAGGTCAATCGGTACTAACGATAAAAAGATTTTAAAAATAGTTATTAATGCCATAAGTGTCCAACATGATGTGGATTTTTTAACACGCCGTTCTAATCTACCCCTAGTACTTATCTTATTTAGTAATGAAGGAAATTTAAACTCATACAATCTCTATTAGTGGTCAGCAAATATTCTACATTGGAAGTTAAAAAAATGATCAGAATAGTTTGCAGTGTCTTATTTTTTATTGTTTTACCATGAGTGAAGATAGGGAAATAGGGTTGTCTTAATACTGGTAAATTTTTTTGGAAAAGGAACGATGTCGTTTTCTTAGGCCATTTGCCATGGCCTACTTTGCTTTTGAAATGTAAAACACCTTTGAATTCAAAATGAAACAAACTAAACTATGTTGTTTGGAAAAAATACTGATTTTTCTGATGTTAAAAATAGATATTTTGCGAAAAACTTTAAAACAGGTGTATTCAAAGGGCTGGATTGTTCCATTAATAAAAACAAGTTTAGTTAATATCTTAAAAAGTATAACGTTATAAATAATATAATGGTAATCGTATAAAAAGTGTTTTAATAATATAATAAAGAAATAAGTGTAAAAATCTTCTCTTAAACAAATCGTTAAACTAACTCGAGATACAACCCGTTCATCACAAATAATGCCTTTGACTCAGTCGGTAGTTTAAAGAAGGTGGTTCAATCTTTTGATTTGCTTAATTACCACAAATTTATGCTGTGTTATTTTCGGTTAACATAAATAATAAAAATGCAATGTAACACTAATAAAAATGATCTCGGACGCCAAGTTATTTTTTAATAATGCTCGGAATAACTAAACCGAGGTTTACAATAAAAATTTTATCAAAATGTAAAAAATATACAGAATATGTTTGTTAACAGTTAAATTAGGGTTATATAAAATATATATTAAAAATAGCCTTAAATTACTAAAAAATCATTAAACATAAATACCTGTTCGTAAAATTTTTGTACACTTTTTAATAACCCTTGGTATCTAAACGATTACGAAAATGTCAACCAAGGTGATGTCATCTTTGCATCAATATTGCGCAATATCTTGAAATAATACTTTACGTAGTAAACCACACCCCAAAATGGAATTTTATTTCTTATAAATTTGTCTTCTTAAAATTGAATAAACCATTATTTATTGCATTCTTTTGAAGGTTCAAAATAAATAATGGAATCCACATTCAGATCTGCATTAAAAGCAAAACGCCTTCGTAAAATGAAAGCGTACGTAACAGTAGAATTAATTGTGCAATCAAAAGCGGTAAAATTAAAAGTGTAAACGTAAAAAAAAGAAAGTGCCTAAAAAGAGCAAATGTTTTAATTTTTAGTATTACGAGTTAAATGTATCTTACCATTAAATCAATGGCACTTTTCACAAAATTTAGGTGGAAGCCCAAAAATTGCTTCCTAAACAACACATCATTCATCGGGAAGTGAAAAAAAGGGACGCTTTGGAAGTTGGATGATGATGACGCGTTGCGCGAAAATATTTGCGCAAAAAATTAAGTCAACGATATGAGCAGAAAACGATAATTTAAAGAAACCTTTAAGAAGATATGCACTTAAGTTACACCAAAATGCAAACCTCATACTTACAAATCATTAATAAATACAGGTTTCCTTATATTTACAACTAAACGAACGAAGAACCTAAATTACGGTATATTTTAATACAACTCACAATGGGTTGTTACAACGTATATTTTAAAACTAACTACACCGACGAAATCTATGATAAAAGTTCTATCTATACCAATTTTTACTTTCCAACCAGTATACACGGTGTTTCAAAAATGTGTGCCAAAATTTCTAGGACGCATTCTGTGTGATAATTTTGTCAAATGAACATATGGTCCAAAGGCCGCCATTTTGGACGTACAAGGTGTTGAAGTTAAAATTAAGTGTAACACACAGATTGCTAATTTAAAAGAAGTTTGCACAAGGTACACTAGTTTGTTAAATTTAAAATGGTCAAATTTATAATAAATATTGTTACATGAATGTTGCCATAAATTAAAATTAGATAATGGTATTGTTAAAATGATCTCAGAAAATTGATGCTATAGTATATGTTGCGTTAAATTATGAAAACTGATTTATTCAATCATAATCCAATTAATCACTCTCGTAACATATTTTCGATTTTCGTTTGGTACAATATGACATGAAGTTTAAAACTTTTTTGAATATAAAATATTGTTATAAATATACGTTATAATATAATAGTCAATATCCATCTTTTCTCCTAAAGTTATCTGTCACATTATATTGATGCAGCCATGTAATTTTTGCAATTTTTTGGATACGTTTATCAGGATGTCCATGTCGCTGGTTTTGGTGTGCGTATTTCTACTTTTAGACATAAAGGTAGGTACTTGGTATTGGAGATTAAATTTACATTTGTGTTATATTCAGAGAGGCATAATGAAGTACGTCATTCATCCATATCCATAAACAGCATTACTAGTACCTAATAATAGGGGGACACACAACTTCCACAGCATCTGTATCATTCCTTTTCATGTTGAAATTTTTTATTGACTCGCCAAATTTGATAAAAGTATCCCTTAGAAAGAGATATCTGTCCTGTACGAGCGTAACCCTTGTAGTGCACAGAAACCCGTATAGTAACCCGTATAGCAACTGTATGCTACTGCGGGAACATTCCCGTAGTCAGTGTGAGAGAGAGACGCGCAGTAAGAGTTGGAATATAAGAGTCTTATTCCGAGATCCCTCCAACATTATACGTATGTGTAATATGTTTTGTCTTATATATTTGGTGTTGATGTTTTTGATAATGTGTTAGAATAATTGTTTTCTAGTACATTACACATTTGTCCCTTGCAGTGAACATGGGGCAGATATAATACCACAATCTGTTTATTATTATGTATTGATATCATAATCACACAATACTATAAACAAGATGAAGAGGTCAAGTGCAAAGAAGAAGAATGAATCAAGACTGCAACCTTCCTAATAATTTTTATGTTCTTTTGCCTATAAATAATATCCGAATATATGAAAACCTTGATTTTATGACCGTCCCCTAGAATTTCTTTAGATTTGCACAATTTATTTCCAGTAAGTGTTTAGAAATACGAACTGTGCGTGTTTTTTTTGTGTGAAATTTATTAATACACCTTAATTCATTGCGTACATTTTGTTTCATGTATTTACTGAAACGGTATAAAACACATATTGATGATAAAACAAGATTTAGTAAGACAGAGTTCGGTTTTTTGAACATACACTTAGTGAATCCAACCCACCATCGCGGCCGGTTCTATCTGCTTTAACCATCTTCTGGTTTATTTACATGATAAACATAAGGATTTGTAAAATTAAAATAGGACAAATCTTTTTATTGTTATTCCATATTTCCTCGTATGATAAATAAAACACAATTCCATCCCTATTCAATAAAAATCAGTGTTGGTTGAATGAATATTAAAACTTTCTAACGCGAAAGTTGGTTGAAGAAGAAAAGTGTTGACCAAACAGTTATAGCAGTTATAGCAATATCAAAAGAGTATCACCTCTTCAGGTACCATGTCCTTTTTTTTAAGTTTCAGGGGAAAAGGGATTTTCAAACTTAAAAAAAGGGAAAGATGTTGAAAAAAGGGACTACTCTGAACATGAAAAACAATCCATAGAAGCAGACAAACGAGAAAAAGAAAAACAATTTTTAGAAAAATTAAGTAAAGAGATGATATGAGTAGAATAGAGGCACCATCTGCCATTTTGTTTTTTTTTGTGACGTCACTCTTGGGCACGTGAGGATCATATTTATTTCACCCGAAAATAAAAGATGTTATTAATCTGTTATTAATATTGATTTGGGTTGTTTTTATCAAAGGAGATTGCATAATTGTTATTAAAATTATTATTACATTTGTTTTAATCCCACCTACAAATTGTGGCCTAATTTATTTATACATTGGGGTTGCATTCTAATAAGGGGTCCTAGTCTTGTAAGACGGAATCTGTTCATGAGCATCGCCCCTGTCATAAAAATTGTATTCTAACAATGGGAAGAATTAATAAATACGACATGTAAAGATGACAAGCGTTTTCATAATAAAAAGATGTTATTTAATCTGTTATTAATATTTATTAGGGTTTTTTATTTTTATCAAGGATATAAAAACCTAGTCATTAAAAGATTATGTTCTATGTAATCTTTAAGACTGCATTTAAGCGCTAGCTCAAATTTTTTAATATCTGAGGTTAGCATACTGTATTTATGACTATTAATTCTCGATAACTGTTTTACAATGTGTTTTGTTATTAAAATCATTATTACAATTCTTTAAGATCTATTTTATTTTACAATATATTTATTTTGTCATGAGTAGGTCACCTTCAACATTCTACATAATTAAAAATCAGTAAATAAGTTACCATGCTTTAAACGATTTCTACCTTGAGAACGTTAAATTATGTGTACAAGGTCTAAGCAGAAATAAAATGCATTAATACGATAAATGGTTACACATGTGCATTATAGTCTGTTTTACGCTTCATTGTGTCCTCCCTTTAATAGTGCTGTCAATTAAAAGTAAAATATTAAAGGTCGACTGCTAAATTTTATGCTCAAGGTTTAAGTGGAAAATAAAATTGCATTAATACGTTTATTAATACACACATTAATTAAAAGTAAATATTGAAGGTTGACAGTTAAAATTATGTGTACAAGATTTAATCAGAAAACAAATGGATTAAATGGTTATACAGTTGTATGTTTTAAGCTTCATTGTGTTTTAGTTTAGGGATGACTTCTAAAATCAATTGCATTGCTTTTAACACCTAGATTAAATTACGTAAAATTGATTATTGACATGGGGTGTCTACTGTCTTTAAAAAAACTGCAAAATATATTCATAGCCATAAAGCTTTTAATACAGGTTAACTGCTCTTTATTTATGTAGATCAGGGCCGCAAAAAGGTGATACGTCTAACAGTAAATTATCGAAAACATTCTCAAATCTAGGTAATCCATAATTTCCTATGTTAAATATTAGTGTGAAGACATTTTCGGCAGTCAAGAATGTTGGTATGGTTGTACCTCCTCTTGGTTCAAAATCAAGGGCAGCGTAGTTTAACCTATCTGGATCTTCATAAGAACATCAACTTCACCGTTTTCATCTTAAGCGGTTAAATAGTTTATTAACAAATAAAACTATAATGTAAGTGGTGTAAATGGTAATATAAATTTAATAATAAATAAATGTATAAATGAATGAGTGTAAAAGTAAAAATGTTCTCCGCTCACAAGTTGTTATAACTAACTGGAGATACCAACCATTCGACACAAATAATGCCTTTGACTCAAATCGGTAGATTAACATAGGGTGGTTCGTTCTTTGGATTTGCTTAATTACCACAATTTCTGCTGTTATTTTCACTTGACATAAATAATAAAAATGCAATGTAACACTAACAAAATGATCTCGGACGCTAAGTTATTTTTTATAATGCTCGGAATAACTAAACCGAGGTTGTTAACAATAAAAATTTTATAGAAATGTAAAAAATAAAAATATACAAATATGTTTATTAACAGTTAATGATATGGTTAAATAAAATATATCTTAAAACTAGCCTTAAATTCTAAAAAAATCATTACATAAATACCTCTGTAAAATTTTGTACACAAATTCTTTAATAACCTCTGGTATCTAAATGATTACGGAAATTTCAACTAAGGTGATGTCATCTTTGCATAAATATTGCGTAATGTCTTGTAATAATGCTTTACGTTGTAAGCCACACCCAAAACTGGAATTTTCCTTATTAAAAATATATATCTTCTTGAAATTGACTAAACCAATATTTATTGCATTTCTTACAATTTTCAATGCAAAAATTGCAATCATAAAATGAAAGCGTACGCAACAGTAAAATTAAATGCGTATTTAAAATGTAATAAAAGTGAAATAGAAGTGCCTGAAAAGAGCAAATGTTTTAATTTTTAGTATTACGAGTTAAAAGATATCTTACCATCAAATTAATGGCACTACACTAAATTTAGGTGGAAAACCACAAAAAGCTTTCTAACAACACCACTTTCATCCGGAAGGGACAAAATGGATGTCTTCCAAGTTAGATGATGTACTCGTGTGCGAAAGGATTTGCGCAGAGAATTAAGTCATGATGACGTAATGCGCATATAAAATGATCAGAAAAATAATTTGAAGTGAGAATATAAACCTTTAAGAAATATATACCCTTAAGAAGATATGCACTTAAGTTACACCAAAATGCAAATTAAGTTGCCTACCTCATTTCTATAATGCAAAAATAATTAAAATTTTTCTTATATTTACAACTGAACGAATGAAAGACCTCAAATGAAGGTATATTTTAATACAACTCAAAAAGGGTTCTTACAAAACAGCTAATACCCTGATACCGCTTCATAACAAATACTCATTCGATTGTAATTATACTTTAAAAATAAATGCAGCGGATAATATACAATCTTTATTTGCCACTATTATTATGACACAGATATGGGATTATTCTTAAAATTAGCTAATTTCCCCACACCCCCTTGAAATACTACCTAGGTCTTCAATTCTTCTTCACTCCTGAAGCTGTACCGCATACATCTTTCTTGAGATTATCCAATTCCTGATCAGTAGCATATTTTCTAATACACCAGACAACATATTCAATATAGCGGTGTATACGCCGAAAAAATGTCTTGTCTTCTTCTTTAAGCTAGATTTTGCCTCTATACAGCATACAAGCTCTATCTTAGCTGAATTACCTAAGGGGTTATAATCAAAATTAAGTATACTACCCTCTTATTAGAACACTATCTTTTAATCCTTGAATTTTTACCGATAAGGGACTGTCATGCCATGCTATCACATAAGACGGCTTTACATTCAGGTGCTGTCTCGGCTGAACTGTCCAAAGAGGATTTTAGATTTATAAAATGTACGCCCAGCAGAGACATTAGAGTGTCACTACAAAAACAAAAAAGTGTACACCATGCATTATAGCGAGAAAATTACTCGAGGAATGTATATTGCGAGTAACGTTTTTTTTTCGAGTTATGGTGGACTGATCTTTGTAATATGCGATATTTAAGTAATCACAGTAATATATATATAGCTACACACTAGCGGTTATCGAGATGTTTAGCAAGAAGATTTAGATATGAGTTCTTAAAACAAAGACAATCACATCTTAAAGCATTCACCGTTGTTTTTAAGAAAAGCGATAAACTTCTTTATATAGGTAAATTTTGCGACACGAGGCTTTCGGCGAAGGCTGTTTCGGTGACCACCCACTCCAACCCTCCCCGAACATAACCGACCTTGTAAAACAGGTGTAGGGCGTCGCAACCTGTTCTCGGGTCTTCGCCCCTTGTCGTGATCGGAACTTGTGCGTGGGATTTCGTGTATTGTCGTGGTATTGGCGGAAAATTTGAATTTGTATTACAAGGGGCCTAATGCTAACTTGTAAGACAGGTATAGGGCTGCGCAACTTGCTTTCGGGGCTCTGCCCCTTGTCGAGGCCCCATTGGCGTTTTCAAGGTAGAAATCGTTTAAAGCATGGCAACTTAATTACTGATTTTTAATTATGTATAATATTGAAGGCGACTTTCTCATGACAAAATAAATATATTGTAAAATAAAATAGATCTTAAAGAAATGTAATAATAATTTTAATATCAATTATGCAGTCTGCTTTATAATAAACCCTGTTACAAAAACACATTGTAAAACAGTTATCTAGATGAGAATGATATTTAAACCTCAGATAGATATTAACAGTCATAATTACAATATGCTAACCTGAGATATTGAAAAAATTTGAGCTAGCGCTTAAATGCAGTATTAAAGATTGCATTGAACATAATCGTTTAAGGACTAGGTTTTTATATCCTTGATCAAAATAAAAAAAAAAACCTAATAAATATTAATAACAGATTAAATAACATTTTTTTTATTATGAAACCGCTTGTCATCTTTACATGTCTTATCTATTAATTTTTCCCCATTATTAGAATACAATTTTCATGACAGGGGCGATGTCCGCGAACAGATTCCCGTCTTACAAGACCATGGGCGCTGCCATGAACTAATGAAAGAACTGCTTTTATGAATTTACAGATTTGAGGATATCTTTTATCAGAAGCAGTTTGTAGAGAGAATATTACACTCCATTAGAAATCAATACTTTCATCTTTTTTCAGAGATGAAAAACATACTTCATCATCAAATTACAACGATTTCCATTCACATGAAAAATTGTCAATGTCTATATCAATAATAGGCAAAGCTTCTGCTAGCCGTATAATCCCTTTATTACTTTCCGAATTTTTAATTTTATCTGGTGCAATATATTGACAATATTTTAATTGCGTATAAAGTACATGTATTAAAGGATCATCGCGTTGCAATAAACCTGTAAAATTTAATCTCCAATGTAAATTACAAATGAAAGATAACATTTTAAAAGAGAGTTATCTAAATACTTGACTATATCAATGTATTTTTGTGATTTAAGGACATTCTTATCTTTCTGTTTAGGTAAGTATTCTAAAAAGTAATGTTTCAATGCTGGAAGTTATTGTAACAGTTTGTTATCAGCTGGCCCTATAGTAAGCCATCTTGTTGGAAGATGTTTTTCAAATTTAACACAAGGAACGTTTTGATTTGAATTGACTCATACTTTGGAAATCTAGTTTCACTTGCATCAAAAAAATAATAAGCTTTAATAACAATGTCACTTACGTCTAACGATCAATTTTCACAACCTTTTAAAAACGCATTATGAACCATATGAATTAAACAACTTCCAATGTCAATCATTGGTTTCATACCACGTTCCTTTTTTTTTCTTGCAGTAAACGAAATGCTTTTTATTTACATTGGGACCATCCATTCCCAAGGTTAACGTTTGTCTTAAACTAATTTGATAAGAATCAAGTGACTTTAGCAAATGATCGACTAAAGTTTCAGATAAACCATTATCAATAAAATGTGACTAGGTAACGATTAATTATCTTGTACGCTTTATCTGACCAGTATTGAACATGTGCTTGAAGCTCTCTTTTTTTGGCATTTCCAGTCTCATCAAATTGCATAGGTTAATATTTTGTAACTCTTCTAACAATAAATTGTGAAAAAAAGTTCCTATAGCAACAGTTAAATATGAGGCTTTCTTTGGTGATATGGAAAATGACTCTGGAACACCACCAGGAAACATAACATTACACAATTCTTTTTATTAGAACTAGAATTAAAAGAATATTTCCAGGAAACCAAATCTAAGATGTATATTTCTGTTCTAGTAGTCGCTTCTCTAGGATTGTAGGTAGCGGCCGCAAAAATTTTAATTACTAATAAAAGTTTGTCAAATCGCCATTCTTACCGAGATAGAAAACATAATTAGTGGATTTTTAATATCGTGATAATATGTCGTAATTTGCTAATGTTTTCGGAATATTTTATTTAATGTATTTTTATGTAAGAAGTGTGGGAATGTTTGTAATTAATATTTGAGTAAAGGTTGAACAGAAAAAGAAAACATATATTAGGGTACAGAAACAGGTGTTCTGCCGAAACTAGTGTGACGAATTGTCGAAAATTTGTATACGCGCGCTCTTGATGTAAAAATGGCACTAGTTAGTAATTAATTACTAACGGTAATCACCGCAACCAAAGACGTCTTTGCTTGTTACTTGGAAACTTTAGACCTAAATGTAGGGTTTCAAACGGTCGAATGCATATTTTTAAAATTAATATGTCGTGCAATAATTAATATGAAACTGTTCCAACATAAATTAATGTTTTTTGTTTTTTTTATCACGTTTCAAAAGACTGGGGTTGATTTTCGGGAGTAGACATGGTTAGTGGAAACGAGCGGGGAAGGGGAGTTGCTGTTGAAATTTTGATTGAGCCAGACGCTTTGATGTGTTTTGATTAGAAACTCCCATTGTAAACAGTTTGCCTTTAAAATATTTCGAGCGTGTACATTTTCTTTTGAATTAGCCAACACTAATTTGTCTTTTCTTTCGGGTGTTAGTTGAAATGTGTTTTTCAAATATTAATCTATAGAAAAGAGTCACATTTTTTAAAGTTAAACTGCGTATGTTAACAATTTGTGTCTGTGATCAAGTGTAGGTATTTTTATATAAATTAAGGCTGGCAGCAGATAATTCTACAAACCTGTATAACCAATTAAGAATCGAGCATTACCTTGCAAAGGTATCTTATTCGCATGCGGGCTCATTAAGCTGAAATCTGCTAAAATAAAAGACAGTACAAGGCTTCCTCATTCCTGTATTTGTGTGAATTAGCATTGTTGTTTGTTTATATTTATATTTGTGTAGAGGTGAGCTGGCGAACTGGTACATGATACCGCTTGGTTATTAATTGTAAAAGGCAAAGTGGGTACACACTCCCGGGTCCAGATAACCATAACAACTCGAATTTTATTTTTATTGTTTTTATTGTTGTATAGATGAATGTGGAACCAGAGAAAGGAGCGCTGTACTTTTCTAACGCACTCAAACGTATATACCGGTCACGATGTCATGATCAATTTATAACTTACCCTTGTAAGACTTTGTTTTATGATTTTTTTTGTGAGTTTGTTAAGTAGAATTATTTGCCTGCAAACTAATTTCTCTTTATATGTAATTTCTTGTAACTGTACCTATGTATTTTATGCTTCAGTAGTCACTAAACAATTGTGCACGTGTAAATCAAATCCCTTGTCTATTTTCTTTTGTCCTTGCCTTTACCTTATTATTACCTGTGCAATTTTACTGTTGTATTTCATATGCACCGTAATTTGCTTTATTGTTTTATGTGCGTATTTACTTAAAGACCGGCATGATTGGTTTTAAAGGACCACATGTTTAGTATCACGATTTTTATTCTGATTATTTATAACACGATTGTGGGTGTGACTGCATGGGTTTTTTTATGCTCTATATTTATTTTTCTCTTAATGTTATAATTTTGTACGCGCTTTAACCTGATTTAGTGGTGGTTTGTTATATATTTAACCCTTTCATTGTTTTTTTTGTGTTATTTGATTTAGCAATGTACTTGTGCAATTACTTATTTATGAATGAAGTGGGTTTTGTTAGTGGTTCTTTCCCACAATAGTACATTAACGGGCTGAACCACCATTGCGCAAAGCTGGTTAATTTTAATTTGAGTAGTTTCATTGTTTACCTTCCCCTCATGATGTAACACTTACCTCATCCAGTCTATCTAATTCAAATAGCACAGCGTACCTACCACTAGACGGCCAATTTTTTTGATCAGATTTGAGGTTTGCGAGTAATTAAAAATCAGACTTGCAAATAAATTGTAATCTTTTAATTATTGTCAGGAAAGTCCATGTAAGGCAAGCAATTATTCAATCTCAAAAGTCTTTCAGTTGTTAATACAAGACGATATTATGAATCACAAGGTAGTAATATCTACAAGAAAAAAATATATACTTCTAATAACAATATAAATTACAAGTTTATTAAATTATTTACGATGAAAGAAAATAAACAAGCACACCAATAAATATAATTATTCAGAGCATACGCAGTTAACATGGAAAATTTGTAAGGTAAAGGGCACGTTGCCACGTGTCTAACCACCACACGGCACAATATAGGCGAAATGAGTGAGCTCGGCTAAAACTCAATCTAACTGTCTGAAGACCGCAGAGCACTCGGATTGCATGATTGCTTTGGAGGTATCAATAATCTAGTTGGATTGAGAATTTGGTTAGAGAGGAAAGAACCGGAATAGGCGCCACAAGCTTTAAGGAAAGGAGGAACAGAAAATGGGTTCTTATTCCTTGAGAGAGGGAGAGCCTGTAAAGCTTGAAACAGGAAGTAAGTAATAGGAATAACAAGTAAGTGAACAATTCCCTCAACAAACGTAAATTTATTTCCTTTTTGAAATTCCCAACAAAGGAGGCAATAAGCCAAATATTATTGTATAGCTATATAAACATAAATAATAAACGAAATAAATTATATACAGTATGTACGTTATTCCCACAATTCACACCAAGAGAAAATAAAATATAAATTAAAATAAGTTTACGAGGGTAAGTTGTGAGCTTGCATTTACGCCCACAGTAATTGATAGTTTAGAATACCAAAACAAACAATATCCCTGCTGGCCGACGTAAGATCTTACGTAGCTTAGGCTGAAAAAGCCAATTTAATAAACTTATTAAATCAATTACTTATAAGAAAGAAATAATTAAATAATTTCGCTTGCCTTTCGTTTAACAAAACCGAATATAAACCCCTTTTTGATTAAGTTACATAAATACAATTGGAAAAGCTTGTTCAGTCCCAATTTTATTTCAAGAAATAAAGAAAAATAGTAATTAAGCAATTTAAAATTAGAAACAGGAATTGGTCCGAACAACCTTACTCATATTCGAGCAAAGAAAAGAATATTATATATTTGAGCTACCAAGTAATTTAAACTAGCACGATATCTCGCGCCAACAGATTAACAGATTCAGTATTACATCCGGTATAAACAAAAAGTTACATCTGGTATAGATAACAGTTGCACGAATGCTACTGCACACGACCACAGAATCAGTAGAACAAAAGTAATTATTCGAAATGGAGGTTATACATTCATCGGTGTGGCATGTAAATCCAACTTTAATAAAAGTTATTCAAATGTTTTTACTATTGATTGTTCGTGAAATATTAAATAATGGTTAATGAACATATAGCAGCTCTACATGAGAGAAATGGCATTAAAATTAGCTACAGGCGGGTCTCCAACTTACTCCAAATGTATACTACAGGTAAATATGTTTAACAAATTTATTATATTTAGAATTGACATCAGTTCTACATACGTAAAGACAAAATTTACTTCGATTGGGGCTTGAATCTCGATAGCCTAGTCGGTAAGCGCGATACTCTAGCAAAGTACAGGTCGTAGGTTCAAATCCTACTCGAGGTACACTTTTTATTTATGTATTTAATAAAATTAATAATAATTTTTAATGTTTAACAAATACTTGTTGATATAAGTAATATAAATATCTTTAATTTCCTTGTAGGCAATTGTAACCTGCTGAAGGCAATTTAGGTACGAGTCTTATTCAGAGGTGGGATGTTGTCAAATACTTGCTAACGGAACTAAAGTAAATGTACTTCTATTCGTTGTAGAAAGCAAGTTATTTATACATGCAACAAACAGGAAAGGGCTGACCTGTGGTTTCGAATGCGTATGCGTTGTTCAAGGCAGCCAAACAACGAGCAAGCAGTCCCCAGTATGTGAGCCACGGCTGATCGCAGTTTATTTGCAACACAATCCAAACAAGAAGCCAAAGAGATACAGACCATGAACTTGGATTTAATCGTAACGGTAAGGTTATATGGACACTTCAATAGATAGAAACTTAAATATATAGAAACGTAGGTTTATGAAAACCTAAGTTAGTTGCTAAAATGAGAGTAAAGAATGAAAACGATGTTTATTCAGTGATAAGGTGTTACCACTAAGATTGAATAGGAGCGGTAGTTTAAATGTCTTACACAATTTGTTACACTTATTTCTTTGAATAATGAATGTGAAATTCTTTTGTGTATAAAACCTGAAAGAGAAGTTCTAATTACAACGAGGTTAACATGATCTAATACGGCTTACCAAAATGTGTAGGTGTAGTGAAATATTTTTATTACATCCGCCTTAAATGGCGATTACATGACTTTTATACAACAAAGCGATATTATATAGTGAAAATTGTCCATAAAAGTGATGCTTAGCATCTAGTAAATAGAAACAAGAAAATTTCCTAGAGACTTTCCACCCTTCTACGGTAATGGCGCTTTTGAAAACACAGCCAACGCCACAAGAAACAATTTTGCAACTTCATTTGTTATTACATGTAAATATTGTTAACAGATGTTTGTTTTCAAAATAAAGCATTATAAGTAAGATGCATTTATTTAATGGTATCGCCATCTAGTGGCGATTTAGGAAAGTGGCAGGTACCTATAAAATGTAATAATGATTAAAATAACCGGAACCTACGTTCATCTCAGAGATGGCACTATAGGTATTAATTGAAATTAATTTTTATTTAAAAACGAGTAAACTTTTAAAATACAGCAGTAGATACGAGAGAGAAATAATTTTCGTAAAATGTAGAAGCGTACGTGATAAAAGAAAATCATATGTGAAGTAGCAATTAACTACAGTACAAGAATAATTTGTATATCATTTAATACATTATATTCATAAGTAAATGCCGTAAACACAGCAATCTTTCCTCATTATAGGAAAGAAAATAGATACGAGTAAGCTTAAAGTACATTACTAAATGTTTAAGTCACAGATATTTATTTAAGGTAGCTTTTAGAAACAGTAATCAGATAAAATGATGCAATCGATCCTATATCGATTTTTGCACGTTACAACGTTTTGATAAAAACAAAAATATTCAAAATATAAAATACCAATACACGATAGCTTAAACTAATTATATTCAAGAAATATAACATTTAGAATTTACATCAGTTCTACATACATAAAGACAACATTTACATCGACTGGAGCTTGAACCTTGATGGCGCAGTTGGTTAGCGCGGTACTCTAGCAAAGTGCAGGTCGTAGGTTCAAATCCTACTCGAGGTGAACTTTTTATTTATGTATTTAATAAAATTAATAACAATTTTTAATTATTGATAGTAACTTTGGTCGAATTATAAAAGCAGCCAAGTCATCAAAATTTCCACCATCATTGGTTAAATCACAAACTGGTAAAGTTTCTTTCTCTTATGGACGTTGCATGTTTAAATTTAATTTTCTGTAGGATCCTATAATCTCATCGGAATCAAACAGGCCCAGTACGGTAGAAACAAGGAAAAAATTGCATTAGCCAAATTTGAAACTCAATTTAATTTAAAAATTTAGAAAACAGGTTTACACATACATCCATGTGGATATATAGGAGCAATCCCTGATGGACTGGTAGGTAATAATAGTATTATTGAAGTTAAATGTCCATACAAGTATAGAAACGAACAACTTTTAAATGCGTTAAAATTTGAAAAAAGTATATAGCAAATTATGAGACAAGCAGCAAAGGAAAAAGGGAAAGGGTATTTCATTTCCTCCCCGAGGGTGAGGGCGGGCTGCTCGAGCTTGCCGAGCTCCTTCAGCCACAATCATGGATTTCCAGCATACATACGTACATTACGTATATGTGCATGGTGGGGCTAAGGATGGGTGTGGTAAGGATAGAATCGGAAGGAACGGAGTTAGGGTTTTGAGGGGGAAATGCTACCCCAGCATTCGCCTAAGTAGCCGCACATGTGTGCATATATGCAGTGACCATGCCGCTACATTTGTTAAGGAAAACCCCCTGGAAAAACCTCATACGCGGTAGACGGTAACGGGAATCGAACCCATTACCTCCCGAATGCTAAGCAGGTCGGGTCACCACTACGCTACCAGCTCGGTCAAGTAGCAAAAAATACATCACAAATAAAGTACATGATCATTATCATCAGTTACAGGGTCAGTTACATATTTAAAAAAAAAATTGATATTTAGCTTTGTTTACCCAAATTGATTTTTTATCAATTGAAATTATGTAAGATGAGGAATGGAAGGGCAACATGTTCTTTTTGCACAGTTTTTATTCAAATAGGTACATTCCATATTTGTTATCGTAATACAGGCACTTACTATGTATTAAAATTATATTGATTTACATAAAACGTATGCTGACATTCTTAAGTAATAGGAATAGCAGAATTTTAGGAAAATGTTCACACAGTGCGCTCAGAAAGTAACGGATAAATTCATTATTTTTTGAAACCGTTAATTTGTGGTCAAAATCCTGCGACACGTCGATTTTTTATTTTGATTCCGGACGTTATGCTGTGTCGACATGTAGATGGCGCTGCGCACTTTCCGGATATGACGTCAAAATTCATATTTTTAAATGCCAACCCTGTATGTTCGCGGAAATCGATGCAACTCTTTCTCCTGAGTTCAAAAATGCTCTATTTATTGGGATCATTTGAAATAGTATGCGCGATATTAATTATTAAATGTGGCATAATTAGAAAAGTGATGCGGTGTTAGTGTTGTCAATGTTTGCGTGAAATTAAGAATCTGGGTACTAAACAGTGCACAACGTTTATTAAAATAAACATAAACTGAACGAAAACAAACATAAAATAAGACTTGAAAGGGTTTTTATCTTCCGGTGACAAAAATACCTACTTCAAGTCTACCTATAACGATACATAAATATGCGGTTTTCGGCCGCTTGAAAATAAAAAATAAACTCCATATCGAGATATCTAGTTGCTTGTTGTTTTGACAAAAGCCTCATTTCAATCACACCGGTTTCGTTCTTGACTAATACTACACCAATTTTCGAATTATGCCACATTTAATAGTAATCGCACATACTGTTTCAAATAATCCCAATAAATAGGGCATTTCTGAACTCAAGAGAAAGAGTTGCATCGGTTTCTGCAAAGAACATACAGGGTTGCCATTTAAAAATATGAACTTTGACGTCATATCCGGAAAGTGCGCATCGCCATCTACATGTGCGACACAGAATAAAGTCCGGAATCATATCCTATTTTACTGTATGAATACATCTTTTTACTCACATAAATCCTTGACTTCCTTAATTAAAGGGTAATTAAAATTAGATAATGTTCCACAGACCTGGAAGATTTTAGATGCAAACGGTCTAAGTGAAGCTGGAATGCAATTTAATATTTGAAATATTTTCATTCTTCTAATTGCTCGTTCGACATGAACTCTAGCTTTTGATATGGCAGTGGTTTGTTGTTTTCTAATGGTGTAAATTGAGCTTTAGTTAAAAACGCTGGAATATTTAAAGAAACACCTGATGGTAAAATATCTTGGATTAAAAACTCTTTATCTGCTAAGAGATCTCCTGCTTCTACTATTGACAAAACACCACAGTTTTAAAGAATTTTTTATCACAAGTACTGCCTGTATATAATATATATATATATATATATATATATATATATATATATATATATATATATATATATATATATATATATATATATATATATATATATATATATATATATATATATATATATATATATATATATATATACATACACAATAAAGTTCCTATAAACATAGGTCCGCAAACGCTTCGTTAGCGATCTACAGCGTGTTAAAGTTTAATTTAAAAAAACCGTCAAAATTAGATTTTTCCAAAACGGCTTGAGATATCATAATGAAATTTTACGCGTGTCAATAGCTGTGGGAGACGCATACTTTGCAATACAACACGATGTTTCAGTCGTACCATTGGCGCGCGTATTGGCACGTCACAGGCTATTTTTCAATAAAAAAGTAGGATGCCGCTGATTTCTCTAAAAATAAAAAATATTTTTTAGTTCTTTGTTCAATTGTGAATAAAAAAGCTCTCTTGACTTTTTATCGTACGACGTACCGTTTTTGAGTAAAAAAAACATTTTAGTGCATGTCCATTTATTACAGAAAAAAAGTTTTAAAAATCAAGGGTTTCATTCAAGGGAAAAAACAAATATTTCACGAAACCAAAAATTTTACCAACCAAAAATTACAAAAACTGTTCAAAGTGACCACCTCGAGCTCGGATGCAAGAATCCAATCTTCTCCTCATTGACTGGCGAACTCTCTCAAAAACACCAGGATCGTTTTTAATTGAGTTGCGCCCAGCAATGATTCAATTTCTTAAGTCTTCTACGTTTTCCAATGGAGTAGCGACACCAAGGACTTCAAATGGCCCCACAGGAAAAAATCAAGGAGATTTAAGTCCGGGAATAGTGCAGGCCATAAGTGAGGTCCAGCCCGGCCAATCCAACGATTTCCGTATGCTTGTGTTAAGAAATCACGAGCTACTTGACTAAAGTGGGCTGGTGCGCCATCGTGCATATACCACATTGCATCTCTAATTGCTAATGGTACGTCCTCCAGAAATCCAGAGAGCGTGTTTTCCAAAAAGTTGCGATACACCTCTCCGGTAAGTCTCCCGGGTAGAAATACCGGTCCAATTAGGCAGTCACCCACAATCCCAATCAAAACGTTCAAAGAAAACTGATGTTGAAAACGATCTTCAACAATTTCATTTGGATTTTCTTCACACCATACATGGTTATTATGGAAATTCCGTATTGCATTTCTTGAAAAACTTACTTCATCGGTGAACAGAATCAACATCAGGAGTTTAGGGATTTAAACCATTTTGTGCAAAAGCCATTGACAGAATGCAATGCGAGGAGAAAAATCAGCAGGAAGAAGTGCTTGAACGCGTTGTATATGGAATGGATACAACAAATTTTCCTTAAGAATGTGCCAAACAGTCCCATTACTTACATCCAAAGCGTCAGCAATTTTTCGAGTAGAAGTACCTCGATCTTCTTCAATCATGTCCAGCACATCCTCTTCAAGCTCTACCGTTCTTGCTGTCCTTGACCTTCCTGCTTCTCCATTTCGTCTTAATGTGCCTGTTTCATAAAGACGCCGATGAATACATTCAAAAGTTTTTCTATCAGGAGCAATACGGCCCGGAAATCTTTCAGTATACAACCGCCTAGCTTCTAATGCATTCCCATCAGCAAGTCCATAAATGTAGTGCATGTCGGTCATCTCGGCATTCGTATAGCGATTCATGATAAGGAACTTCAACAAATTCGACACATACAAAATTATTAATTACGAGACTCATTCAATATGTCAGTGATATGTCAGTGAATAATAAGGAATGTTTAAAAATATTTTTGTACGTATGATAAATGGACATGCACTAAAATGTTTTTTTTTACTCAAAAACAGTACGTCGTACGATAAAAAGTCAAGAGAGCTTTTTTCTTCACAATTTAACAAGGAATGAAAACATATTTTTTATTTTTAGAGAAATCACCGGAATCCTACTTTTTTCTTGAAAAATAGCCTGTGACGTGCCAATACGCGCGCCAATGGTACGACTGAAACATCGTGTTGTATTGCAAAGTATGCGTCTCCCACAGGTATTGACACGCGTAAAATTTCATTATGGTATCTCAAGCCGTTTTGTAAAAATCTAATTTTGACTGTTTTTTTTAAATTAAACTTCAACCCGCTGTAGATCGGTAACGAAGCGTTTGCGGACCTATGTTTATAGGAACTTTATTGTATAAAATGACCTGGGCAATCACTCCCCTTAATATTGCCGCATATATACACCCTGTATATATATATATATATATATATATATATATATATATATATATATATATATATATATATATATATATATATATATATATATTGAGATGTTTAGAAAGAGGTAATAGAAGTATCGGACAGCTTACATGACATTTGGGTAATAAAAAGGAGTAATTTCTAGCTCGATACAAGTGCGAGACACTATTTTATATAAATCTCGTTCACGATGTGTTTAAAATAAATTTATTTGGTATAAATTAATCTGAATATCATTTGCTTAGTTTGGTCTCATCATAAAAAGCAATTTGCTGCTAACAAAATTGTCAAGGATGTTAAATATAACCATTTTCGTAGAGTCATTTTAGTATTGCATTTATTGCAATAAAACTCAATTTTTCAAAGGTAATTTGGCAAGTAGACATTTTACAGGTGTTTAAACATGGACTACATAGTTAGGATTAGGTTAGGGATAGTGTATGTTTAGTTTTTAAAGGCAGGAAATACAAAAATTTAGTAAAAGGGTTATAATATGGACAGTATAGACATTTTTCGCACATATTTTTGGAAGCGAATTCGTGACAAAAATTATAATACAAGATTCACAATAAGAAAAACATTTAGAACATTATGGCATACAGACATTTATAGTGCCGTACATTTTATAGTGAAAAATTTCTAAAAGAGTGTTAGACGATGAGACTTTTTCAATGCAAGACTATATAACATTATGCATTGCAAATAAGTAGTGATAACAATAAAGACAAGTAGTACAAACCTTAAATATAACATTTTAAGTGTTAAAAACATTTTTAAATATAAATTAATTTCATTTTTAGATTTAAGTTTGGTTACGTTGTAAATTTTAGGTTTTTCACATAATTTTATACTTTTTCCACATTATTATATTTAGTTTTTGCTCTTAAAGCAAATAATAGATGTTCTTTCTCAATATGAATAAGTTTTTATAAGGATACAGCGTTTTTATCCGCAAAATTATGCTAAATCTGAGGTGAATTCTAGACAAATTTACAAAAGCTTAAAATTTTCATTAAATTAAATGTTTCGAACATAAAAGATATGTTTTCTTATGTAAAATGTCCTCAGAATTCCATTTTTGCAAGTAATTTTAGTGTAGCTTGTAAGTGTAAATAGTTAAAAGCTTATTTTAATTAGATTAAGTTATTTCGTTTATTAGTGTTAGGAATTATAGCTTGTTAGGTGTCCTTTTATTCAAAATTTTACGTAGTTTTCATTTCCATTTTTAATTTTCATTTCCGACCATGTATAAGAAAGTTACGGCCAAAATTCCATTTATGTACAATTTGTAATTTTGATCCTCCAATCACATCCATAGTTATTTTTGCAATATGGCTGTAAAAAAATTGAAATTTCTGTAGCAACCAGAAACATATAAAAGCAAGCGCTCAGGAAATCACTCTCTCTCTCTAGAATTTGTTCAAAAGTGAAAAAGGTTAAAACAGTGTTGTAAAATTTGTGCGTACATAACCTAATTTATTATCGTCAAGAAAGTTTACGTTACGAATAATTTTCGAGAGCACTTGTTTTTGTATCGTCGGTTATAAATAAATAGTTCGGTCTCCGATACCTGTCGTTTTTAATAAAATAATTCTGTTCGATTAATTGATGTTACGATTTTGTGAAGATTTGTTTTTGCGTTTTCCAATTTAAAATAATTCCTGTTTACCAAATTAAATTCCATTTTTATTTGGTCAAAGTTTGTTTTATTTCTTCGGACAATTCCTTTTAAATAAAAATTATTATCGGTAACTAAAATAAAAGTGTTGTTAATAAAAATCTTGGATATTTAAACAAATATTTTAAACGATATCACTCATAAAGATTTAAAACCATTTAAATAAAAAGTTACCGTGATAAATAAGTGGTTAGAGTTTGCCGTTTTTGAAAAAAACATCTTGAAGCTTGGAAGTTGGTGTCTTCGACAACCGAGAACCGAGATAGCAGTTTTGGATATTGGTAACAACTGTAACCGAGTGAACATTGCCTGCATCCAGCTGAAGTTTTGAAGACATCATTCAATCAATAGGAAGGACTGTATATGTGAGTCAAATTTTATAACCCTATACATTGATATTTCCCTGCAATTTATATTTGTTACATGTATGTTATTAATTAAGAATTTCAATTATTTACTTGTGTAAACACCTGTAAAGCTAATAATTTCCTTTTCTTTTTCTAAATTTTCATTTTGATCCAAACTTTAACTTTTCTAAATTAATCATTTGACAACTTTGACAGTTACTTATTTTCACTTAAGTTCATTAACGCATGCGTTGGATAGTAAATTATATTCAGAGTAACTTTTATACTTTAAATTCAATTACATATAGGATATTTCTTATACTCAAAAATTTTATCTTCAACTAAATTCCTTGATCCCTATCCCCATATTGAGATCCCTGAGCTAGTCCGGTGCAACAATATAACTAAATAATAAATTTATCAACATTTAAACTAAATATAATTATTATTCCCAAACTAGATATAATTATAATTTTTACCCACGTTGGTGTAAGTCGCCAATTTAAAAATTCAAATTCATATATAATCTCATATCAATATAAAATCAAATTCATAATTATAAACATCACATATATATATATATATATATATATATATATATATATATATATATATATAGTACTGCCTATATAATTATAGTTTTTACCCACGTTGGTGTAAGTCGCCAATTTAAAAATTCAAATTCATATATAATCTCATATCAATATAAAATCAAATTCATAATTATAAACATCACATATATATATATATATATATATATATATATATATATATATAGTACTGCCTATAGATGTTTGTTCAATTGGTGTGGAATTGCTGTTTGTATTTCGACACAATCAATAATCATTGTGCAGTTAGTAAAATTAGCAAATGCAGAAGGTAAACGGGTTTTATTTTTTGTCCTAGATGGAATATTATTTTTGACTAATTTTTGAAATAATGCACAATGAATTACATTACGCCATGTATAAATGATATTACTTACAGTAGCTGCACTGCAATTAAACATTATTGCCAAGTCTTCATGTAACAAGTTGAGTCTTAGTTTCATTAATGTCATCAATATTTGATCACGCTTACTGATTTTGTCCACTCCATTGTAGTAATTGATTTTGGCTTTATTTAGGTAATTGAACACACCCACGGTAAGATAGCAGGTTGAGTTAGCAGGTAAAACACCCGATGAGAAAATACATTGGCGTACATAGCTCTTTTTATCAATATATAACTATATTCGAAAATCTGGGCGAACATAGTCCTTGAATTGTCTCAAATTAGCTAGTCCACCCCAGAAGTTTCAGATTCAAATCTTCACTATATTTTGCATTTACATGTCTCCTCCACATACTGAAAATAAACTACTAACTAAGAGGATGAGGAGTGAAAACAGCCCTCCAAACTATTTAAAAATTCGTAGTACGCACTCCGAAAGAGGTTTCAGATTCTGATCTTCACTAAAACTTTTGCCTATACATGTCTCGTCCACATACTGAAAATGAACTTCTAAGGAGATAAGGGGTGAAAATAGCCCTCTAAACTATTTAAAAATTGGTAGTACGCACCCCGAAAAAGGTTTCAGATTCAGATTGTTCACTAAAATTTTTGCATATACTTGTCTCGTCCACATACTGAAAATGAACTTCTAACTGAGGGCATAAGGGGCGAAAACAGCCCCCTAAACTATTTACATATTGGTAGTACGCACCCCGAAAAAGGCTTCAGATTCTGATCTTCACTAAAATTTTTGCATGTACCTGTCTCGTCCACATATTGAAAATGAACTTCTAATTAAGGCGATAAGGGGTACAAACAGCCCCCTAAACTATTTAAAAATTGGTAGTACGCACCTCGAAAAAGGTTTCAGATCCTGATCTTCACTAAAATTTTTGCATATACCTATCTCGTCCACATACTTAAAATGAACTTCTAACTGACGGGATAAGGTGTCAAAACAGCCCCCTAAACTATTTAAAAATTGGTAGTACGCACCCCGAAAAAGGTTTCATGTTCTGATCTTCACTAAAATTTTTGCATATACCTATCTCGTCCACATACTGAAAAGGGGATAAGGGGTGAAAGCAGCCCCCTAAACTAGTTAAAAATTTGTAGTACGCACCCCGAAAGAGGTTTCAGATTTTGATCTTCACTAAAATTTATTATATACATATGAAAAGCTTTAGTAAAGAGCAGAATCTGAAACCTTTGTGCGTACTAATTAAATACAGTAGCCTGTTCCTTATCGCCTTAGTTAGAAGTTCATTTTCAGTATGTGGATGAGACAGGTATATGCAAAATTTAGTGAAGATAGAATCTGAACTCTTTCGGGGTGCGTACACATTAAATAGTTTAGGGTTTTACTTATCACCTCAGTTAGAAGTTTATTTCAGTAGTGAAGACAATATACAAAAATTTTATAGATCAGAATCTGAAAACTTTTCGGTGCTACAATAATTTTTTTAAATAGTTTAGAGGCAATATGTTTCACTTATCTCCTTATTGAAGTTCATTTTCAGTATGTGGACAGAATTCAGAATCTGAAATTCGTGCTAATTTAATATGTTTTAGTGAAGTTCATTTTCAGTAAATCTGAAATCTTGAATGATGGTACTAGAATAAATAGTTTAGGAGACTGTTTTCACCCCTTTGTCTCTTTAGTTAGAAGTTCATTTTCAGTATGTGGACGAGGCAGGCATATACAAAAATTTTAGTGAAGATCAAATTCTGAAACCTTTTTCGGGGTGTGTACTACCAATTTTTAAATAGTTTAGGGGGCTGTTTTCACCCCTTATCCTCTTAGTTAGAAGTTCATTTTCAGTATATGGGCGAGACAGTTATGTGCAAAGATTTTAGTGAAGATTAGAATCTGAAACTTCTGGGGTGGACTAGCTAATTTGAAATAATTCAAGGACTGTGTTCGCCCAGATTTTCGAATATAGTTATATATTGATAAAAAGAGCTATGTACGTCAATGTATTCTTTCTTCGGGTGTTTCCGTAAGTTTTATCTGCTAGCTCAACCTGCTATCTTAACGTAGGTATTGAAAACCACTTAAAAAATTTAATCACCGGAAAACCCAGTGTTCATCGATATAAGAGAACCGTTATTCAATAACTTTTCATGTGAATAAGACACAGCTTCTAGTTTTTTTTTGCAATGTGTTAACAACATCTTTTAAAAGAAGGTTTTCAGCTTCAGATAACACACTTATGACTAGCAGTATTTTCATTTTCATTACTAAAATCACGTATACAATAAATAAATGAGTTCTATATTTCCACTATATTTACCTAGACATCTTCGGAAGTTTTCGTACTACAATAGTTGGAGATGTAAAACCTGTATTAATATTACGTTAAAATAACGTTGGCAGGTTTTCTTTATTTCCCTCCACAAAGTGACAAGCACAAACTAAAGGAAACTCATTTGGTGTTGCATCAACCCTCCTGATAACAAGCAACTTAAAAAAATTATCTAGTTTTTTGAAATAATTACTCACCCTATTAGCTTCAACCATTTCTCTTTCAGTACAGAAGCCTTGGTAAAGAAGAACGTCTTGCATCTACTTGCAACAGGCGTAAAACAATTAGATATTACTTTTGTTTGTTACAACAAATAAAATCTTTATCAGAATCACACGTATTATTTTCGTTTAATTATGATAATCAAATGTAAAGTTTCGAGAAATCGAACACAAAAAAGTTTTATTGATTAACACAGACAAAAAAGGTTCTTACTTATGTTCGTTGCAACTGATGATGTAATGCTGGCGTTTCTTTGACAGCAAAGGGGCCTCAAATAGGTGAGAACCTGCTCTTCCGGTGGTGTCACCTGCCGGCACTCTGGAACAGTTTCTCTGTTGTTGTCCTTATCTTTTCTTATACTTTTGTGTAGCTAAATACGCTTCTAATTTTCTTCCCTCAGTTAATGATTATAGTAAATAATACTTCGATATATTTACACTATTCAGTTTTTACTTAATAGTTCAGTTTTAACTACAAATAGCCAGCTCAACAAATTTCAAGCTATTTACAAACCGCGGATGGTCCCTTTTTACACATCAACAAATTTGAGTTATTGCCCTTTATACTTCGATTTACCAATTTGAACCGATAACTGTCTTTTATATTTATTGTTCACTATTTAAACACGATTGATTACGGTTCTGAGACATACAAACCCCTTAACTTCACTTATTACGTCCCTTTTTATTATTTTAATAAGGAAGGTAATTTTCTACTTCTTCGCTATCATCGTTAATTAATTCGTATTTGTAATTTTAACACTTTATAGGGCAGCGTGACTACGAATTCTGATCGCTTATTTTTATGCGACCCTTTCTGTTCGCTTTCTTACCGCGACTGTTTGTGATGGCTCACTGTATGCGACTGTTTTAAAAACTGCACTTCATTCCCTTCCACCACATTAATGCACTTGCAAGTGCCGCGTATTTAAATATTTTCAAATTGAATATATAGATAACTTATTGAAATAAACTCAAGCTTTTCATCTTAATATTAATTTCATTCAAATACAAATAAATAATAACCATCCTTTATTCGGAAAAATAATACATAAATATCTAATCTCATATAATTTAGCGCGAAATTTTGATTTTTCTAAAGCTCCTTATTAGGATTAGTACTAATAAGTAAAACTTAAGGGTAAATAGGTTTTTTTTTTATGATTGTGGACCTGAACAGGCTAAATAAGGCCTATCGTGCTAAAGCACTCAGGAACACTTAGGAGGATGGATCGAGGGATAATGAATCGCCAATAGATGCCTATGAACAGCTACCTTAAATTTTCTCATATCATAAGTGAGAGGAAAACAGGAACTAGGGAGATCATTCCAGAGTTTAGAAGCCGTGTAGAAAAATGTGGATTGCGCCCGTTTGGTACGACAAGTGGAGATTTGTACTGCATACTGATGATGTGAATGAGCGAACCGAGTGTTTCTCGCAAAGATAGCCGGAGATGGTATCAAAGAATGTAATTCACCAGCACAATAGCCGTTGTAATAACGATAATACAAAGAAAGAACTGAAACCATCCTTCTATGCTTCTATGGTAAGGTTAATATACAATTTTTTCAAACCACTAGGTACTAAACAATAAAACGAACATTAATAAAAGGTAAAGACTTAGGAAATACGGTAAAGAACAAAGAAATAACGAGAGCGACTTAAGAATAAGTAATATTGGAGGTTATGTAGTAATCATAACAAAGCGGCGTATGGCGTAGCTAAGTTAACTTTTCGTGGATTGCATCCTCTCGTCAATTGAACTATTGTGGGTGTTTTCACATTGAAATGTTTGTATTACACACAAATAGAAGCTTCGTGTTAACATTTCAAGACCTCTCGCCACTTATTTCGTTATAATAACGTAACAAATATGACGCAAGTTTAGACCTTTTTATTATAAACCTTAATAACGTGGCGATAAGGGACAATTTCTAGACGTCAAAATATGAGTTGTCCAAAATTTTAAATTTCCCAGACAATTTTGACGTCATCACTAATAGGGTCTATTGGGTCCGCCATGCACCACTTCGTGCGTGTGCCTCTCTACCTACTATCGTGATGCTATATAACAGGAAACTTACTAGATTTTAAAGACCCTTACAGTTTTTTGAGGTTTGTGAGGCTAATATAAAGTAAATTAGAAAAATGGATCAGTAGCGCTTTAAATGTAAGTACTTAACTTGTTTTCTATCGTCAGATACAGTTATTTTCCTTATTTTGCAAAACTTGCTCATATAGAAGTGTAACACCCTAACCGAGTGTACGATAATTGTTTTATTAATTGCCCTGATTTGCTAGCTCAGGATTACAAAGGAGGTTCAGTTTGCAATTTTCAACACTCCAATGTATGTTTGGTTGCCTGGATTTAAAATCAAGTAACAATGTATTAGGAATATAATTCGTGAATTAAAACAAAAATATAATACTTTTAAATACTAAAAAAAAACAAATAATTATTCTGATTTATAAACTATAATTAAACTCAGTTCGGTAATTTAAGTTGGAGGTAGGGATCTAGCTTCGAGTTTGGTCGCAAGCTGTAACAAATGTCACTAAGCAGGTGTCTGTTATTTTCCCCGGGCTTTCTTGTAGTAAGTGTGATAATAATTAATTAACAATTATAACTTTCAGTCGGGTTACTGGGGGTGTGAAGATAAATGGATCGAGTGGTTTTTATGAAAGTGGAATAACAACTTCAATCAGGTAAGACAGTGATTCTATTATGTTTCTTTGCGATAATGAATTTGTGGATGATTACAAATATAGGGGTGAAATCTGTGTGACTTAGAGGAGGTTTAACCAATTAAATATAATTGTTTGACATTGATGGGAAAGTTGCGGTACTTAAACAAGTTAGGATAACCCTTGACCTACACTAACATTTACAATTGTTATAATCAGCTGTTTGTTAGTGTTGTAGAATTTGGGTGTTTGGAATGTGAAAAATAGATTGCACACAATTGTACTAAATGAACTATGTATAATACAATGTGATTTATTTAACTGTTCTGATGTATTATGATTAATCGGGTAACTAAATGGAGAAACTTTAATATAAAGTGTAAATCATGTGAAATGGAAATATGGTGTACTAAATGATGTTTAATAATTAGTACTGGGGTTAGACTAAATAGAATTATTGTGAAGTTTATCCTGGGGTGTTATCTTGAAATTACAGGACCATGTGAGTGGATAATTTAGTTTCGATATCAGGTGGTAGGAGTTCGGACAAGAGTTCAAGAGGGTGTGTAACAGAGAGAGGATATAGGGGTAAGTGGTATTCGGATAAGTGTCTGGTGACAGTATAAGTTTTATATTGGGAATCCGGATTAAATGGATATCTAATGATTTTTATACACCCTTCGTGGTAGTAACACCGGACAGATGTTAGATAGGGATCAGGTTTATACAAGGGCAATAGGGAAAATTATAGGGATATGATTTATACTAAGCTGGTAACGGTATGAGTATTAGATTGAGAATCTGGATTAAATGGATATCTAATGATTTCTATACACCCTTCGTGGTAGTAACACCGAACAGATGTTAGATAGGGATCAGGTTTATACGAGGGTAATAGGGAAAATTATAGGGATATCACAGTATAGGGTTACCTTATAATTGGGGTGAAAACCACCATTAATAAAGCAATACTATTAACAATCTTTATCTATCCTTCGAGGTACGTACACCGATATGGCAGATTTGAGATTGTTTCTCGGATACTAGGGTTAAACAGGAAAGGCTTCGTAAAGTAGCCTTACTTCTTAGGGCCGAAGCCACTAGTAGTAGAATCACGTTAATGGGTAACTACTTACTCGTTGTACAAACACCGAGAAAGTGCAAATAGCTACTTACGTTTCTGGAGAATTATTTTGATCTGGCACTAGGATATCGAGAGATCAGGAAATATGTCAGGCATGTTAGAATGGAATTAATAACAGGCAGGTTATAATAAGCAGGCAGGTAATTTTACTGGTTAGGATTTCTAGATCAGGTTGAATCAAATTCGAATTGAAATAGAATAGAATGAGTGAAGGTGAGCGCGGATATTTATAGGAGATTTACTAGGAGAGGGAAAAGTAGTGGGAAACCGATAGGATTTATAAACAATACTGTATTCAGTTTAAGGAAATAAATAGGAAAGAAGTTTTGATGGGAATTTCTGTACTAGGAAGAAACCAAAGCTTACGTAAGCTCATATGCTGTAATAATAACAATATGTACATTTTAAACTAAGACGTCGAAGTGATCGGCTGAAATTGACTGCATACAAACTATTAATTAATAAAATAAAAAATAAAAAATAAAATTAAATTAATGCAATTCTTGGATAATATGAAAGCACGTCAAACTGATTGCTCACAAACTATTAACTAAAATATATTGACGCCAATATGTTTGCAACAACAAAATCTAGTATATTCTAATCCGCGATGCCAAAATGGTTACTTATCTACATTAAGAGGGCCTGCAACGCAGCAAGACGTCGTAATGATTTTGAGTGAGGACTATCATTCCAGAATGATTGTCAAACGTACAAAAATTATGTATATAGTAAAAATAAAGCTAGAAACATATGGAATAGACTATGGCACTAGGATGGGCGATATCGCAAAACTGATGTCAAAGTTTTCCGAATTGAGAAAGATTGTTTTTTTTTTCAGTGTAATATTAAATAATTTGATATTTTTTTTATTTTGATACTTTCATCATTTAATATTTTGATATTTTGGTATTTTGATATATCAACCCATCAATATCATATGATATCATATCATATCAATATTTTGATATTTGATTAGGTATATCAAAATATTCCCCACCCCTAAATGCTGATTTATATACTTCAATAAAATGTCAGAGAATACATGTTGTTCTAGGGGACGCCAAATTAAGGATTACGTACGGACGCTATAATGATTGCATGATGCATATATATATATATATATATATATATATATATATATATATAACAATGACTACAAATACTAGGTGATTTTTAACACATATGTCGGATGTTAACTTTAGGATTCCCTACTTCCAGTAGGCCTCATTGGTGGAAAAGCCAATAAGTTACTACGTTTGTTATTACTTTTTTAATATATTTCGGTACAAAATTTGGCCTTCATCAGAAAAATATCTAAAATGTATATAATTCGATTATATTAAAAGATTCATCCACAGTTAAATGCTACTTACAACTACGTGGAAAAAACACTGGTAAACATGCAAAAAAAGACTTGACGTACCAACTAATAATGTAGAAATAAAGTCAAAAATTACGTTAAACATTGAAAGGAAAAAAATATAAGGAAGAGCAAGGGTATGTTTAATGTAGGATTTAAAGCTAAAATAGAACGTAAAAACATATTTCAGGAATTGAATTTTCTTTTTTGTAAAGGGTTGTTTGAGTAAAAAGGAGTAGATCGAACTAAGCCCATTAGTGTCCATTTTAAAATTTAAACAAATTTCATTGTTATGGTTAATGTGGCACATTTCAATGAACTTCCTCTTTTGATAACTATTTTCGCTGTCTAAAATAGAGACGTCATTAAAGTTGAACCCTGTGGTATGTATTGGGTCATATTAGTAGCAGTTTGGGATTTTTAGATAAAAAAACAATATGGTCGACTTCCTGAAAATTTAAATGCAGTACCATATGTACTTTTACATATTTAGAATCTACAAATTTTCAAATACATACCGTTCATGTGTCAAATGTCAACTGACACGCCATGTTAATTTGGTTTTTTATGTTTATTTAATTTTAGATCGTTCATCCAAATAATAGCTAATTGACGTAGAATTACCTCCACAATGTAATTTTCCTAATAATTAATGTTTGTGAAGTTTGTTATCGATTATCTTTTAAAAATTACGGATTTTTAGCTGGAACTCACTTTTCCCAATAGACACATACGTGGGCCACCTTGCATATTAAATAGCTCTTTCAAGTACCAGCGCACACGCGCGCACGCACGCTCGTGCGCACACACGCACACACTCGCTCACGCATGCACGCTCGCGTGCACACACGCACACACGCCCACACGCACACACGCACACACGCACACGCACACACGCACACACGCACACACGCACACACGCACACACGCACACACGCACACACGCACACACGCACACACGCACACACGTACACACGCACACACGCACACACGCACACACGCACACACTCATACACGCACACACCCACATACACACACGCACGCGCCGATTTGGACAGAGATGCGGATACGGAATAATCACTGACACAGACACAGCCAAAACAGAGACACAGGCGCAGTTCCAAGCACAAATAAAAATACACACACGTACACACAGACCATTGTGCAATTTTTCAAACATCGCTTTTTGGACTTCAAGACGGATATTTCGGCCTCTTCAAATTTTGTTTGGATGGAAAAATGAAACCCGTTTTTTGGGCCCAGGGACCTCAAGACGAATATTTTCGATATTACTTCAATTTAGAATTTTTGGACCGATTATAATCACTTTCCCGTTAGATATGCGCACCACTGTAAACTATATGGCAAATCGCCCACAACCCTAAAATTCAAAATGTCGTTGGTCAATAAATGGATTAATTTTCAATACAAACACATTTTGCAGGAAAACGGAAAAGTTCTGAAATAGATAAGAATTAAGATAACTCATATCTCAATTTACAAGTCAAAGTAAATATTAATCAATTACCTTGATTTAATGACACGTTTAATATCAAGCCAATATTTACTTAACATTTCAATTCAAAAACACCGAAAATTAATAATTTGATAAAGTTCCGTTTATCATAGAAATGTTTCAGTAATTAAAACACTAATTACGGAAAAAGCGTGCAACTGGGCATGGAAACGTTTTTACTAACACTATTCATAAGTGCTTCATTTGGTAAGATTTCTCAACTATTTTACTTTTACAATAATAATTTACACATTAAGGTTTTCACGTGAATAACCGGAATACGATTTGGGACAGTGATGCACCTGAAGGTGCTTACACGTATCAAATTTCTTTAAGAACGTTTGATAAGCATGTGTGTAGCGGAACAATCATTGATGAGAACATTATTCTAACTGCGGCGTATTGTGTATCAGAGTAAGGGCAAGTCATCACATAGACAAGAATCAGTAAATTTGTGTTTTCAGCTCATTATCTCCATTCCTTGCCGTTTTTGCTGGTAGTAGTAAACTTGATAACGGTGGAGACTTATACAAGGTAGCCTTAATCCGAGCACATGAAGACTACGATCCGTACAATAACAAAAACGATATAGCTATATTGAAACTACAAGATTCTATCAAATTTGGACAAAATATCCGAATAGTTGAGCTAGAAAACAGTAATATAGAAGGAGGCATTGATTGTGCTTTGAGCGGATGGGGTTCGCATAGTAGCACACTGAATCAACTGCAAGTAAAGCACCTCCAAACTATTAGTAATGAAGAATGTGCATTACTTGTAGGTGATGGTGAAATTGATAGTTCCCAAATATGCACAATGACTAAAAACGGTGAAGGACTGTGTGAAAGTGAACCAGGAAGTCCATTAGTGACTGAAAAGCAAATCGGTATTCTGTCTTTTGGATGGTCGTGTGGTCTAGGCTATCCAAATGTGTACACCAGAGTATCTTCATTTCAAGACTGGATAGATCAAAATAAGTTTTAATTTTTTATCAAGCATTGAATCCTAGCCAACACTTCATCTACTCAGTAAACTGTATCAATGAATGTTGTAATGACAATGTTTATTAAATATCCACTAATTAATTTTTAATCAAAACGTGCACAGCTAAAGACGTCTTACACAGTGTTTGGAAGAGGTACATTTTTCAGGAACTCGAACTGTTTACTCCCGCGGTAACATAAACAATACTGATGTACCACCAACGAATGGTAGTTCAAAATTTCTTTTCATTGTAATAAAATCTAAAAACGTGAGAAGTAAATGGACACACTGCAAATGCAATTGACCTTCTCTGCCTAGTTTGGTAACTTCATTCTTCCTAAACTAAATCTGTTATGCAAAGTGCCTTTGGAAATTCACATACCATAAAGATAAAAAATTATTGATATTGATTCATAATTTTGTTTGACTATCGTTTAACACATTGTGTTTGTTTGTCTGCCAAAGCCTACTCCACCATTACGCCATTATAGCAACTTACATTAAAATAGTTAAACAATGGGAGCAGACAAACATAGGTAATATAACAGTAGAATTGTTTAATGTTTGAGATCACAGGAAATAATTTTGTTAGGGGCAGTTATTTAGCATCTCATTGTTGTTATATGCAAGGTGTTTCTTAGCCTTTCATGTTTGGGTGGAACTGCGGCACGAAACCGAAGTATTTTGTTTAATTTTTAACTTTTTTACGTGACAAGTCGGGTGTTTCGTTACCTTTGCAAGGAAGTGAGCCGGCTTCCTAATCTTTCCTTTAGCCGGCTGTGGTCAGGATTTAATTCTAAAGAAATGAGGTAGGCTGATTAAGAAGAAATTACTGCTCCAATATTCGTCTAAAAAATCGCAAATAAAATCCGTATCGCAAAAATCCTAATTCACTTTCCTTAGTTATATCCTATCAATCCCTGCAATTATAGTCCTGCATGCCCAAACTCTGTCAGTTGCGCATCAACCTCTCCATCTCCAATTCCTGCTAATCCAATTTGCAAAAATTCTCCCGCCACACGTCCCCGTCGCTATAAAAACCGTCACAGAGACCTGAAATCTCTCTCTTCCAACGATCTCTTTGGATTCAACAGCCCAAATTACCCGTCTCCAGGTATCAAAACCGTGTAGACGACACATACAAATTACACTTCCATTCCAACAGAAACCTACCTAGAAACAATCTCACACATTCTCAATCCGTATGTTTTTCTTCCTTCCCTACAAGCGTTGGTCAACTAACGTAGAGCAGACCCTTTCCTTTTCTGAGCTATAGGTGAAAACCACACGACTCAATACATTATCCTTTTCCAAGCTAGAGGTGAAAACCACATGACCGTGACCCCTTGCTAACTTAGGCGAAAAGTCCAAAGTTAACCCTCAAACTTTTCCTTATTACCCGAATAATTACATGCATTTATACAAAACACCGAAAAACATACACTTTGAGGCTCATCCCGTATATACCTAATACGTATTTTATTTCCCACTTATCTCTATATTTATAAAAATCAATTTCAGTTTCCTTTTCTGAGGTATAGGTGAAAACCACAAGACTCGATACATTATCCTTTTCCAAGCTATAGGTATAAACCACATGCCCGTAACTCCTTGCTAACTTAGACGAAAAATCCAAAGTTGTCCCTCAAACTTTTCCTTACTACCCGAATAATTACATGTATTTATACAAAACACCGAAAAACATACACTTTGAGACTCATCCCGTATATACCTAATACACATTTTATTTCCTACTTATTTCTATATTTATAAAAATCAATTTTAGTGTCCAGTTATTTCAACAAAATCTTTGATTTTTCCTTTAATGTAAAATTGTTTCCCGAAAACTCGAAAAACTTAATTTTTTACAATATGTAATTTACATTATATCTAAAGTAATAGAATTTCCAGGAATTACGTTCCTTGGAAAAAGACTTAGTGATAACAGGTATTTTGCTTTAAACCATGTTCAACTTTATTAGATTAATATATTTATCTAAGTAACCGGCTTGCTATAGTAACACGCGAATATTTCACGATTTCAATCCTTTTATTAAAAATGAAAGTTTTTCATATTATTATAATCTTACAAACGACGTTTGAATTAGATAGGTAAGTGTGCTTTCTTTTGACAGTAAAAGAATATCAATTTTTATACGTACTTGTTTGATAACTAATCAAAATTAGATCAACTTGTTTATCTAAATATTAATTCGTAAATAAAACTTACGTATTGAACAGAATCCACAAAATCGATACTTTGTTCCTTTAATTAGTTTAAAAATCAATTAAGAATTGTAATCACCAGATTCTCATACATTGAAAGTTGCCCAGAAAACTATTTTTTTTGTCACTTAAATAAAAGCACACGCAAACGTGTTAAATATCGTTAACACCCTTATATTAACAAAATGTTTAACTCAAAGTATTTAGTGATATCGGTATAAACCAGGTTCTCAATTTTGCCTGATCAGTCGTGCTTCCTATAGCGCACTCCAAAAAATTCCCCCAGATTCAAATAAGAAAAGTTTATCAATACTGTTAACAATAAATTAACAATTAAAAGGAATAATTCCTATAAGCGACCAAAGTTCCTAAACAGACGAATATGGAGGATTAATTATTTTCTTACAAATCCCGAACCAGATCCATAAGAGTGGACACCCTTGCGACCAGGAATAGATCGATGCGAGCAGGATTTCCTACCAGCGAAGGGTCCCAGAGTTATTTTCGCTTGTAATTGTTTGATTTGAGTGTATGATCATGTCTAAAGTACGCCAACGTGGAAATTACCGCCAATTAAGCGAATTCGACAGAGGTCGTATTGTTGGTTTGCTCGAAGGTAGTTTTTGGTTTAGAGAAATCGCAAATCGCCTTAAACGGAACCAAACCACCATCATGCGCTGCTATCAGGCTTGGACTAAGGAGAGTAACAAATCAGGTGCAGGACCGCCATCTTCAACTTATGGCAACAAGAGACCGATTCTCAAGTACCAGATCAATTTACATTAAATGGTTTGATAACAAAGATCGTTCTGTAACCCTTCTAACGGTTTACCGCAGAATCAGAGCTTTCCGCTTACAACCCAATAGCCCACATCTTGTATTACCACTAACGGCTCAACATCGACGACAACGTTTGGAGTGGTGTAGGTTGCGACTACACTGGAACTAAGAGTGGCATAGGGTGGTGTTCACTGATGAATATCGATTCTGTTTGGGGATACATGATGGCCGTATGAGGGTCAGACGAAGACGTGCGGAACGTCGAAATGTTAAATTTTCTGTTGCGAGGCATGCGCACCAAACTGTAGGGATTATGGTATGGGGTGCTATAACTTATAGGAGTAGGTCTCGTTTGGTATTCATCCGAGGTAATATAAACGCCCAACGACATGTGGATGAGTTGGTAGAACCCCATATTCTTCCATTTCTTCAGCAGTTGGTAGACCCAATTTTGCAGTAGGATAATACCGGTTTACATGTTGCAAGACGTTCATTGTTATTTCCACCAAGATCTTCCGAGCTTTCGCCCATCTAGCATGTTTGAAACATTATGGGGGAAGACTGAAAATCTTGCAGCATCCTCTGCGCTCGCTGCAAGCTCTACAGCACGAATTACAGGTTACTTAAGACACGATACCTCAAGAGGACATCGACCATCTGCTCAAATCGATGCCACGACGAGTGGAGGAGTGTGTAACCAACAGGTGGAGACCAACCCATTATTAATAAAAATTATGTTTATATTTTGTTTTTTTTCTTTGAAATTTTAATCAATTACTTGGTCAAAAAATTCCAACCCCTGCTTGGTGTTGCTATTTCCATGTCACTGAGTATATTTAAGAATTATAATCTTGTTTATAAGCATTCAAATGCGGGCATAAATTGGCACAGAGTAATAAAAAATTGCTAAGCAACGCTGCACTAAATATTCAAACAAGCTTAGGTATCAAACATTTATTAACGTTAAGGAAAACCATACATTACTATTTATAGAAATTAAAAGTGAGTGCACAGTATCCCTAACAACATCAATCAATATAGCCAACTATCTACACAACACCAGAATTTGCATTGGCACAACTCACAAACTTTCCGGAACACCTCTCCGCCGAATTCGCCCATTCTGCCGAATTTTAATGTTGGCCTATTACGCCGATAATGACCAAAGGGCCGATTTCTCAAAACGCCGAATGCCCAAAACGTCAATACGATTATTTTATAGGTACAAAACGCCAAAACTTAATAATATAGGACTATATACTGTGATTAGTTTATTGCAACTAGATAACTTATGGAAGTCGATGGAGTTAAATAAAGTCTACTGAAAGGAAAAATTAAGATTCGTGCATTATGTAGGTATATTTCATTGACTTCTGCCAAATTAAATACCTGATCTTGTGTAGTTATCTCCATCTGTTAACAGATCGCCTAAGTCCTTTGGATAGGGCGTAATATGTTTTTTTTGTATGATTGTGGACCTGAACAGGCTAAATTTGGCCTATCGTGCTAAAGCACTCATGAACACTTAGAGGATGGATAGAGGGATAATGAATTGCCAATAAATGCCTTTGAACAGCTACCTTAAATTTTCTCATATCATAAGTGAGAGGAAAGCAGGAACTAGGGAGATCATTGCAGAGTTTAGAAACCGTGTAGAAAAATGTGGATTGCGCCCGTTTGGTACGACAAGTGGAGATTTGTACTGCATACTGATGATGTGAATGAGCGAACCGAGTGTTTCTCGCAAAGATAGCCCGAGATGGTATCAAAGAATATAATTCAGCAGCACAATAGCCGTTGTAATAACGATAATACAAAGAAACAACCGAAACCATCCTTCTATGCTCAAGGGACTGTTTGTGAGAAGTTAAGGGCGGGTCATTTATAAGCCTAATCGCTCTCTTTTGAATACGATCAACGATATCGAGAGCGTATTGGGGAACACTAACACAAAGGTGAGAATTATAAATTACGGTATAGTTTAATACAACTCAAAATGGGTTTGTTACAAAGTGCTTCTGACTTTCTCAAAAACCCCAGAGAGCATACTTGGGAGCGTAGTATTGAATATAAATCCTTAAAGGAAGTACTACTGCAGCACTACCGCTGCAAAATCGTTTAGTGCAATGGAGTGAATTTTAAACAAATATAGAAGTCGAAAGGATAACATTACGTTAAATTCAACTTTACGAATTAGTATTAAAGGCTCAAATTAATAAGGAGAAAAAATGTCGGATTAAAAAATAATCACTTACGCACAAGAGAAGTAACGCTGCCTTTGCTTCTTGTAATAATAATATCGTGCGTGCGTGCGTGCGTGCGTGCGTGCGTGCGTGCGTGCGTGCGTGCGTGCGTGCGTGCGTGCGTGCGTGCGTGCGTGTGTGTGTGTGTGCGCGCGTGTGTGTGCGTGCGTACGTGCGTTCGTGCGTGCGTGCGTGCGTGCGTGCGTGCGTGCGTGCGTGCGTTGCGTGCGTGCGTGCGTGCGTGGTGCGTGTGCGCGTGTGTGCGCGTGTGTGCGCGTGTGTGCGCGTGTGTGCGCGTGTGTGCGCGTGTGTGCGCGTGTGTGCGCGTGTGTGCGCGTGTGTGCGCGTGTGTGCGCGTGTGTGCGCGTGTGTGCGCGTGTGTGCGCGTGTGTGCGCGTGTGTGCGCGTGTGCGCGTGTGTGCGCGTGTGTGCGCGTGTGTGCGCGTGTGTGCGCGTGTGTGCGCGTGTGTGCGCGTGTGTGCGCGTGTGTCGCGTGTGTGCGCGTGTGTGCGCGTGTGTGCGTGGCGTGTGCGTGTGCGTGTGCGTGTGCGTGTGCGTGTGCGTGTGCGTGTGCGTGTGCGTGTGCGTGTGCGTGTGCGTGTGCGTGTGCGTGTGCGTGTGCGTGTGCGTGTGCGTGTGCGCGTGCGCGTGTGCGTGCGCGTGCGCGTGCGCGTGCGCGTGCGCGTGCGCGTGCGCGTGCGCGTGCGCGTGCTGTGCGTGTGTGTGTGTGTGTGTGTGTGTGTGTGTGTGTGTGTGTGTGTGGATGTGTGTGTGCGTATGTGTGTGTGGCTGTGTGTGTATGTGTGTTGTGGGTGTGGTGTGGTGTGTGTGTGTGTGTGTGTGTGTGTGTGTGTGTGTGTGTGTGTGCTAGGGAGTGAGTGACTGCATGGGTGTGAGTGTGTGTATGTGTGAATGTGAGTGTGGGGCGAGTGTAAATGTATGAGTTTGTGAGTGAGAGTTTGTGTGTATGTGGGGGGCTCGTGCGTGCCTCCATGACAAACTATCAACTTTATAGGAAAATGGGTAAATTTATTTTTAATAATTAATTAAATAGGATTGCAAATGCTTAAACTGTATTCTGTTTATAGAAGCGCAACTTTGGAATTTTTTTAGCGTTAACTTCTAGATGTCTGTTAACCTCTATCTGATATAAAGCCTTAAATATTCATCTGAGATAAATTGTTTTGTTTTTACAATATTGCCTATTTTCGTTATGAACGTATTGGAAAACGGGTGCATAATAATCATAAAAATTATTATAAAATTATTGCATTTCTTTTAATTTCCACTTTGTAGGTTGGAAGGTCCTATGTTGTTTCACACCCGATATTGTCAATATAAAAATTACCCAAACGTAGCATTTAGTCTTGCATGGGACGCTCGAATGTTGAAAACAGCGATAAATTAAATAGGACCCACACGAATAAACATCTAAGCTGTAAAATATTCCTATATCAACTAAAAAAGAGCTAACGAATGGGCTTAAAACGGCTGATTTTTTGAGTCATAGCTAAGAACGCTCTCGATCATGTCACCTTTCAGAGATGCACACACTTAACATACCTCTGTTTGCGTTGAGGGTTAAAAATACACGCACGTACCACACCAGATTAAAAAACATCGAACGTGTTGGCCGCTATAACTAAGGGACAGTTCCTTTTTAAACACATCATTTAATATGTGTATAACTATTTTAATAAATTACGTAGATGTTTCGTATTTATAAAGAAGTCCCTTTTTGTCCGGTTCTGACGTTTCATTGCTTAGAAAGTCTAGAAAGTGCGAAGATGATAACACAATCTTCAGATTAGATACAATAAATAGGATAACATCAAAAGGTCTATAATTTACGAAATTTTTGTAGCAATTTTGTCGACTTAGCGTGCTATCGCGTTTATGAGGTAGTATTAAGTATCAAGTCCAGCGCCGAAAGAATTTCCTTACGACGATGTCTCGTAAGCGTGGAAAATAAATATAGCAGTACGAATAAATAAATATAATGTAAATAGTTTGTTAGTTGAGGTTAAGTGTTAATAAATAACTGTTTTTAAATAAAAAATTGTTATAGTGTTGTGTGTATCTAGGACGGTGGAATATTATAAAATTCCAAAAAGAAAATGTACATTTAATAGAGATTTGGATACTGAATATCCATTTATTAGAAAGACAACCTCAGATACTGACATAAAGTGCTTAAAATGTTGTACACAGTTTGACTTGCGCATAATGGAAAGCCGCATATCGACACTTACGTAAAAAGGCAGATAGTGCTGCTTCTAATAGTGGTAAAGGGTCGACTTTCTTTCGCAAAGACGTGTTTGAAAATGAAGAACAAAAGCTAGCTTGGTCATACCACAACGTGATCCACAATCAGTCTTTTCGTTCTATGGTTTGCACCAGTAAGATAATAAAAAGTTGCTTCCAACAAAAATTTGCATATTCTGTTACCAATTTAGAAGTATTGTGTAACAATACAAAAATAATCATTAAGCTCCGTACAAAACGGTTCCTGTTTAAATCACGTGAGCGTAAACATTTTTCTTATACTGGTAAGATATTTTATGAAAGTCATGGGCATTCAAGTAAAGGTTTTAGAAGTTCAAGATCTTCCGGTTGAAACTTCAAACATTATATCAGAATATATTTTTGAAACGGTTGACAAATACGAATTAACAAAAGTAATGGCAATGTGCGCTGACAACGTCATTCATAAAATTCTTCAGTTACTTAAAAGACCTTTAGTTGGAGTAAACTGTGCTGCTCATATCCTTCGCAACTGTATTCAAACATCAGCAGACTGCTTGCCTCTTGGCATCGATGCCATTATTGTGAAAAAATATGGCTATTTTTACATTTATACTGTTCGACTTAAATAATTAAAAGAATTTTGTGAGTTTGTTAATGTTGATTACCAAAAATTGTTGGAATACAGTAAAACCAAATGATAAGCGTCGTTACCTTCGATAGGAAGAATATTCAAATGTTCAATCCGTTAGAGTTCCTTTCTCTCTCAAGAAAAATGTCCCCATGTTGATTCTTAATAGATATAAAAATAATTTTTTAAAGTTTGGCTATGGTTTTTTCACTTACACGCTTCTACATTTCATAAATGTGTGCTGCAATTGGAATCTGAAAAATTTTCGATGGTAGAAGTATACACGCTTCTATCAAATTAAAAGCAACAATTTATAGAACGGTAAAATGAAGTCTTTTTGTCAAATCAAGTTAACGCTACGTTAGCAGCTTTGGTAATCCTACATCAGAAGGAAAACTGGGTCACCTTTTCTCGATAATTGGACCGACGAGGGTTCGCTTTCACCAAAGCGAAGGCAATCGGTGATGAGTACAGGACACAGCCTGTCACAGCCAAGAACCGCGACAGGCTGATACGGTGTATGGATAGGCATGGTACTCCACACCTATCAAGCAACGACTGAACTTACGTTGAAGGTGGTTCTACGAAAAGTACCTGTAGAAATATTCGAGAGCGGCGTTTGCTCCAAACTATGCAAACGCGACGTTAATCGCATTTCTTGTTTCAGGATGAAGAAACAAAAACGACTGATTCCGCTTCGTAACTCTATCGAAGACTTGAGGCGGAAATCCGGCATCAGACAGTGTCGCCGGTGTCAGGAATTCCGTCACACACAACGTTGTTGTAGATCGACGGCACGCCGTGTTAAGTGTGCAGGATATTACCAGTCTAGCAAATGCACTAAACCGTGAACCGACGAAACTAAGTGCGTAAACTGCGGTGGTGATCACCTGGTCAACTTCCGGGGATGCCCGAAGTTCCCTAGGCTCCCGCAACCCCAGCGGAAGCAGACCGGCGCACCACGCCAACAACGACAGAAGAGATGACCGCTGACAGCGACACCCTCTCAACACCGAACCGGCGTTAGTTACGCCAAAGCGACAGGGAGCGGTAGTTAGAAGGTTCAATTATCGAATTTGGTTAGAACCACAGTCGTGAAAACGCCTGCTCCATCCCCTTTAGGGTTCGACGTTATTCTAGGTTTCCTAGGACTTTAGATTTGGCGACTGATCTGTAGGGAGTGATCCTTACGTACGGCTAGGAGCTGTGTGCCCTTTTTGGGTAAGCATTCTACGGAACGGCTACGAGAAGGGATGCGTGGGATAAGTATACAGTATCGACTTTATATAACTATTTCTTATCCTAATCCTACTTGTTCTGCACCTCCTCAAAGTACAACTGCACAATAATAGGTCCAAGACTGAACTAAACTGAACTGAACTGTACTACAAGGCCAGTATTCACAAAGTTACAAAGGCGTTGGAATGATTGTATCGCCGCCAAAGGAGACTATATTGATGAATAAACAAGAATTTTCGTAAAAAAATTTTGTTTTACTACTTAGGCCTGGGACTTTTTGACCCATGTTATATTCTTTAAATTAAATTTTGTAAATCCGTTAATCATCATTTAATTAGGCAATTAAGTTTATTACAATTAATAATAATACAATTATAAATAATTGAGTATAATGACATACACTACGTTCAATAATTTAGGAAAGCTATCGAAAATCCTAATCAGCATCATTATTACGGGAACCAATTGCGACATTCCTTAGGTAATTAGAACAACCTAATTAATTACAAAAAAAAGGGTGCGTGACGGAAAAATGTATTCTATTGCGAACCTTTAATCCGAGAAAATTCTTCTGCAAGTCGTTCTTAGTGAATAAGAACTTAGACTGTTGATCTACAATGGTTATATTCACACTAGTGAAAGGGCTACGGATGAAAAAGTTATTTGCAAGTGTGCTTCCAATTATAAGTGGAGTTATACCTGACGAGTTCATACAGTTGGGAATTATGTAGTAAAGAACACATAACCATGTGCCTGATGATGCTGAAATTAAAGCAAGGATTACGACGCCGGAAATGAAACGCTCGGTCAAGAGAACTGCACCAACCACTCAGCAAATTCTAGCAACCACTTGTGAGAATTTGTCTTCAACAGCGACGGCCTCAATTTTATGAACTGAAGAGGACCATCGAGCTTGTGCGAGTTAAAGAAGGAAGAAATCCTGCAAATCCCACATCACTAACCCAAATTACAATTCTGCCCAAGTATACTATCACTTCTAGAGGAGAACCATTTCTCATGTTTGACAGTGGTTTCAAACTCAAACAAGCTTGGATTATATAGCACACTGCGAACACTGGTAGGTGGATGGAACATTTTTGACGTCCCCACGACTATTTACACAAATTTTAACGGTGTTCATTATAGCAATGTGATTCTAACCGTATATGCCCCCTTGCAAGAAAGGACAAAGCCACATGTAGACGTTTATTTAAAGCGTTAAAAGAGATAAGCATGGGCTTCAACCTTCCATAATCCTTATGAACTTCGAGAAAGCAGCATTGAATGTTGTTACTAATGAATTTCCGGATACAAAAATACGGGGTTGCTTTTTTACTTTACGCAAAGTGTATGGAGGCATACACAGAATACCGCACTTCAAAGGCAATATTCAGAAAACCCGGATTTTGCTTTCTTGGAGCCTTAACTTTTGTGCCCCAGGATGATGTTGTTAATGCATTTGTGATGTTACTAGAAAGTGAATTCTATGTTGCCAATGAGGAGTTAATAACACTGCTTATTAATTATTTTGAGGATACCTAGATTGGTAGACCCGATAAAAAACGTCTCACGATGCCGTCATTATTTCACGTAGGTTTATGGAATTGCTATGAATTCGTATTACATGGTATTGCTCGAAAAAAATAATGGCGTTGAAGGTCGGCATAATAGCTTTTCGTCAGTGCCTCCCATCCCACTTTACGGAAGTTTTTAAAAACCCCGAAGAAAGATTTTTAATGTTTGTAATAAATTTCAAGAGATTGTTCAACAATATATATATATATATATATATATATATATATATATATATATATATATATATATGGTCAAAAAATGAAAGAGTAGAAAAAGTTTCTGTTACTATTGACAAACAATGGTTCGAGCTTTTTAACCAGTTCAAGAGTGAAATATCATACAACATATTAAAAATTGTTAAAATCTGCATATGTTTACCGGTATCCAACGCTGCTACGGAAATGATTTTTTCTGATATGAACAAAATTTGGACCAGGGAAACCTGCAAAATCATAGGGCCTACTCATTAAAACAACATTGTTAAACTATAGAACACGCAAAAAAAATGATTTGTTGATGCGTGCACTTTTTTTGCTAATTTGGAGATACTTTGGACCATCTAAGTAGTGCAAGGTATATCCACTTTTTCGAATACTCTTTGGAATACACTTTTACAAAATTTATTTTTTATTTCAGAAAATATGCTTCGATGTTGTAAACAGAAATACTCAGACCACACACCAGATGATTTAAGGGCGTGTTTGTCTAGTGTAACCCTAGAAGTAATGGACAAACTGGATGAATAATGGAATAATTTGGAAAACACCTATTCTTGCATTAAAGTCTCGAAATTTAAGCATTTCATGTTGGGAAACAGTTATGGTAGATGTTCTACATTTAATTAGATTACTTTTGTGTATTTCAATCAATTATACACCACTTGAAAGAATGTGTGTTCATCAGAGAAAATTCCTAAACGGAAAATCAATTCTATCTTGATTAAATAAACTTGGACCAATTCTCGTTAAGAAGTTTGTCAGACAAAACAAACAGGAACCACTTGTTGAGAAAGTGAACTAAATTGAACCCGATCCAGAGTATACCTTAATGCTATACCCTAGTGGAAGAGAAGTTAATGTTTCATTACGGCATTTGGCATCTGTTAATATTGACAACAATGAAAATAGTGAAATGATAGCTGATGACATTGCACAGGGAGATAATGGCATGATTGAAGTAACTGATCACTGTTTTGAAAGCGCCGACATAGAAAGGTCAAGCTTGGAATGCTCAAATGTTAAAAATAATGCAATTCGAAAATAATGAAATTCGACACTTTACGCGTACTAAACGATGTATTTAAAAGATCACGCCAAATAATAAACCTGGGGAGAATGTTCTGTATGGTTAGTGTTAATATTATTTACTTATTATTGTTAATTACCATAGTGAAATTTTATGCTGGTAAAAGTCTTCAGAAAAGGATTTGTTATCATTTCATAGGTAAAGGAAAATTGATAGTTCTCAAATATGTACTATGACTACAAGAAGTGAAGGACAATGGGATGGTGAACATAGTAGACTATTAGTTGCTGAAAAATAAATATGTTACCATCTCATGTTGTTTACGATATTCAAATGTCTACACCATTGTGTAACCTATGGTCTACACCAGGGTACGTAAACAGAGCAAAATAAGTTCTTTCTTATCAGATCATATTTTATTGCACTTAATCTAGCGTTAACATGCCAACACTTATAAACCAATATTGTAACGTTGAGATAAAATCATAATCTTGGCGGAGGAATACCTAAAGGACATACTAAATTATTTACACCATAGCTACTAGGTTTATTGGCTTACCAAATCTTTTATATGCATAACGATTGATATGTCGTAATTTGGTATCTTTGAAGTTGTTCATTATGATGCAGTGTAGGCAACTGGCAACAAGTGCAGTGACATCTACTGCGCACATTGCTATTAAATATCCGAAAATAATTTTTTGATCGAAACCTTCAATGTTAAAAGCATCTTCGATATCCTTTGGAAGGTATTTTTTATTGTAGCTGTGTACAACCACGAATATAACAGAAACGGCACTGGTGTAGACGGTACCAATAACAAACGGTAGTACTAAAACTCTTTCATTGTAACAAATTCCAAAAATGTAAGGAATAAATGGGCACACTGCAAGTAACTGGAAAGCTAGATAGATTTGATATGCTCTTCCTAGTTGTTGGAATTTAAATTTTTCTAAACCAAATCTATTTTGTGAGGCGGCCTCGGCAAATACCACACTCAGAAGTTTAAATAACACATTAATCAAACCAATTAATAAAATTATTGATTTAAGCATTTTGTTTGATTCTTGTGGTCACAGAAAACGTGATCAAAATATTTTTTACTTGGTGTGTCGTCCTCATTGCGATCTCGAAAAGCGTCAAAGGGTCGGCCATATTTTTAGTAGATTTACGTCGTTTGTGTTGTGTAAAGTGTATAAGTGACATTATTTGAATTTTATAAATTATAGTGATGGCTTGCTGTGCTCTGCGTAGGATGTTACAGGGCCGTACGCCATGATTTAAAAAACACGTTGTTTTCATTTATCACTGTTACTTTATTAATTTTAATTTGACCTGACCGTGGTATCCACCATGTTGATAGCAGATTTAGTCCCGCCTACCACGGACGTTTTTGTATCGGATGAAGTGGTATTATGTCGTCTCCCCTCCCTTCCTACCTCAATGGTCGTCCTTATGGCAACAAGGCAACAATTTAACATAATTAAAATGGAACTTTGATCCAGAACCAATTTCCCATAAATATACCACAAAGCTATGTTTGTGTGTGGGGTGTTGACATTTTTTAAAACTTAATCTTTGGTGATTGGGTAGGCTCATATGAAGCTCTTCGCCTGGGAGAGGAAGTCTAGTGTTATTTCGTTGTTTAATAGGTACCAGATCGTACTGGCTATTATCCAGTGAAGATTTTTAAATAGCCTATTTAGCATACAACAGCCTTGGGCGTAATTCAGGTGTATCCGAAATCGCATTTTTTTTTTTTGTTCCAGATAAATGATGGACACCAATAAGCGCGCTTATTTCAATAGTTTCAGATCATTGGAAAACGTCTGAACTAGGCTTTAGGTTCCAATAGACCATACACTGTGTCCGTAAAGTATGGAACAAATTAATTTTTAGCTAAACAGACCATTTTAAGAAATAATCCTAAAACACGACGATTTTTGATTTTAATTTACCGTATTTTAAAATAAAAACATCAATAAATTACTAAACAAATAATGACATTTCACAAAAAACTAGACGACTATGTTTTTTTAAATTGATAAGAATTAATTTCTTTCATATTCTGTCTGCTAGACCACATATACCAAACATGTTTGAAAACAGCTCATTTTTATTAATCTAATAATGTAACAAAACATTACAAACTACATTTAAACCAATTGCCGCTAGACAACAAGTATTTTGATAATATTGTTAATTTAACTAATAAAGAATGTTATGCGTTACTTTATGAGCACACACAAAACTATTGTATTTTTGTCCACCCTGTACCAATTGGAATCAACATGTGATACATTTTTGGAATCAGCTCAGCTAGAGCAACCCGAAAATTGAAACAAAATGGGGTGTTCCATTTAAAAAAAATGGCGGTGACGTCATTACTCGAAAGTAATTCACCCTGTATATTAGATTATTATTTTAAAATACGGTAAATTAAAATCAAAAATCGACGTGTTTCAGGATTATTTCTTAAAATGGTCTGTTTAGCTAAGAATTAATTTGTTCCATACTTTACGGACACAGTGTATAATCAATTTTTTTACTTGTCTCCTAGATTTGGGAGTTATTTTTACAAAGGTGGTATAATATTTTTCACTAACGTCAAATTTGGTTAATTTATTTTCACATGATTGGTATATGTTGCCTTTTTTTTCAAACATTAATAACAACCTTCCAACCTACAAAATGGAAATTAAACGAAATGAAATAATTTTAATAACATTTTTTTTAAGATAATTATGTAACCTCTTTTATAAGAAGTTCATTACGAAAATAGGCAACATTGTAAACACAAAAAAAATAATTTATGTCAAACAGACAGACGTTAATAGACATCTAGATGCTAACTTAAATAAAAAGAAATGTAATAATTTTATTATTAACTTTATTATATACATAAATAAAAAGTTTACCTCGCGTAAGATTTGAACCTACGACCTGTACCTTGCTAGAGTACAGGTCGTAGGTTCAAATCCTACTCGAGGTAAATGTTTTATTTATGTATTTAATAAAATTAATAATAATTTTTATTTACATATTTACTTCTGAACTTATTCGTTCATAACAAATCTAATGATGAAATAACTCTGAATTTCAATTTTTTTAGAATAACTGTGTAACCTCTTTTTTATACGTTCATCACGAAAACAGGCAACATTGTAAAAACAAAAACAATAATCTATGTCAGAATGACGTTTAAAACTTCATGTCAGATAGAGATTAATAGACATAAAGACATGATAACATTTAACGTATAACATTTTATAAAAATATGGATAATACAGCTTCAGCATTTTCAATCATATTTATTTAATTTTTAATTTATTTCGCTCTAGATTAAAAAACCTGTATAAACAGAATTTATGTAAAATTAAATGTTCTTTAAAAAATATGTCTACACTATTTCCTATAAAATTAACCGTTATTCATATGACAAACATTTGAACTAAAACTTAAATTCTACCTTAGGAATGTTTGGCCGCTAAATTACGGGTCATACCAAAAAATTGCGTAGAACGTAATTAATCGATGTGTTTAAGGTCTATATCTAGGTATTTTACATCTTTGAAATGTGCAGTTGTTTTAGAAATATTTGATAAAAACCAAAAACTGTCCCTAATAAACCCCCCACCGCCACTGGATTTTATCCAAAATCTAGTCAGCTCTAAGCCAAATGAAAATAAGCTTAAACACAAAATTTTAAGTACGTAGGTATTTTCGTTCTGGAGTTATCGTGGATACTAAGATACATCCACACACACGCACGCACGCACGTTCCTACGCACGCACCCACGTGCGCACACACGCACCCATGCAGGCACGCACCCACACACACACACACATACACACTCACTCCGCACTCACTCTCACACACGCACGCACGCTCCCACTTACGCAACCACCCACCCACCCACACACACACACACACACACACACACACACACACACACACGAGTCAATGAGAATGGTGAACGCCTGGTGAACATATGTGTGGAGAGAAGACTGTTTGTATCTAATACGTGGTTTAAACATAAAAATGTGTATATGTATACATGGCAAAGAGGTGAATCTAAAAGTATGATTGACTTGATAGTGTATGATGAACGACTTAGAAACCTGGCGAGAGGCACAAAAGTAATGCGCAGGTCGGAGTGAGAATCGGGCCACTTTTTGGTTGTATCGAGAATGTGTTTAGGGCAAAAGTAAGTCTGGAAAAGGAAAGCAAACGCAGTGCGAACTAGTAAATAATAGTGCTAGAATGAAATACGCAGATGCTGAAAGTAAAGAGTTGAATGTGAATGAAACAGTCTGGAACGAACAAGTAAAATACACTAACGTTGAAAGTATTGGATAAGCTTGAAAAACTGTGTTATCAATTGTGCCGAGTAGATATGTGGACCGAAAAAATGTGTTTGGTGGTATGAATCGGTAAAAAGGCAGTATGTAAGAAAAAGATGCGTACATGGCAATGATTGCTGCAAAAAATTAAACTGAAAAAAGCGATTGTATGAGGTGTATAGATTAAGAAACAAAGAAGCGAAGGGGACAGTAAGAATAAGTAAAAGAGGCTGTGGAAAGACGGTAAATGCGGAATGATGGTGTAATATTTTAAAAAAAGGATGAAATAATGGTGTGTTGTGGTTATTAATTCACCCCAATTATTATTTATACTTCTAATGTCAACTAAAAGAAACAAAATACACCCACGTACCACACAAAATTTAAAAACACCGAAAGTGTTTCGATAGCTACGCTATCATCATCAGCTGTCGACTAGGGCGGACTAAAGAAAATTTCATTAGAGAGTAACGCTTCATTGCTAATCTGGTGAAAGTGAAAGTGAAAGTTATGAAAGTTTAATGAGTTCAGAGTAGCCTAAAGGTCTTTGATCATCATTATAATGTGAAAGTGAAAGTTATGAAAGTATAATGAGTTCAGAGTAGCCTAAAGGTCCTACTCTGAACTCATTAAACTTTCATAACTTACACTTTCACCACATTAGCAACGAAGCGTTACTCGCTGATGGTATATATATATATATATATATATATATATATATATATATATATATATATATATATATATATATATATTAGAAATTTCCTTTAGTCGCCCTAGTCGACCGCTGATGATGATAGCGTAGCTATCGAAACGCGTTCGGTGTTTTTAAATTTTGTGTGGTACGTGGGTGTATTTTGTTTGTTGCAGATCCTGCCACAGTTCCAGGGTTCCAGATTTTTCAAGTCAACTAAAAGATTTCGAGCCTTTTAGTCAGACGGAGATTAAATGGGCCTGGTTCTTAAAATTTTTATTTGCTTAATGTAAAACTAATTGTGATTAGATATGTTCGCTTTCCAACATATATAAAGGAGAAAATCTAAATACTAATGTTAGTAAATCTGGATTAACTTAAAATGCTTAGAAATGAAATACCTGCAGTACGTTTATATTTTGTTTGTCACTGTTATACTGTTACTGATAACTAAATGCTACTGAATACACGCTTTCCAAATTTGGTTGTGCAATAATTTTTGAAATGGAAATAAAACAGTGTTTTGATACTACGTCATCCTCGATGAATTGAAACGTATAGCGTACAATTAACGGCAAACAATGTAAAATAGGTTCAAATAGCACATACTGTAAAAACTATACAGCACTTTTCAACAAAATATATAAGAGAGCAAAATGGATACTTTTCTCGCTTTTAATCATCTACCCAAAAACGATGCTAATGAAATCATTGCGCATGACCCGCCCAAACCGTAAGCGCAAACAGTACCAAAATAATTTTAATGCATATTTTCCATAAGGTATGCAATTTACATGACACGAAAATGAACAAAGTTGCCTACATTGTTGCAAATTTCAGAGAATGTAGAAGGACTAGTAAATGAAGCTGAGAGGGTTATTGGGATAAATGAGGTAGAGAAAACGGTAGGAAGGTTGAAAAACAGTAAGAGAGCAGGCGTAGATGAAATCACTGGTGAAATGCTAAAGTGTGGAGGTTCAAAACTTATACGAAGATTGTGTGAATTATTCAATGTATGCCTTAAATGTGGAAAAGTGCCGAAGAATTGGGAGAGCGTGATCATTATGCCTGTATAAGGGTAAGGGGAACAAGAGTGATTGCAAGAACTACAGAGGAATAAGTTTGCTTAGTGTACCTGATAAAGTATTTCAAAGAATACTGATTAACAGAGTACGTGAAGCTACACACGCTAAGATTTGGGATGTGCAGGGTGGCTTCATGCCAGGGAGAGGATGTGTTGATCAGATGGTTGCTCTCCAGTAGGTGATCGAAGAGTGTTCAAGTGTAAAAAGGAAGCTGTACTGTGCGCTTGTAGATCTGGATGAAGGGTACGACAGAGTGAATAGGGAGAAGTTGTGAGAAATATTAAATGAATATGTCGTAAATAAAGGTCTAATAAGCGGAATAAGGGCAGTATACAGCGGTAGCCGGGCATATGTTGGGGTGAGAGGAGGTGGGAGTGAATACTTTAATACCGAGCAAGGAATGCGACAAGGCTATGTGATGTCACCGTGGTTGTTCAATGTATACATGGATAAATGTGTTAGGCAAGCATGTACCAATACAAATGGTGTAATGGTTGGTGACGTAAATGTACGAGTTCTGGTGTATGCAGATGACATAGTGTTATTAATTGACAGTGCGGATGAGCTACAAACCGTGTAACCTTATAAGCGGCTGCACAAGTATAACAACAATTATTAAATGGCGTCAAATTGTAACATTAATAAAAAATTACCAAATAATAATCGCTACTGCCGTCGACTCATCGGTAAATTAAGAAAGGGAGGGTTCTAATTTAGAGTTTAATTAACATACCTGAAATACTGCCTGCTCCTCATAAGCTTAATTATTTTCACTTATCCTTAATTCAAAACAAATGTTATCTAAAAATTATGAAAAAAATGATAAATTCTCGAGCGCCATGTTGTCTTTTTTTTATAACTATATAGGGACAACAAAACCTAGTTAATTAATACTAATAAACAAATTAACACAAATGAAAATAAAATAACAAGTTATACATAAGTTTATTTAATATATGATTGAAAACGTAAAAAAATCAGAAGTCATAAACTACACTAAATTATATAAAAAACATTACCTTTTAACGGTTCTATACATACACTGTAACTGGTAACTATGAAGCAGAACGGTTCATATGGTGAGGTCAATGTCTTGCTTAGTTATCCTTAAAATATGGAATTTCCTTGAAGTTTAATTCGCCAAATTTATTTGTAAAAGTATGTAGAACTTGCGTTGTAAATGTAATTCAAGTAAAACTTGCCATTTAAATTAATAGAATAGTAAAATTACTGACTTATACGTGCCATGAAAAATATATTATAAAAATGCCATATAAAAGTATGCATTAAAAAATGTGAGTAAAATAATTGCAAAGTAAGTGCAAGGTGAGTACTTAAAATAAAGTACTTAAGAAAAAGTACTTAAGAAAAAGTGCCTAAAAAAAGCAAAGGCTTTAGTTTTAAATATAATGAGAAAAAAAATTACTTACCACCAAAATCTGATGGCACCAAAATATAAAAAAATTAAGTAAAAATCATGCTTACTGCTGTAGTAACAATCAGCATTAAGTGAATTAAAAAAAAGAGCTTTCAGAATAACTCAAGTGTATTCCCCCTAAAAGTCTTCACGCTTGCGCGGATACAATAATATAAATCCAATTTTTTTAAGAAAGGGAATTAAAACCATTTATGTAATATTACACCCAAAAGATATGTTCTAGGAAATTAATAATTAAAAACTTTTCTAATATTACGCCAAATAAATGAACGATTCTTAAACTAATGTACTTTTTAATACAACCACAAAAAAAGGTTGTTACAACCGCTCTGAGGAAGTTTCATACAGTCTGTGAGAGCATGGACCTAAAGGTAAACGTGAACAAAACTAAGATTGTGGTGTTCAATCGGGAAAGTGGAAAGGAGAGTAGAGTATTTACTCTGCAAGATGAAATTGTGGGGCAAGTAGACGAGCTGGTATATCTGGGTAGAATGTTTACTGTAGATGGTACAAAGAAGGGCGAGATTGGACGAAGGGTCAATGCTGGAAGGAAAGTGATTGAAAGTATGTGGATGATAATACGAAACAAGTAATCTTTAATGGCGTATTTGCCCCGTCAGTACTGTATGAAGGTGAGACATGGGTATGTCAAAAAAAGCACGAAAAAAAAATAAATGCCGTGCGTATGAGATTTGTCAGAAGCGCATGTGGTAAAGTGAGAATGGACAAGATAAAGTATAAATGCATAATGACGGAGTGTGGCGAGGAAAAGACAATGATGAATAGATATAAAAGTAGCACATTACGTTGATTTGGTCACATTGATATAAGTAACAATGCAAGGTTAACGAAGCAAATATATGTGAATAAGGTTAGAGGCAAGGCCGGGCCTGGTACGGCGCGTAAAACTTGGCTGAGTATAGTAGAATGTGTGATAAAAGAAAGCAAGATAAGGAGTTTTAAAAATAAAACGACATATCAGTGACAATGTATTAATTGTTTTGCCTACCCTGCAAGAGAACGGCGTGAATTTTATGTTATGTTATCTGATGTTAACTAATGAGGAAGCTAACACATTTATCTAAAATAAGTTTAGGTACTCACTTGCCTTATGACTAAATTGATTAACTATGTAAAAACTGAATCTATGGCACACCAAAAAAACTAGCACCACGTGCACAGACAGCAGCTTCACTTAAGACTAATGTGCTATGTAAGAATACAATAACTTACAGTCACTAAGCGACAACACGGCGAGTTATGTAGATATACTGTGTTTTTACTTATGACTCATGAAATGCTGTGTATTTGCTTAGCAGAGGCAGGTATTTTTCAAGTTACGGGGTTTTGTGAAGAAGATTTTAACATGTTTAGAGTAACTTTACTGTGTTCTTACTTTGCCATGGAATAACTCATCACGACTGCTAATAAGATTCTAACTCATTTTTTTATATTTTTGAGTTACTATAATTTTGCTTATGACGGCAGAATACCTTCAGTGAAAAAATAGTATGTTAAAATACAAGTATCATAAGTCACTCTATTGGTGTGCGCATACAGGTTTGAGGTCCGAAAAGCGTAGCGACTTTTAGAAAACGAGAAAATTTGGTTGCAGCCCTTTTTGAGCTCAAGAAAGCGTATGGCATGACCTCATGCCACCATATACGACAAAAAATGTATGAATGGGGTTTTAGAGGCAATCAGTCTTTTCTAATCGCATCTTTTCACGAGATCATCGATTTAAAGTGAGAATTGGAGTAACTTTGTCTTCGACCAGGACATTAAAGGATTTGTGTACCTTAAAGTTCTACCTTGGGTGTTACATTATTTCTCATTAATGACCTGGTTTACAATATTGATAGAAGAATCGGAATCTGTCAATATGTCGATAATCTTAATCTCTTCTATGCTGCTGATTAAATGGCTGAGATCTATAGACATCTCCAAACTGCGATCAATCAGATCATTGACAATGCAGAATCTCTCGGTTTACAATTCTCAACTAAAAAAAGGCAGTGTATGCATTTCTGTGGACGTCGACCCCACTTTGGACCATTATTACGTCTTAACTCAAAACTTACATGGATGACTCACGTTAAAGAGCTCAAGACCATTTCTCTTAGTCTATGAATTCATCAGAGTCTTCGCTGTCTTGGCAGGTGAGGTGCCGATCCCCGTATGCTCCTCAAGATATATTATTCACTTATTTTATCTAAAATCGAGTATAGTTCTGTTGTATACTCTTCTGTATCCAATATTATTGTGAAAATGCTTGATCCTTCATCACTGGAGTAATAGAATAACCATAGGAATTTTAATTTCATTTTTAAATGCAATATTACGTCACAGACTCTAAACAATCCCTTAAGTGTACGAGCTCGAGACTTGTTAACTAAATTGAACCACCTGTACTACCAGTGGGATTCATTGAAGACCTCCATAGAACATCCCTAGACAAAAAATCATATTAGTCGAAGCGGTACGCAAAAAAACGGCAAAAAATATGTAAAGCGTGATTTTGTAGATTTAGAACAGGGACTAACGGTCATTTTGAGCTGCAGCACACTAAAATCAGACTCATAGGAGCCGAGCTATGTTCAATTTAGTGTTCAAAAGTGTTTAAAATGTTCAAAAATTAATTTTTGTCGCTCAGAAACAAATTTGATGTTGTTTCCGCATAATTTGGGGGTAAAAAAATTATTGAAACTTATCCCAAGTTTGTAGGATCATAGTTCATGCAGCAGATGCCGCCATTTTGAAAAATCGGGCCTAAGTATAACTTTTTCTAAATTTTCTCAATAATGGCAAGATGGGTGCCTTTTTCGGGTAAAAAGGTACTGCTGATATCGAAAATGACATCAAAAACTGAGTCAACTTTCAAGGTTATTATTATTATTATTATTATTAATAATTATTGTATTTGAAAGGTTCTAAGATTAAAACGTGTAACAAGAAGAACGTTCAGTATGTTTAAATAGTTTTAAAACAATAAAAAACAGTTTCAAAGAAACAAAATATGGTTATAAAAAATAACGTTTATTAAATTAAAACGAATAAATAAATAAAATGTCTTATTTACAACCTAACACTTTCGTCCTCATTGTCATCAGCCTGTGAATCATCTTTCCTGAAAATAATACTGCCTTTTTGTTTCAACACTTACTTTGAATTTTGGCAAGCTCCCTGCATTTTTTGCATGAGAGGGCGCAAGGAACTCCAGCGCGAACGCAACTGCATCTCCTTGTGCTGCAGTCGGAAGAACAGCCTCATAAGCTCAGCTCCCTACAGGTGTTCCAGATGCTATACTGATTGATCCAGTGGGGCTGCCACCCAGAAGACGTCATTTTCCAGCCCCACTGATCAGGAGAAGGTATATCCGTGCACATTGTATCGGCCCTTCCCCACACTTGACCGATCTGATAAGCAGCTCGAAGGGTGTGCAGTCGAAGGGCTTCCTGGGTAGGGGGTATAAGGCCAATGGGTTTTCCCTGGGTGGCGAACAGCTCCTTTCGGGCGATATTTACTCCTTCGCACTGGCCATCCGCCTCATATAGCCTTACAACATACCGCTCCAAGGTTTTCTTAACCTCATCACTCGGTTTGTCTTCAGGAGCTGCTAGGCGCTTGAATGCCTCGGTAAAACCATCATCATCTTTCCATGCGGCCCATGCTGATCGTTTGCCTTTTGATGCGAAGAACGACACCTGATCGCATCCAGTAAATGAAAATTGGCCGCGAAGATCACGTGCCATGTCTGGGCTAAGACTCTCCGTTATGGTGTGAGCAGGTATGAATCGTCATCTTGCACCTGTACCATACAGGATCCATACCTCAGACAAACCCAACGAATGCAGGGAGTGGTAGAACAAAACAGCTAAGACAAGAATGTCCGTGTCTGCGCAGAGTATCACCACACGTTGGCATCCATGCTGCACTATATCGCGAACATGCAGGATAAGACGCCCATCTGCCTCGTCAATTTCGGCACATCATACGTTGTGTAGTGCAGTACCCTACAAATAATAACATTCATTATTAAATAATTAAATTTGCAATAATTACCTTACCTTTGTTTCACTTTGTGTCCCATAAATTGTGTCTGCAATATTTGTTACAATTTGTTGGTTCGGAATATTGAGTGCATTGCGAGCCAAGAATGAAAAGAGCTCTTGTTCATTCAATCATTTTTGAGGTAATTATCCCACTGCTTTGCTTGTTTTGGAAATGCACCTAGAATTATTTTTTATTGATAATATTAAATGGATTATCGTATTATACTCAATATTTTCATTAAAGAATTGTGAAGTACCTTTTTCGGGAAGATCTGGACGTCTAGTGCCAGTGCCTCGTGCCTCTCTGGTACAGTTTTCGATACTGTTGTCATGGTATTGATCCTATACCAACGCGACATTTCTAGCTTTCATTTTCACTGCCAACCGAGAAACGTAACTGTTAATCTGTGAACTAAATTGTTCAAATGTTAAAGTGTCAGGCATCGGCTTAATCATCCGCACTAACGCTGCGCCGTCAAATACAAGCCCGTCACATAAATCAGGTTGTCCTAAAATTGAACGTAAGCATAAGTAAGAAATTATATTAAACGTATTTGCTTAAAGTACCATATTCTCCAACAAGCTTCTCTAATATGGGTACAAGCTCGTGCTTAGGTCCAGAACGAAGCTTTTCATTCACAGAAATCGACGCTGGACACTGCTGATTCTCGTAAGCGAAGAACTCGTCAAGATCCAGAGATCGAGCTATACTTACAATAAAAAGACGTGAAAAAGTTGCACGTCTATTTTCAGCTGCCCAACCTGAGAAACTGCAGCAGATTTTTTGTGAGAAAAAATTTCAAACTGAGTTTTCTTGATAGGTGCATAAAAGGAAGTTTTCTGGCAGACAAGACGCTCACTCACAAAAGTTTCCAACAATCTTTAGTAAGTGTATGAATTCCACCTTCAGCAATTTCAACTCTCGTGTCCAAAACAATTACTTTCTCTCCTTTAAACAAAAATGGTTTTTCATTCTGCATGAAACTGTCTTTGATGGCAGCATAGTTAGCTATAAAGTTTTTTTGAAATCTAGGATATTGTTCGTTGTGGAGATGCACACCCTCAGACCGTCCTTTGGCTTTATGAAATTCTGACAGTAATCGGGCAATAGCGCCTCCTTTAGACTTGATGTCTGAATTGTTCCGCTCATGAGCATGATCTACCCCTAAGCAAGGAAAGGCATTCTCTGTTTTACGAACCACGAATGAACCTGTAATAAAGATGAATCATTAATTAATATATTTTCTTTAATAATATCCAAGAGCTTATATTTTCGTGTTGAATGTAATTAAGCACCTAAAGAAAACCGTCTGTGTACTTCTGGGACCATTGACTCCAAGTTCAGGAGATCTATATTGTGCACAGTTAGCCAACAGGCATAGTAATGGTGATTCAGAGAGAAAAACCAAGGTAGCATGGATAATATTGCTTTATTGAAGAGTTCAAAGTTTCCCTAGCGAACAGATCTTACAAATTCTGGAAGTAATAGTTCAAGTCTTAGGACAAGAAGCCAATACATAAACATAGGAGAACGGGCTTCTCTGTCATGTATCCAGTCTTCCAGGCTTACGTTCGGGTCGGGGTTGTCTTCGAGGTAAGCGTCTACCAGTAGAGAATAAAGCACTGCGGCTGTGTATTGGTGAAACCTTTGTGCTTTCGTTATGCTTGAAACCTAATTTGAAGGAAAAAAGATAGTATAACTATATTAGAATTATTATAATCGTGGGGCATATGTTCTTCAATTTTTTGCTTAATTGAAATCCATATCTTTAAAAGACCCTCAGCGGAACCACTTGGGAGGACTCCAGTGGTACCAACTATTCCAACCCAGCCCGAGCCTTCCATAAGTTGACCTAGCACTCGTAGAAAGTTCTGCTCTATGTGCAGCGGTCCGAACAGAACAACAAACTGGATCTCTCCGCAAGTTTCAGGTAACGTCCAGTGGAGTAACTTTGCAATGGCAAAAAGTGGCTGGTCCACACTTATTATAGGGATTTGCTCAGGATTTAAGTGGTTTGTAGTCATCCTAATCAAGTCCATGCCATGTTTAATCATGGCAGGGGAAGTAGACTTTTCCTCACACAAAGGGAGCAAGGAATTTGGCGAACGAGCTGAAATTTGGAATTCACTGTCCAGTAATACTTTATGCATGTGATCGAGCCAGTCCTTTTCTCCATGCCAAATATCATTGCTAGAACCTGTACAAAAAATACGTGCATTAAGAAAGTGTGCTCTGCTTTATGAATAGTTCAAATCACATTACATTTGGATCTCACCTGTTTGGTTTAAAAGCTTTTCCTTCAAATCAGAGCTGCATATTGGGGGAGAAGGTTGTGTATTTCGTAAAGAAAAAGCGGATATTTCGGAGTATTCTTCGGGGAGATTTGGCACTGCTCTTGTATCTGATTCATCTGAGTATAGTGTTTGAAAACTCCTCGTTTCAAATGTTTCTTCCTTAATGGGTAACTGAAAAAGAGATATCCTAGTCCCATGGAATTCACCAACATTAGTTTTGCTTGAAGGCTTGTGATCGATGTTATCAAGAGCTCCAACGGTGAAAATTACTTTCTTGAGTATTGATGGACAAACCACTCCTTCTTCAGCAGCTCTGTTGACTACCATGCGAGCCAGATTAGCCGTAACATTGTAAACTCTATCAGATGATACCGAAATTCCCATTTCGTGAAGATCATCAATTTTTTTTTTGTTACGACTTTCCCCGTATGTGGATAATCCAATGTACATTGGCAAAGGAGGCATCTGTAACTTTTTAAACAGGGCTAATAGTGCCGGAGGTATGACATTTTCTTCATATTTTTCTTCAAAGTATCCTTTGAATGAAACTTCTGTTGTTTAGTACATGTTTTCTTACGTTTTTTATGAATCTGTATACAGCTAATGCATCTAGATCTTCATGTGAAACATGAATGTTATTCAAAATGTTTACATCTTTTACCGTAAGTATTGAAGTTCAGCATTCATGTACAAAATAAGGTCTGCGAAAGCCAGTCCTTCACATATAACTTTACCTTTTTCTTTGCTGGTACCGGAACTTAATCCTTTGGAGTATAGAGCTAACATGCAAGTACGGTGATATTTAACTTCCTGTGCTACCAGATCACCTTCACCTAAAAAAGCAAGTAGTCTCGTATCATTAGCTCTTGTTGCGTACTCTTTTACAGTTTCATTTACTTCGCAAGTCATGCATCTGTGCAATGGTATGTTTTTGTTTTGTGATGGTTTGCAGCACAGAAAGCGGATATCTTCTTTTGGATTAGGACTCACACATGCTGATCGTGTCTGACGAGCAGTAGATACAGAAGAAGTGTCAGGTACCTATTCGGGAACTTCTAGTTTCTCTAATCCATCTGTTGAAAACCGGGTTGTGTAATTAATAAGACATTTTTTATGCCACTTAACTTCGTGTTGAATTAGGGAATTCAAAATACCATCACCATTATCATATTCTCTAACATTACGACCACAAGGAAAGACATGCTGATAAAGTTTTAAAGTTTCTAAATTATATATTATATATCCTACATTTCTCATTGTTACATTGGGGTTTTTTTTTTCAGGACAGACCAATTCACCACTTTTTTGACAGAAACAACAAAGGGACCAGTTCAGTTTGCTCTCCACCCTATCAAGAGGCACTGCTGCTGCCAGCACCAGTTTCTTTTTGTTATCCATGCCACCAGTACCAATCTGCAAATAAACATGCAGATAATAATAGGCCACAATAAAAACCAAACCACGTTCATTCAATGAGTAATAGATACTGATTATTTTTATTACTTGCAAAAATACCTAGCTTACGCAACAAGATGGCACGGAATTCTACAAAGAACCTTCATTACAAAATAATTGTCTCAATCTGTCTCAATAATGACCAAATTACTTCGAAAACAAATGCAATGTTATTTATTAATTATACCAATAAAATATTTCCATAATACTACAGAGAAAAACGCTAAAGTCCAACATGGTTACTGGCATAGAAGATTAAATTAATACTAACAGCTCACAAACTACCGGCACCACTGAACCAAAGAGTATTGACAAAGTTAGGCCTGTTATTAAAGATAACTTACCTCGTAAGCAGTGCCAACTTGTCAAATAATGTCGAACGAGAAGCGCAATAACAAACAGTTGAACTCGGAAAACAGCACGCACGAGTTTCAACAGAATTCAGCAATAATGTAGCAATTATTGCTGGATTCTGTTGAAACCCGTGCGTGCTGACAGCGACGAAACCGACAGAAGAATCGGGGAAATCACTTGCGTCTGGGGAGTTCGGTACACAAATTAAAATAATGGTGGGGACATTGCCTAGCGACACTCTGTGTTGCCGGATGCCTATTTTACAAAGGACAAAGGACCTAAGTTAGGTTTTTTTTAATGGCGGCATCTGCTGTGTAAACTATGAATCCTACAAACTTGAAATAAGTTTCAATTTGACCTTCAAATTATGCGGAAACAACACCAAATTCCTTTCTGAGCGACAAAAATTAATTTTGGAACGTTTTGAACACTTTTGAAAACTAAATTGAACATAGCTCCGCTCCTATGAGTCCGATTTTAGTGTACTGCGGCTCAAAATGACCGTTGGGTCCTGTTCTACAAGTATGCAAAAAATCACCCTTTATGTATGTTTTGCCGTTTTTCGCTAAAAGTGGCTTGTACCGCTACGACTATATTGGATATTACACAGTACGACAAGCAGGCCATGGCAACCTGTCTATTTTATAGGCTTTAAACTCTTGATAGGTACACGGGAGCAGAAATTGTATACAGCAATAGTTCTAAAGCTGATCGTGGGGTGGGGACTGCAGTTGTAGTATTACCAATTCTTGGTCGTTGCCACTAAACGCGTCAGTCAATACCGCGGAACAGTATGATTTGTGGCACGCGCTCCTTAACGGTTCTTTCTCATCACGTCCTGGCCACTAGCACAAGACAGGGCATAACTGTAAGATTTATTTGAGTTTCGAATAGGTGGTAGGCATGTATACTCCATGCCAGCCGGGGAGGTACCATCACCCTTACCATGGGCTCCTTAATATTGGGTTTCCGATTTTCTGAGCTCGGTAAGGGCTGCCGGTTGCCTTTTCCATCATCCTTAATCTATTCTCATCCTTATTCTTCCTTCTCGCCCTCACTGTTTTCCTATCGGATTAAAAGTCCCAAATTAAAAAATAAGATAGCTGTGGTTTCTAGGATTATAAATTCCGGACGTAAAATCCTGCCCCATTCGGATGTCTGGGAGGGCAGGGCCCAAGCGACCTCGGTCATCGAAAGTATCAACTTTCTGATTCATTACTGCAACATCCGCGGTATCAGGTCTAATCTTAATGCTATTCACCAACATCTTGAACAATTACAACCTGATATATTGTTTCTATCTGAAACACAAGTGTCCTCTGAAAGCTCCGAGTCACCCGACTTGCAATTTCCTCAATACCATCTTCACTCTAACTTTCGATATAAAGGAGGCGTATGTGCGTACATCAAGGACAGAATTGCTTGTAAGAGGGTTTCTTCCTTAGAAAATAAAAATTTTGACGTGATTTGGTTTAAACATTCTGGTCCTAATTTTGTGAAATTCTACTGTTGCATTTATAGGTCTCCTAATGACAGCAACTTTCAAGACTTCTTCGATTACTTTAGTACGAAAGTTGACTATCTCCTGTCTCAGTTTCCATCTTGCGATATTTCATTTGTAGGCGATTTCAATGTTCAATGCTCAAGTTGGCTTCAATTTTCATCTACTACAAATCCCGCTGGTCATAGTGCAGAAACATTTGCTATTTCATGTGATCTCACACAAATGATTTCTGAACCCACAAGAATCCCTGATAACCCTAACCATACTCCACACCTTCTAGATCTCTTTCTTACATCAAACCCTCTTGTTTATAAAACTTCCGTTCTTTCGCCTTTAGATCTTTCCGACCATTGTCTAATAAAAATCATTTCTACTGTACCTAATTCCACTGTTGTTCGCAAAACCGATAGAACCTTGTGGTGTTTTAAGTCAGCTCGATGGAGTGATTTACGGGATTTCTTTGCAACCTTTCCATGGCGTGAATATTGTTTTAAGTCGTCCTCTTCTTCGGACATCGCTCTTTCAGTATCTGAAGTCATCCTCATGGGAATGGAGTTGTACATTCCGAAAAAACAGTACCGTGTAGGTCATTCACGTTCCCAACCCTGGTTCAATAAGGCTTGTTCTGATGCAATATCTTTAAAAAATAAATGTTACATTAAATGGAAATCTAATCAATCGGTTGACAGTCATGTAGAATACGTTGGTGCTAGAAATACCTGCAAAGGTGTCATCACTAAAACTAAAAAGTTGTTTGAACAACAAAAATGCAATGAACTAGCTACATCTCCTTTAGGCAGTCGTAAATTTTGGTCTTTAGCAAAAGCCATTAGTAAAAACTTTCGAACATCTTCATTTCCCCCCCTGACATCTATTGACGGATCGGTAGTTGCTGATTCTGAAGACAAAGCCAACGTTTTTGTGGATTTGTTTGCATCAAACTCGTGTCTCAATGATTCTGGAAAAGATGTGCCCCTAGTCAACTCTTCTTCATACGTTATGAAACCAATTCATTTTCGGTACAAGCTCTTGGAATCGATCATCAGTAGACTTGATCTCAATAAGGCGACTGGCCCAGACGGTATCCCAGCTATTGTCTTAAAGAAATGTTCCCCCGAACAGTCCTATCTAAGTGCTATCTAAGCTCTATACGATCTCTATATCTTCTGGGGAATTCCCTTCATCATGGAAGTTAGCAAATGTTCAACCTATTCCCAAAAAATGTGATAAGACCGGTCCCTCAAATTACAGACCAATTGCCATCACTTCCATTTTGTCTAAAATCATCGAAAAAGCCATCAATCAGCAACTGCTCACGTTCCTTGAAACTAACAAACTCCTTAGTGACCACCAATATGGGTTTAGGCAAAGTCGTTCAACAGGCGATCTTCTTTCATATGTGACCCAAGTTTGGAACAATACAGTAGAGCAGTCCGGTGAACAGTTGCAGTCGCTTTAGATATCTCAAAGGCATTTGACCAAGTTTGGCATAAGTGTTTACTTGCCAAACTCACCTCGTTTGGGTTAAATGATATGCTCATCAACTGGGTTTCTAGTTTCCTTGATAAAAGACGAATACGTGTTGTAGTTGATGGCTTTTTGTCAAGAGAAGTTAGCATTAACGCGAGCGTACCACAGGGATCCGTTACAGCGCCTACACTTTTTCTGCTGTACATAAACGACCTTATTTCTTCAACAACTAACCCCATCCATTGCTTTGCTGACGATAGCACTCTTCACTGTAATTCATCTCAGTCTACTCATAGTGATAATCCACCTTCTATGTCAAATCAAGAGATTGAACCTGAAATGGCAAATTCAATCAACAAAGATATTCAACGTATTCTCGAATGGGGAAGCAATAATCTAGTTAAATTTAATGCTAACAAAACTCAGTGTTGCCTTATGTCCGCCAAAAAAGATCGATCATTTCCTGTTGTAAGTATGAATGGCTCAGTTCTTAAGTTTTCAGACTCTATTACTCTGTCGGGTATGACTTTATCTTCAAATCTCTCATGGGTTGACCATCTTCTGTCAGCTACCAAAACAGCTGCTCGTAAAATAGGCTTTTTGTACAGATCTAAGCAGTACTTTACCTCTCGACAACTCCTTCTGCTGTATAAGGCCCAAATTCGGCCTCATCTGGAATATAATTCTCACCTTTGGGTTAGTGCTCCCCAATACGCTCTCGATATCGTTGATCGTATTCAAAAGAGAGCGATTAGGCTTATAAATGACCCGTCCTTAACTTCTCACATACAGTCTCTTGAGCATAGAAGGATGGTTTCAGTTCTTTCTTTGTATTATCGTTATTACAACGGCTATTGTGCTGGTGAATTACATTCATTGATACCATCTCCGGCTATCTTTGCGAGAAACACTCGGTTCGCTCATTCACATCATCAGTATGCAGTACAAATCTCCACTTGTACCAAACGGGCGCAATCCACATTTTTCTACACGGCTTCTAAACTCTGGAATGATCTCCCTAGTTCCTGTTTTCCTCTCACTTATGATATGAGAAAATTTAAGGTAGCTGTTCATAGGCATCTATTGGCAATTCATTATCCCTCTATCCATCCTCCTAAGTGTTCCTGAGTGCTTTAGCACGATAGGCCTTATTTAGCCTGTTCAGGTTCACAATCATAAAAAAAAAAAATACTGATCTTTGAGGTAACGATCTAACTGATGACGCAGCTCGTTTGCTGCTGAACGGGATGTTGCGAAGGCGCATGTAATAAAGCATACTGATGTCAGAAGTTCTGCATACAATAAGATCACGGAGATCTGACAATCAGAATGGGACTCACTTGGCAATCGTATACACAACATTATACCCTCAGTTGAGAAGTTTAACTTAGGCTCCGCAGATTAACACGTCAAAACCAATCATGTGCAACTTTCTCTCCAACACGTTCTTGTTTTGAGGTAAACGAGGCAGTTGCATGACATTATTGATGACCTTAGTAATCTGTTAGCCGAACCAGGGAGGTTAAGGAATATAACCCGGTTCGACAGTGTCTGTGGCTTGTATTACCAAATTTGAACATGGCATTCTAAATATACACTAATTTATATTGTAGTCTTCGATGTTTGTTTCTTATAGTTCTTAATCTATTAAGTTTGCGTTGCTCAAATAATAATATTGTAGAGTAGTTTTCTCTATAACCTGGACTTGAGATCGGTCTAATGGCCTCTGCAGTAGATGCCCATAAATAAGGCAAATACATTTCAATTAATTTACTAAAATCCATTAGTTTAGTAGACATAACTAGTGATGGAAAAAAGCAATGTTCTGCATTCATTCTGGACTGCTTACGTTAAAGACACAATTTCACGTTGATACTGTTTTCTTTCTTCGCATTCTATGCTGTAGCACAATCCCCAGTACATTCAGACATGGTACTCTAATGCTACACTATATTTTGATGTGCTTATACTGGCACAAGTTGTGAAGAGATTACATAGATAGTGTCAAAAGCAAACAAATTGGATCATTATTTTTGACGCCTGCCCGAAGCCCTCTCTTTTATGCACACTTAAACAAAAAAAAACAAGACGTATAGTGCCATACTTGTAAACAAACCACACGACATATTTTTATATTAAAAAATTGGATTGCGAAGCTTTATTATGAATATTTGCGAAACACAATACGTAAAAAATTTTTTCACTACTATAGATGATGAAGCATTCCTGGTAATAACAAAATTCCTTAAACCTACAAATAAATTTTACCTTACCGTTATGTGCTGCAATACAGAACCTACCTACCAATATTACCGTTATCAGTTGGAAATTGGAAGACATAACGATTACTTTTTAGTGTTTCACAAGCAAAGCACGGAAAAATTTTGTAATGTACATAAAATTATTGATAATCACGAGGTGATGATTACTGTTGATGTTACGTCTGTATTATTAAAGTTACAAGATCCGTCAGAAACAATTCATTGCAAATTAAGCATAGCAAAAAAAAGCAAGCAAGATATATCTCATGTAATGGCAACATTAGGTATATCCACACCTCCAAGAAATAAGAGCAAGCCAAAATCTGCCAATATTGAAGCGTCTTCGGAAACCAACGTAGAAATTTCTATTACTGAAATTCAAATTGATACTGTACCCGTACCACCAAGAATTGTAACTGCGTCAAAAACCATAACCCCGTCAGTAATGCCAGACTACAACCAGACATCAACTAAACTTTTGCCTTCAGCATCTTCATCTGAAATGAATAAACAACTCTTAAAAGAATTGGAATGCTCAGACTATAATAGGTATACAATACCACAAACATTTGTTTGTCCAACTGGTCACAGTATATGTAACCAATATAAAGAAAAAATGCAGAATGGCCCATCATGTAGCATTCTACTGCATGATACACATAATCTTACCTCTCGTCAGCTAGATAGCATAAAATATCGCTGTTGCTATACGGATTATGGATGCACCGTTTTGTCAAATGCAAAACAGATTAAAAGGCATGAGTCGCACTGTACTTACGTCGGTGGCAAGTGTCCACTTAAATCAATTACTTCTTGTAATATTCACAATATAATAGACATAATCGGGCATATATGTGGGCAACACTCAGACATGTATGTCGAACCAAATCGGCAATGCGTAAGAGATCTCGATACCAAAGTAACATCAACATATTGGGCTACAACTCTCGAAAATGAAGTTTTTATTATATATTGTAAAAATAACAATCCTAAAGGTAAGATTAGGTTTAATGTATTTCATATAGGTATGTGTAAAAATAAATCGAAATATCGGTTTCAATTAGAATTTTGTGATCAAACATCTAAAGGTTTAAAGTTTATCGTTAGTCAACTTTGTCAAGCATTTCCACAGAATTCGGGAGTTAGATTTCAAACATGTCTGACTATTCCTGTGGAAATGTTACAGCCTTTTATCGTTTTAAAACCTGTTCCTAAATTGTATTTTAAATTTTGTATTGAAAGATTGTAAATTTGTATTGTGATTATGACGTATTTTCGTTGATAAAATATAAACTGTTAAGTTTTAATAAAATACTTATCTTTTGGGATTTTTAATGGTGTACTTTAAATTATACAATCTAAACGTTTCGATAACACTTACAGTTATCTTCGTCAGTAGTAATGTTTGTTAAAAATTGTTAAAGATGTAGTAAACAATTTTGTCAAATTTGAAAAATTCAAACATAAACATAAGCCTGCTATTAATATAACAGTTTGAGAAACGTATAAGCCAACTATAAAATTAAATTTTAGTAAAGAATAACTAGGTCATTAAAATTAAATATTGTTAAACTGTCTTAAAGATGACAAACCAGAACACTCTCTACGACGAAAGCTAACAATGAAATTTGCCAGCCGAAAAACATTTAACAAAATTTAATCGAGTTATGATGTAAGTGTAAAGTTGTGAAAAACTTCAATTTTAAAATGATAGAAGCATTCACAAATCCAAACATTACATAAAAAAAAATAACCCAGTTAAATCTAACAAAGAGATATCTTTATCAATAATTGGAAGTGTTATTAACAATGAAAAGCACAATGCAGAACGTTCTTTGTAATTTTTAATTTCAATTTAATTTCAACTACTTATGTTAAATTATAGTGCTGTGGAAATTTAACATATAATTGATAAAGCATTTGCTTCAAGGTCTAGGAAAAACACAGCAAAAAACCTAGACATACCAAAAGCTGAAAACAAATTAAAATCAAGGCGTATCATTATGCTCTTTTTTAATTATAAGATGCCAAAACCTATTTAAACGGAGATTTTCTTCTTGTCTATTAAAATTATTCGGGTGTTTATATATTTCAATAGCTTCACGTTGCAAACGAACATAATAATGGGTTTGTCTTGACAATATTTTCATATTGTCAAATTGAATGTCATGATTTAGATTATTCAGGGCATGGTCAGCCACAGCAGACCTCTCTGGTTGACCCAATCTACAAAATCTCATATGTTCTTTGCGTCTTGTATCAAAGCTACGTTTTGTGGTCCCGATGTATACTTTTCCACATGAACAAGATAACTTATACACTCCGGAAGATGATAAAGGGTTTGATACATCTTTAGGTGATCTTAAATGTTCTTTAATTTTTCTTGTAGGTTTAAAAATAGTCCTAATGCCATATTTGATTAGGATTTTTCAATTCTATTTGTAACATTAGCTATAAAAGGAAGAAAAGCAGTACCAACATTAAGAACTGGTTTTCTTTAAGGTTACGCCTAGAAGGTGTAATAACATTATTAATATCTGTAAGTGAATATCCATTATCTTGTAAGGATTTTCTTAAATATTTATATTCATCATTCAAAAATTCAGGGTCACAAATTCGTTTTGCTCGATCTACTAAAGATTTAATTACACTAATTTTTGACGTGGATGGTGGTTGGATAATTTATGAAGGTATCTATCAGTGTGTGTCGGCTTTCTGTAAACCTTAAAAGATAGTGAATTATTATTTTTAGATATTAATATGTCAAGAAATGGTAAACTTCCATTAGTTTCTTTTTCCATGGTAAACTGAATACTAGGATGTATACCATTTATAAAAACCAAAAACTCATGCAGTGCTTCTTCTCCATGTCTCCAAATAACAAATGTGTCATCTACATATCTATACCAAACTGAAGGTTTTTTAGGTGTATTTTGTAACGTTAATGTTTCAAATTTTTCCATATAAAAATTAGCTATAACAGGACTAAGGGGACTACCCATTGCTACACCTTCAATCTGTTCATAAAATTTACTATTCCACTGAAAATAAGTTGTAGTAAGACAGTGCTGAAAAAGAATGGTTATGTCCTTTGGAAAAAGATGATCTATGTATTCAATAGTTTCTTTGAGAGGTACTTTTGTAAAAGTGAAATAACATCAAAACTAACCATTATATCACCCTCTTCAATTTTGAAACTATGCATTTTTTCAACAAATTCGGCAGAATTTTAATGTAATGGGGTGTTTTTCCTATATGAGGTTGTAATAACAATGTAAGATGTTTTGCAAGGTTATATGTAGGAGAACCAATTGCACTAACAATAGGCCTTAAAGGAATATTAGGTTTATGAATTTTGGTAAACCATATGGTTTTGGTGAAATAGCTTCAGAGTTAGATAGTTTCTTCTTTATTTCTTCAGGAATAGATGATAATTTAATCAGCTCTTTAGTTTTTAAAAGAAACTTTTTGTTGGATCTTTTGGTATTTCACGATAAGTTTCTGGTCCCAACAATTGTTCTATCTTAGTGTTATAATCGTTCATATTTAATATAACAGTTGCATTACCTTTATCTGATTTTAATATTATAATACTTTCATTGCGTTTAAGATCAAGTAAAGCATGTCGTTGACGAAAGGATAAGTTGCTCTTTGGAGGTTTTGTTTTACGTAATATGTTAACGGTGTTATATCTAACTTCATTAGCAGCATCAAAAGGTAATAATCTAATGGAGTTTTCGATGTTGGAAATTATATCTTCAAAAGGTATTACTCTTGGTGTTATCGCAAAATTTCCTCCTTTAGAAAGCGCTTGAATAGCATAATCTGAAACAACATTATCAGAAAGGTTTATAACTGTTTTTCTACAATCAATAGATGGTCTATTATTTTGTTGTTTGTATAATTTATTAAATTTTTCTTTTGACGTTGACATGAGATGTCAAAATTTATTTCCATAGATTTAAACGTTATAGAATCAATTTTATCCCAATCTTCTTTATTCAAAATAGATGAAATTTCTAAATGTGAATATAAAAGATTTTTATCGGTGTTATCCAGTAACTTCCTAGTAATATGTATTTGATTACGTAGAAGAGCATTTTCAGTTCTTCTGTAAATATTATTCGCTTGCTAGTTATTAAAATTTCTTTTAATATAGATAAACTTTGGGATAATCTTTTGGTCTCGGCATCGTAATAAAAAGGTGAGTGACGATAATAATTGTGCTTTACGTTTCCTTAATTTTTCAAATCGTCTGATAAAACGATAAGTTTCCTCCCCATAAAGGACTGAAATATGAAGATGTAAACTTTCACCATTAACACTCATAATAAAATACTTATCTTTTGGGATTTTTAATGGTGTACTTTAAATTATACAATCTAAACGTTTCGATAACACTTACAGTTATCTTCGTCAGTAGCAATGTATGTTAAAATTGTTAAAGATGTAGTAAACAATTTTGTCAAATTTGAAAAATTCAAACATAAACATAAGCCTGCTATTAATATAACAGTTTGAGAAACGTATAAGCCAACTATAAAATTGTAGTAAAGAATAACTAGGTCATTAAAATTAAATATTGTTAAACTGTCTTAAAGATGACAAACCAGAACACTCTCTACGACGAAAGCTAACAATGAAATTTGCCAGCCAAAAACACATTTAACAAAATTTAATCGAGTTATGATGTAAGTGTAAAGTTGTGAAAACTTCAATTTTAAAATATTGTCAAGACAAACCCATTATTATGTTCGTTTGCAACGTGAAGCTATTGAAATATATAAACACCGAATAATTTTAATAGACAAGAAGAAAATCTCCGTTTAAATAGGTTTTGGCATCTTATAATTAAAAAGAGCATAATGATACGCCTTGATTTTAATTTGTTTTCAGCTTTTGGTATGTCTAGGTTTTTGCTGTGTTTTCCTAGACCTTGAAGCAAATGCTTTATCAATTATATGTTAAATTTCCACAGCACTATAATTTAACATAAGTAGTTGAAATTAAATTGAAATTAAAATTACAAAGAACGTTCTGCATTGTGCTTTTCATTGTTAATAACACTTCCAATTATTGATAAAGATATCTCTTTGTTAGATTTAACTGGGTTATTTTTTTTTATGTAATGTTTGGATTTGTGAATGCTTCTATCATTTTAAAATTGAAGTTTTTCACAACTTTACACTTACATCATAACTCGATTAAATTTTGTTAAATGTGTTTTTGGCTGGCAAATTTCATTGTTAGCTTTCGTCGTAGAGAGTGTTCTGGTTTGTCATCTTTAAGACAGTTTAACAATATTTAATTTTAATGACCTAGTTATTCTTTACTACAATTTTATAGTTGGCTTATACGTTTCTCAAACTGTTATATTAATAGCAGGCTTATATTTATGTTTGAATTTTTCAAATTTGACAAAATTGTTTACTACATCTTTAACAATTTTAACATACATTGCTACTGACGAAGATAACTGTAAGTGTTATCGAAACGTTTAGATTGTATAATTTAAAGTACACCATTAAAAAATCCCAAAAGATAAGTATTTTATTATGAGTGTTAATGGTGAAAGTTTACATTTTCATATGTTAAGTTTTAACATTTTTATTTTTGTTTATCCGTAGAAAAATCGAAATAACCACAATTAAATGTAACCGTACCGTACATTCTGTTGTGCAGGTTGAACCCATCAACCATAATGGGAAACCTGAAAAAATTATAGCAAAACTAAATTTCCAGATGTGCATGGACGCCGGCAGAAGGGTGCAAGAGGCGCACCAGCACTCCCCGGCATAGAAAAATACACAGAAAAAGATTAAGAAATAAATTTCTTAGTCACTGGTTGAATCAAAACTTAAGACGTCTGGGTTGCCACTTAAATCATCACCTTGTCAATGAATCCAATGTCTTCCTCTACTCCTTTCCTGTGAACACTACACAGGCTGCTGAGCCTCGCGTATCCCATAGTTAACCGATTCCACGTCCTAATGTACTAGTTGTACGATCGACGCTACGTGTTATCGCAGGAATACCACTTTTGATTCCTTCGCATACCACTGGGTAAAACGGGGTAGCTTGAGAAATCAAATCGGCGTATTCAAGGGGTACATTTAAGACCGCATCACTCTCTTCAAATGTCTTCAAAATCGCATACCAGGTGGTAAAGGTTCTGTATATCTTCTGCTATGACTAAACTCAAAGTTTTGTCCAATTTTCTCATTCATTCTCGAAGCAGCTGCCTAAGCGAAAGTTCTTTCTTTGTGTGTTAAAGAAAATCGATTTTGCTGAGAAGAAATGATAGATTCTAAACATGGGATGAAGATAGATATTCTGAATAAATCTATATTTTCAAATGGTTGATTTGATTTGTAGGTTTGCCCTGCCACCACTTGAGGACGTTTAAATTCAACATCCAGTTCTTCGCAAGACAAGCACGTTCGTTTATTTATGTGATTATGTATTGCCTTCATATTCATATTTACTTCTAGTAATTGGTTGCATACGGGATTGAGTTTGCAGAATGGACAGCAGTTACTAAGAGTCACAGTGTATGTTGGAGTTGTTGCAGTGGTGTAGAGATGATATACTTTGGTTTTCGTTTTCGAGCTTGGTGCGTCGTGCGAAAGTTCTTCTAAAATTCGTACAGTAGTCAAAAGCACCCCTAAAAATAATCTTGCGGCGCGCATGCAGATGTGTATAATCTTGCAGTATTAATAATAGTAATAAAATATATTTGTGGACAAGCTGAAGATATATATATATATATATATATATATATATATATATATATATATATATATAGTAGTTCATAGAACAAAAATTGTAAGAATAGACGCATAAAATAACAATTACCTACTCTAACTAACAAATATATAACGACTTACTTTAATATTTCAAATAAGTTACTCTTAAAATAATATTAATAATATAAATAACAAATATAGTTCAATAGACAGTGTTTTTAACCTTTGCTCTACTTGCACAATTCAAGGCAACCTAGAACGCATAATATAGATTGTAGAGTACATGTATCTAAATAATAGGTATGATACTATAAGTCTGTCCAAACCTCCAAATTCAGTACGGGTTCTTATGGAGTAACTCTCTCTTTTACTATCTTTAGTCATTTCTCAATAACGGTATCCTTGTTCTTCATAGCGATGTTGTCAAACGTAAAATGTGATTTAATAACAAATCAATATTAACTCCGTATACTGTCAAATTTATCGCTTGCTTCTTCTACGATATTTATCGAATTAAGGTAACTCCATTTATTAAAAATCGTTCTTTTCAGAACACCTACATCTCATTCACGCGTCATAAGGTAATGATGAATAATTTCTATAATTTTATAAATGAGTTTACTTTGTAGAATTTTGTATCACATTGAGGTGGAAGCTGAATATGGTCCTGCAAACATAAAACGACATAGTGGAAAACACTTCAGCTGTAAGGAGAGATGCCTCAGTATGAATGTACTTAATTATTTATTGGCCACAATGAACGTTAGTGCAGCTGTTACAGACGCCAGCAAAACTTTATGTTGCACAGAGCGTAGTACCTATCAAAAAGGAAGACCAAACCGGAGCAGTAGTCAGTCCGAAAAAGCGCATGAAACGAAAAGGTGCACAACTTAGGGATCACCTTCTTGTATCTGACCAGAATATGCAGTCAATTATTCGACGTAAAGTCTACAATTTTTTCATTGAAAACATTCCACCAACGATGAATAGTATCCTTTCTTCCATTAATGGTGATGATGATCTACCAAATTTCAATCGCAGTACACTGTTCAACCTCTTGAAAGATATGGGTTTTGAGTTTCAAAAGATGCGACGCAAGAGTATCCTTGTTGAACGAGATCACATTATAGGATTGAGCCATAAATACTTAAGATGCATCAGAAAGTTCCGAAAAGAAGGTATTTAGTCTTTTTATTCGATCTCTAATTAACGCATAATTAACAATGTTCACTTTTTAGGTAAATATATTATATACACCGATGAATCGTGAGTTAACGAAGAGCACACAGTTGGTGAGGCATGGTATGACACCACTATTAAAAGTAGTCGACAGTAACTCGTTCAAGGGCTCAGCACAGGTTTAAAATCACCAAGAAGTCTGGGACCCCGATTTGCCTTAGTTCATGCTGGTGGCGATACTGGTTTTATTCCTGGTGCGGAACTTAATTTCCTATGTAAAAAGAACACAGCCGATGTGCACAACAAAATGGATGCAGACACTTACGAGAAGTGGTTTAGCAATCAATTCATTAGAAAAATACCACCAAATTCAATTATCGTTATTGACAATGCTCCGTATCATAGCAGGAAGGTATTACAACAATGGTGTGGCGAAAAACAAATTGTAGATTGGCTTAGTAAGAAAGAAATACCCATTGAAGATAACATGTTGAAGCTATTCTTGTCTATATGACAAGAAGAAACTTGATGTTATGGCACCAGAAAGAGGTCATGAGGTTTTTCGTTTGCCTCCGTACCGCTGTGAATTAAACCCAATAGAAATGGAGTGCGCACAAGTCAAACATCATATTAAAATGTTAGGGACATGGAGGAATGACTAACATTTGGTTACGAAAAAGTGACGATTGAAAATTGGCAACATTATCTAAGTCATGTAAAGATCGTTCAAAGCAAGATGTGGGTAGCTGATAACCTTCAAGATGATATTGCAGAGTTTATAATCAACGTTACATAATCATCATCTGAAGACCTAGAAATCGATTCGAGCGATTGAACTGTACTGTATGAGGTGTGGCTATTAAATCAAAATAAAATGTTTTACACCCCCAGTCTAGTTATTTAATAGCCACACTTCCTATATTATATTAAAATAATAGTTATTTACCTAACTAGTTCGGAAAGTTAATTTTCCCGCATGAGCACTTTGTTTGCAGCACGACCTCACGGAGTGCTGCATTTACTGCGAATTCGGGAAAATATATTCCGAACAAGTTAGGTAAGTTTTTAGTAACGAATAAATTGAATTAAATAACATTGTTGGATTTTTTCATTCTAAAATGGATTGGTAGCATAGCCGGCAATGTTGCATTGTTGTTATGGTTACATGTCAACAAAAATTCAAACCATACAACGTAATTACACTAGTTTATGTTGGAAAGTAAAACACACCGCAGTGCGAAGAAACAAGTTTTCGGTGCATCGGGAGTAACCAGGAAATACCTATTTTAAAGCCATGAGTACAAAAAAATGTTTTACAGCATCAGTCTCGTTATTTAATAGCCACACTTCCTACATTATATTATATTGGACATAAATGATGCAGCTATAATCAAACTTTAATAAAAATTGTTATTTTGTTTATATACTGCAAACTCCTCCCGTACGCAAAGGATAAAGTTACCATTTGCTCATGCTGTTGCTTATAGAGCTTCTTTCACCCATGTACAGGGTGTGTGTGTGTCGTGCGTGCGTGCGTGCGTGTGTGTGTAATGAAGCCAAATTTGCCAAATGAATACAAGGTCCAAAGGCCACCATTTTCAAGGCACAGGATCTTGAAGTTTAGGCAAATGGAACGTTTTCTTTTGATTTCTCGGGAACAACACACAGACAATCTGATACTATGTACATTACTCACACTCTACACGAGTCGTACACTAATGCTCACGATACTGAATTATTCGATACAGTGGCCCAAATACAGCCAGGTCGAAAGGGTTTTCCAGATTGAACTTCTACGCCACCGGATACGCCATGATACTTGAATTTTGTTTCCATTTCCGTGTTTATCAACTCAATATACACGAATAAGCCCACTTGCGATTTTGTGATTTGACAGCTCGTTTCCAAGATGAACAAGAAAATTTGATTTCATGTACTTCACAGCGTACGCCACTGGCTGACTATTTCGATCTGAAAATCTGTGAAGATGAGGAAAACATCAAGGCAAAGAACTATTCCAAATAGGATTTTTCTTTAAAGCACTTATACGGATTTGATTATCACACCTCGTTCAACGTTTTCTTTTTATGTATAACATCCTGTACCTCTGAAACCAAGTAATTTAAAGAAAAGTCCGATTTGGAATTTTTCTTTGTCTTGACATTTTCCTCATCTTCACTGGTTTTCAGTGACGTACACTAGGATGTACATGAAGTGAAATTTTCTTGTTGATCTTGGAAATGGGTCCTCAAATCAGAAAAATCGCAAGTGACATTATCCGTATATCTTGAGTTGATAAATACGAAAATGGAAACAAATTTCGAGTATATCCAGTGGCGTAGAAGTTCAACCTTAAAAACCCGTTCGACCTGGCCCAATCACCGCAACTGTATCTAATAATTGAGAATCAGTGAATAACTCGTCTAGAGTGTGGGTTGTGTTAGTTATGTACATAATATCAGATTGTGTGTGTGTATAGTTTCTGAGAAATCAAAAGAAAACGTCTCTTTTTTCGAAACTTTAACGCCCTGTATCTCGAAAATGGTGGCCTTTGGACCATATGTTCATTTTACAAAATTACCTTAATTTAACACACAGAATACGTCATATAAGTTTTGGCGATCAATTTGAAACACCGTGTATATTCAAAAATTATACACTCTAATTATTTGTACACTGTCTACACAGAATGCCATCTTGCATTTTTCATTGTAGTAGTTAATAAGTGATATCCTATAATTTAATTGTCATAATATGTAGTTTCCATATTTGCATCTATAAATGACCTTCCGCCGTGTTTCATATTATTTAAAGTTACGTTATTGTAAGAACTCAAAACTCATATTTAATTTTAATAGTTTGGAAATTTACTCGACCACGAACACGAACAAAAACACGAGCACGGACACAAACACGAACACGAACATGTGCACTACCACGAGTCCGATCCCGAACCTGAACCGAAACGCTAACCCGAACACGAACATGAACACAAGCACAAACATAAACACAAATACAATATAAACGCAAACATGAACATGAAAATGCAAACTCGGGCAAGAATGGGAACGCGAACGCAACCGCGAACGCGGACGCAAGCGCAAACCTAAGTGCAGACTAGCATTCGGACGCGGACGTCGCGCGGTTGCGGGCACAAGAAAGGGCACTGGCACCGGCTTAAAAACAGGCACAAGCACAAGCTCATGAGTATATTTTTCTATTACATAAATCAAAGCAGAAATAATATGTTTGAACTAATGAACTAAATATATAAACAAATTAAAAAAAATAAAACCAAAATAAAGTAAACAATGAAATAAATATTTATTTATTAATGAATAAAGAATAACACAGTTTATTTAATGATAATAATGTTACTTTAATTTCTGCAGCTACTTCGCTTTTCTGTTATGAATTACAAAAACTTTCAGATTTGATCCTGAAGATAGAAGAGTTTGGTAGATCCGGCTTAAAATACCATTTGCTTCCCAAAGCTTGCAAATGGGGGGGGGGGGTATGGTCGAGTATGTTACTATGGGATAGCTTATTTCAAAATTGTGAATACTGACATTCCGTAGTGTATTTTCCGAAACATTCCATCATTTCCAACCATTCCTTTTATGTTTGGTGTGTGCAGCACCATCTTTCACAAATCAAAAAATATTTTTCATCTACTATTCGAATCTATAGTAAAAAAATGACGTTCCCATTTACGATTTCAAAGTTATTTCCATCAGAGGTGAAAGGGTGTCATCAGACACGTATTTTTTCGTGTTTTAATTTCAATGTTTATTTCATCATGATAATAAAGACAACAGGATTTTTAGTGAACCCATTTGCATTGTTTGTATATTTCACTAACAATCTCGGCCGCATTGCTACGCCCTTCTCTTGATGTGTCAGTACCTCCCACTTTTTTCACATAAAGAAAATAGATAAGGAAAAAATACTCCTCGTACCCAAAAGCTCGTGTACATATATATATATATATATATATATATATATATATATATATATATATATACAGGGTGTCCACAAACCTTTTTCACAAAAGAAAACTGCAGATTCTGGAGCTGATTTTATGCCGATTTAACGTAAATTACCGTAATACAGAAATACTTGCTAAGACAGCTGGAGTTCTTGGAAGATGGCGTCCTAACATCGGTTTAATTCAAATATCTTCAAAATGGTTTCCCTTTAAATCATAGCGTTCTGTACATTTATTTAGTGGAATATGACCAATCGTATGGCGTGAATATGATTTTTTGTTGTACTCATAAGCGACTCATTTGGGCGGGGTGTTGGACATTGTTTTTCATAAGTTTTTTTTTAATTTCGGAATTTTAACATAAAATTTAAAAAATTTCTTTTTTTTTCATAAAAGAACGATACGCTTGTCTGAAGTCGCTACGACGCACCGTTTTCTAAATAAATCGATTTGAACTTGTCATGTGTTAATTATACTTTTATAAAATTAACTAACGAATTCATTTACAATTATGAAAGATGGCTATGAAAAATAAAAAAATAACAATTGCGTGAACGTCAAAATAACTAGTATTACAGATACTAGTTGAGGTTAAGGTGTCAAATAAGTTTTAAGTGAAAGATTTTTTATTCTTTAGTTACACTATCGTAAATACAAAGAATTGAATATTGCTAGAATGGTTTCATATATTGTACAATACAGTTTTTGGTCAGAATATGTCTGTAGTGTAGGTTTGTGAGTGTATTGAATAAGCACAGATAAGTAGAAAAGTTGTAGATAAAAGACTAATGCATATTTGTACTTAAATTCATCATAGAAACGGTTCCTAGTAAAAATACACGAAGTATTTTCCGAAATATTCCACAATCTCCAATAATTCGTTTTATTTTTGGCGTTTGCAGCGCCATCTACCGCGAATAAAAAAATATCTCAAGCAAAAGTTTTAATCTTTTTATGTACTATCCGAAGTACTAAAATATCTGGTATGAAACAACACATGACCTTCCTACCTACAAAATTAAAAGCAATGAAATAATTTTAATAATAATTTTTTTAGACTAATTATGCAACCCCTTTTATAATACGTTCATAACGAAAATAAACAGAATTGTAATAGTATATAACATTACCAGCAAGGTAAAAAGAGTTTTACCGGCTCGCCAGTTACCTTCTGGAGCCAGTAAAACCCATTACCTTGCGTGTATTGTTATATAATTTATTTGTTACTCATTTATGAAGCAAATAGAACTCAATTTTCAAATGAAAATAATGCTACTAATTTGTAGAACTGACAACACTTGGAAAAATGTCTCGTTACCTTTGAAATCATTACTCTGACAACGTCGCTTATTGTTTATTTTGCTGTTTATTATTTTGCTAATACAATGTGAACAAGGTAGGATCGTCTCTAACTTGTAAAAAATCAAGAACTTTCGTCTCTAACCTGTAAATTTTTTACTAGTGGCTAGCTTGTTAAGATTGACTTTCAACGGCAATAAGCTGACTTGATAAATTGACATTTACAAATGAGTAATAAATAAAAACATAAACAGTAATCTATGTCAGATGGAAGAATTTACATCAGTTCTACATACATAAAGACAAAATTTACATCGATTGCTTGAATCTCAGTAGCGCAGTTGGTTAGCGCGGTACTCTATCAAAGTACGGGTCGTAGGTACAAACCCTACACGAGGTAAACTTTTTATTTATGTATTTAATAAAATTAATAATAATTTTTAATTACATATTTACATTTGAACTTTGAACAATAATTATGCAAAATTAAATTATTTTTAAAAAATATATTTACACAATTCCTATAAAGTTGATCGTTATTCAGATATTGAAAAAAATTGAACACTTAAACTCCGCGTTAGGAATTTTTATGTCTTTGAAATATGCTGCTGTTTCAGATATATATTGAGATGGTTAGAAATAGGCATAATAAAGGGGTTAGAGTTTATCGAGCTTAAATTCTATATAGTATGCAAGTTTAAATAAAATTAAAGAAGTATACTGTTCGTTATGAGAAAAAAATTAGTATACGAGTGTAAAAACATGGTTTTGATGTAACAAAACAGGCTTTGTGGGGTATGCACAAGGTTGTTATATTCATAAAAGCAATGAGCTATACCAGTAGCATGTGAGAAAGGTCAACATGATTCATATTAGTGTGTACGATTAGTTTCGTTTAACATATTTAAGTAATTTCACAGTTTAATCAACTTATTTAATCATTTTAAACGCGTGACAGATATTGATCACATGAAGTACGATCATTCTAATGTGTAGAACATGTATAGTATTAGGTACAATGCATAAACTCTGCGAACTACAAGAAAGAGTTATGGTACGAATACAGTATATTGTTTAAAAAGTGCATAAGAAGTGGTAGTGACTTATAAACATAGTTAAGAACATGAACAATATTTGTGCAATGTGATATTTAATATATAATTACAATTTGTATACAAAAATTTACAAAAATGTGTTAACGATATCGAAATGTGAAAAGACAAAATTATGAACTATGGAGTACATATAAACAGTGTTTATGATAGAGACATATATAAGAACATTTTAGATGAACATTTCAAGTGATACAGACATTTAAAACGCAAGTTAAAAGTAAATTTTATAAAGTTAGGTTAAGTACTATATTTAAGAATTTTAGAAATTTATAGTTTTTATAGGATAAGATAAGTTTAGAATAAATTATAAAAGCAGATAATAGTAGGTTTCCCTCATTTTCACAAAGAAATTAACAGTAAATATGTAATCTAAACATAAAATTAGAAAAGTTGGGTTAACCACCTAAAATTAAGATATGAAAGTGAAAATTTTGTTAAAATTAAGTAAAATGGGTGGAAATAGGTGTATTCTGATACAGTTTTTTATGTAGAATTTGAATATGTAATTAGTTTAGTTGTAGAATATAAAATTTGTTCGATATTAGTAAATTTAGGTTTGAGTTAGTCAAAATGTAAATTCCAAATTTGTATTTAAAAAGCAAATCCTAGGTGATCTAAGAAAGTTGTGGCATAATTTATATTTTAGTTACTTTAACAATTTTGTTTAGACCAATCAGATGCTAGGATCTTTTGTGTATAATGTAGAAAAAAAATTGAAAATTTGGTATCCATGAGAAAAGTATAAAAGGAATTGCTCCTGATTTCTCACTCTCTTGCTTTTGTAATTTTTTGTAACTAACAAGTCATAGTGCTAGTAGTGGTTTTGCTAACATGTAAGTTAAAATTTTCGTTAACATTATCGGATTTGAAACGCGATCAACGTAGAGTTGAGATTTCAGAAACAATTGTTTTAACCTATAACAAAATTTAAAACTAAGGTTACCAATTATAATTGTCGATAATATTGTAATTGTTTCATTTTGAAATCGTGTTTAAACATCGGGTGATGTGCATTTTTTTGTCAATAAAATCCTTCAGTTATTTTGCATTTGATGTTTATTTTTTTGAAAGTGATGAATATTATAAAATAAATTTAACTTCATAACGGCATCTAAAATAAAAGTGCAAGTAAATATAAAAATTTATATAAGAATGAAATACAAGTTAAATCCGAAAGATTATTAAATATTAAATTAAATCAACACCTAATTATACAAATAAAATAAAAGTGCTTGTCTGAAAGTATATGAGCATATTTTATAAGTACATCGTATTTACCACGAGAAAGATTTATCACCAGTTAATGGATTTGGATGAAGTTATGGAATATAAGCAGCACCAATTTCAACAGCAAGGCAGTATCATCGATACATGGAAAGAAGTCTACGTCCAATGTTTTAATATGGAACGTGCCATTATTTGGAAATTGCAACAGCACATGAGAGTTAAATTTTTCTATCGTAACCCAACTATTGCCTTGTTTATGCTTTTGATGTCCTGTATTTATGTTTTTCGTTTGATTATGTATAAATGTTTGTGCGACAACATGGATCAATATCTGAAAAATCAATGAACAGGTGTATTTATAAACATAATAATTTTATTTTGAAGAAAATCAAAATTGTACTAACTAATTTTAGATCCTTGGTGAAATTTTTTGACAGGCTGCATTTAATTAAGTTAGTAAGGACGCAACGCATGCGTAATTTGTGCAAATTTTAATTTCCATGCGTGAAATGAAATTTGTTGTGATTTCACGAAAAGATTTGAGAAAATTTAATTTAATAATAATTAAAAAAAGGTTAAAAGTTATTTATTTTTATTCGCCAACAATAATTAAAAAGCATTTAAACCCTATCCCCAAAGAGATACTGAGTTAATCTGGAGCATTGTTAAATTAATTTCAAAATAACAGAACTCTATCCCCATTTAGTTAAATCAATAAAATTTAGCCTTTATTTATTTATTATAAATATTTTCCACGTATTAGACAGTACATATATATATATATATATATATATATATATATATATATATATAATTGTGTTTTATTTAAAATTAAAATATTTAAATGTTAATTTTAAATAAAATACAACGAATAATTATTAAATTGAACTTGTGTTCATTAAAAAACAATTTATGTATATATAGGGTGTCCAAAATGTATGGACTAATGATTCTGCAGCCGTAACCGTGCGTTTTATCACAAAACCTTTGAAGGGAAAAGTTGTTTGACGAAATAATGCGCATATTATGCATATGTCAGAATAAATATGTTGGTTATCCACCTTGAGATATGACGTCATGGGCAATTTTTTAATCGTAACCCCACAATTAATTGTGTTTCAGGCTTTTATTCATCTTTCAATTGTCAAAGTGACAATATAAAAAATTTGATATCTTCATAAGAAAATTTTTGAGAAAAAAATTATTGAAGGTTGAAAAACATAAATATTATTACGAACAAAAATACATAAAAAACACAACTCAAGGCAAGTAGGTAACTAATTAAAATTGAAATTTCGTCGTCGATTATTCTTTGTTGTAGTGCTTACAGATTATCGGGTCTGTTTCTGTATATCTTAGGGTTTAAATGAGAAAAAATCGCACGTTGTAAGATCCGGAGTTCTTGGAGGCCATTCGACAGTCCCTCTTCTACCTACCCAGCGGTTCGGAATTGGAAATTGTTCTGGACAAGCTGATTTGCTTGCTTTTGCAATAATTGTAAATACCGGTTGACAGTTAAATTGGCATTTATAAAAAAAAGTACCAATAATGCGATCATAGCAAATCGCTGCCCGTACATTTATTTTTTGTTGCTGTTGGATCATCGAATGGGGATTTTCAACCGACCAGTAACGACAATTATGTCTATTTGCCCTTCTACTTAAATAAAATGTGGCCTTGTCCGAAAAGGGTATGTTGTCGGGGAAGTTTGGGTGATTATTGATGCGCTCCATCATAAGTTCACAAAATTCCACACGTCGGTCATATGACCATTCCTGCAGTAAAATAGGTTTATATGGGTGCAGTTTTTCCCCTTTCATTGTAGTATGTATGGAATCTGAATTCTCTGCGTTTCTGATAAATGCACTATGGCATTGCACTAGCACTACTTTCACAAATTCACAGGAATTTAATGGTTTTTATCTGTGAAAAATGGCTGTGCAAAAAGCTTAGTTGGTAGTGTGACGCTTTTACGTTACTGTGATAGCACAAGGATGTTCGTTGTGTCCTACCAAAAATTATAAAAAATAGTAAAATTACAAAAAAACTAGTCAGATAAAAAAATATAAAACTGAAAACTGATTCGGTGGTTTCTCGGGCGCCAATCCAGGTGAGCGATTGTATCTTCCCCTGGAGACCTGGATTCCTCCTGGCGGTAACTGCAACAGCGTCACTGTTTCGGGGAGGCGTCGGTTTACCAGGGGTCTTCAAAGGTAGTTGGATCGGTGCTACTGTAATCAGGTATTGAGCGGCAAAAGGCCCGCCCGAAATCTTCTGGGTTGAAATTTAAACAGTTTAATAAAAAAAATAATCAGCTCGGTATTGCACCAAGGGAGGGGGGATACTTTACTGATTAAACAAAATTATAATAGTTAAGCAACCAGTGATCTAGGATAACTTTATTATTATTAATTAAGTTATTAAACAGTTATTAATAAAAAACTTCGCATAGCGTAAAAAAAGGTTGTTGAGGAAAGAAAAATAAATGTAATTTATTAATAAAAAAATTAATCAAGTTCTCCAAATGGCTTAAGAAAAAAAATATTCTAATGAAATAAATACGTCAGCAGAAAATTAAACAAAAAAAAAACAAAAAATCTTCTCTTGAAAACTAAGTTTTTCTTTTTATGCGCTCAGCTAACAAAATTAGAATATGACGTTGTAAAACAATCTGCGAAAAAAATCTGTCTTTTAGTTGGGAACTTTCGAAAAACTGTTATCGGTTAAACTTTATATTTAAAAAAAACTCCAATAAACGGTGTAAATTTCTGTAAACTGCACAGGTGGCAAGGATTCTGAATAAAGAATATTGTTATTTCATAACCCCTCGATTATTACGTATACAGGGTGGATAATCTAAGTGGAATAAATTCTGTAACTCAAAGAGGTGAAGTCCGGGAGAAAAATCATGATAGGCACTATTTATAATTGTTTAAAGCCCTCCATCTGGGGGTTACAATTTCTCCATATATCCACCCCCGGGGGTGAAGCCACCCCTAACTTTGTTTTTTTACTTTAAGGGTAGGTCAAGTGATACAACGTGTGAAAGCTTGTATTAAAAGGAATACAACGCAGTATTTATTTTCTCAAAATTTTAAACATTATTTTGTTGAACAAAAAAATCAAATTCCAGAACAATAAACAAATAAACGCACTCTCTTAGCAAAGTAAATTTCATTTGGGAACTTTCTTAAACTAAACTACGACTTAACAACTTCTCTGCAAAAAATTCTTTTCTTATGGGGTACACTCATAAGTTTAAAGATGTTCAAAATGATGTCCATTTGTATCTTAACAAAGGCCCAATCGGTGATAAAAACCATTTCTCACGTTTTGAAACATGCCTTGTGGAATATTTCTGATTTCTGCAGTATTCTGTCCCTCAGATCCTGAAGGTCGGTCGGTAATGTAGCATAAACCTTACTCTTCAAATATCTCCATTAAAAAAAGTCAAGGGATTAAGATCCGGGGATCGTGGTGGCCATTAAAGTGCACGTCGTCGACCAATCCATCTATCTATCTCTAGAAATAAACGAATTAAAGTGCTGAAACGATTTTGGAGAATTTTACCTTTTTATAAATATATAGTAGCCATGCATTTTCTTAAATCAACAAAAGCGTATCTGGATTAAACTTCTAAAGAAGCAAATCTTTCCTCATTTAAGCAAATGTGTCTTATGGTTTCCGAGATCCCCATACAATGAATGTCACGCACAAAGCAGGAATTTAGACAAAACGATTGCACGCGCGAGGGCGCAAGCGAATTGCATCTTTAAATAACGGTTTCAATGTCATAATGGTAGAGCAGTTCTGGTATAGTGGTAGTTGTAGTTTGCCACACTATCGGTGCGGGTTCGTTTCCCGGCTGATGCAATTTTTTTAGGTTACAGTAGTTTTGTTTATCTAATCTAATTCTGTTAGGTTACAGTAGTTCTCTTTATCTAATATAAACTAGATTGTGACGCAATTTTTTTAGGTTACAGTAGTTTTGTTTATCTGATCTACTTATGTTACGTTACCGTAGTTTTTTTTATCAAATCTACTTCTGCTAGGTTAGAGTAGTTTTGTTTATCTAATCTAAACTAGATAAACAAAATACATTTCTGCCAAATTCTCACGCGTGCACACGTCATGGAACAGATTCCTCTCCTTTGTCGCTCCTATTTAGACAAATCCCGTTTTGTTTAGACAAATCTAGAAATGTCTGTTAATTCTAGCCTAAAGGCGGATCGTACTGTGATTTCGTAGCTTATCTAGACAAATTGCGAATTGTCTAGAAAACCTAGTCATTTCCTACTTTGTCTAGGCAAAACTAGATTTGTCTACATTTCTTGTATTGTTCGTAACACACACACACACACACACACACACACACACACACACGCACACACGCACACACGCACACACGCACACACGCACACACGCACAAACGCACACACGCACACACGCACACACGCACACACGCACACACACACACCACACACACACACACACACCACACACGCACACACGCACACACGCACACACGCACACACGCACACACGCACACACGCACACACGCACACACGCACACACGCACACCACACACACACACACACCCAGACATGTTGGCGAAACTTGGCCATAAGTTGTAAAATGAGGTAATAAGGTTTAACAATAGTGAAAAAGGTAGATTACATAACCTTCTGTATCTACATACAGGGAATTTCTCTTAAATGTATCCATATGGGATACGCATTCTTTAAAAAAAAACGTGCTATGCATTGGAAATGTAGATGCTATAGGCAACCAACATTACACTTAACGTTTGTTTATAACTGCTCTCTTCCAGCTTATTCCTTTTCTTACAGTTAAAAGCAAATAGGATGTACGATTACAACTTGGGCGTATTAATACTTGGTTCAATATTATCCTAAACATTTAATGTTGTTTATAAGAGAACTATTAAGTATTATTTATGATGAATGACAATACTGTGTAGTAATGAAGAAAATTGTGAATATATACAAATAATTCTAGATCAAGTTATGAAAAGAGGAAAATGTCTATCGTTTTCAAGATACAATGATATTAAGAATTTTCAATAATTGTGAGCATTCCTGAAAACATAGAAAAATGTGCAAATCATTCATTTAATTATACTACTTTATGGTTTTTTTCTGATTTGGTTGAAATACTCGATGTGGACACTGTTAACTTCGTGACAAACTTCTATTTGCCTACAGAATTATACCAGTTGTTAGAAATCCATTAGACAGAAGTTAGGTTCTGTTAAAGTTTGGGTTCACTGGTGTAAAGACTTGGAATTTGGAAGTACAATAAAATGAATGATTACACATTAACTACGTTTTAAGGAATGTTCAAGAATATTAAAGATTCTTAACATCATTGTATCTTGAAAACGATAGACATTTTCGTCTATCTTTTCATAAGTTGATCTAGAACTATTTGTATATTTTCACAATTTTCTTTATTATTACACACAGTTTTGTCATCATCTTAATTAATACTTATAGTTCCCTTATGAACAAAATTAAGTATTTAGGATAATGTTGAATCAAATATACTCTCAAGGTTTAATCGTACATCCTATTTGCTTTTAACTTTAAGAAAAGGAACAAGTTTGAAGACAGGAGTTATAAAAATACGCTTTGTGTAATTTTGGTTGCCTATAGTATCTGAAAGAAAATTCAGTACATATATATATATATATATATATATATATATATATATATATATATATATATATATATATTGTACTGATATTTAACACCCCCCTATAATATTTATTATTTTTATATTTATTATTATATACTTATTATATTATTATTTATATTTTATTATTAATTTTTATTATCGGCTAAAACTCTTAAATATTGAAATATATTCGTCGGTAGAACTATGAGACTCATCAACAGGGGATAGGGATCTAAATTTAGAAGAAACTCTACTTTTAATATTGTAAAATAAATGATTATTAATTTGAATTATATTGATTGTTTGAATACAATAATCATACTTAATATGATTGAAGCACATTGAGATAATGTCCTATTATTTCTATATTATAAAAATTGATTAAGTAAATTGAATTATAATTTTTAATTCGCATTAATACCTGTGTTACACCCTGTACATAACAAAATTCTTCTAAAAGTATACGTGGGCATGCGCTGTGAATATGCAAACATATGATTCGACTACAACAAAAAGTGAAATTCGACATACAAGTAAGTATACCTACGTTTGAATAAACAACAATTAATATAAAACATTTAGATTTTTAGAACAAATAACATTCCCTTTTGACATGCATATCTGTTGTTGCACATCATGGTTATTACAAAGGATTGAAATTATGAACATAACAATAAAGTACGTATCAATGTCAACAATAAGGTACTTACATACAATGTCCTCCTTTTGTTGGTTACTGCTGCTGAAGTTGATTGAAGACAACAGCTCCTGCGAACTGCAACTCTGCTCCTCGACCATCCAAGTTTTCTTTTAAATGAACAGCTTATTCACTTAGGTAAGTTTCACTATTGTTATTAGAATATTGACGAATCTTTATTTTTAGGCTCATCACTTCTTTTTAATTAACTTCAAAACAAATTTTGAAAAGCATGGATCGTTGAAGGTTGTTGTAAATTAAACACACTTTTGATAAACAAGGTGTATAATGATAAAAGCACGAAGACAACACAATTAAATATCCATACCAACATTCACAATATAAATTTAAAAACGAACAAAGTCGAAACTGCGGAAATATTTTTATAACTAATCGAAAACTTCCGATTTGAAATTTTTAAAAGGTAAACTAACCTTAATTTAATTATTTTTTTCGACAAAAGACTATCACTTGTTTTGTTAACACTTCCGATACTAAATCGCACTTTATTAAGTTACCGAAGTGACGTTAATTTGTTTTAAAAATTATTTTCAAAAAATTTGGCAACAGCTTGCTTTGGCAAGTTGTTGCTAAAGATGAAAATCAAGAGAGATTGTGAATCTATTGCACTTGTATTTATATGGTTTTACTCGACAACCAAATCATCGAATGTTTTCTATAGTTACGAAGAATATTCCCTGAATTCTGATTGGCTACTGTAATGTTCACATTACCATAATTCTTTAAAGCCCTATAACTTGCGCCCCGTTTAACATTTCTTAAATCTAAAAACATTTCCATAATCTACATAATTTTATCTATAATTTGAAACCAAACATGGACTAATTCCTACACTTAATAACTACGTTAATTTTTACACTTATTTATTGAATTTACACTAATTCTATGAATTTTTCAGGCCTGGAAACTACCTCTACATGAATAGGGGATGCTACTACACCCAAATATCCATCTTAAACATGCCTACGGCCAATTTGAGAGGAAAATTATTTAAATTCTACCAATATACTTAAAAACTAAAATTAACAAAAATGGACATAAATATAAGGAATTATAACATAAAATTGAGGCTACCTTACTATTTTTGCCTCTAGTAATTTATTTTATATAAATTGTCTCAATTTAAAATACTTTTTACAAAAATTCTTAAGCGAGGATATAACATAACCTCATATTGTCTATATAATTTTAATGTTAAATTTCACACTTTTAAACACAATAACTGTTAATGTAAGTGTTTAAACTTAATGTTCAAGTCACAAATTAATTTATTTTACCACTTTCGTAGGTTCAATAGGTCTTCTACGACTCGTGTCGGAATGTTGTCAATCACTAGTTTAAGGTCATAAATTGTTGATCACACACAATAATCCCAGAGCTGCTGCATGATTCATGTTTTATAGTCACTCACTAATGTGCTTATTCTGTTTTTTTCATAATTTTTGCACTAATATGAGTTAAACGCACTAATACGAATATTTTCACTAATCTTGGCTGCGTACATGTGAATTGCGACATTGATACCAGCCTAAATCTAGTTTTAACATTATTTCTGTCAACCACAACCTGTATTACATGTCATCGGGGAATATTGTTTTAAATAAACTTACAAAACTAAATGAAAACTTGAATTAACTCAATAACGATAACAAACATATCCTATACTCCTATGTACTGTGCTGTCGATTATTTATACTAAAATTATTTAAATTATACTAAGAAATATTTAACTTTCTTCAAACATCTCAATGTTTATCAATCATTCTTATCTAGAATTATTTAATGAAATGTACCATTTCGTACTAACTAAAGTAAAACTTCACTATGCAAATTACATAGCTACTTGCACGTAATTTGAATCATCTGAACATATATATATATATATATATATATATATATATATATATATATATAAGTTGGAAGGTAATCAAATAAATATGATTGAAAATGCTGAAGTTGTATTATCGATATTTTTATAGAAGCGGGCGGTTTTGGAATTTTCTTTACGTTAACATGTATTTGTGTCATAGATATCTTACTTTAAGTAATATATCTATGATTTGTGTCTATTAATCTCAATATGACGAAGTTTTAAACATCATTCTGACATAGATTATTGTTTTTGTTTTTACAATGTTGCCTGTTTTCGTTATAAACGTATAAAAAAGAGGTTACATAATTTTTCTAAAAAAAAATGGAATTAAAATTATTTCATTTCTTTTAATTTAAGTTAGCATCTAGAAGTTTTAAACGTCTGTTTGACATAGATTATGTTTTTACGTTTACAATGTTGCCTATTTGCGTAATGAACTTCTTATAAAAGAGGTTGCATAATTATCCTAAAAAAATTTATTAAAATTATTTCGTTTCTTTTAATTTCCATTTTTTATATTGGAAGGTCGTGTGGTGTTCCACGCCAGATATTACATTAAACAATGGTTACGCTCTGAACAAAAATTCTCGAAGGCTGCACGAAGGGTTCGGGTCGATTTTATTGAACTAGAAGAACAATTTTTTTAATTTATTTACTTGTTTAAATCGGTGTCATTCAAACGTAACTATTAATTGGATCGCTTATGGTATACATGTGTATATGTAAACCGAAACTTTGCGGTTTGGCGTTGGTTTTAATTACAAGTAGGTATCATGTTTTAATTTTCCTTAGTTTTATTAAGCTCAACTAGAATTACCATATATGGATGCTTCAGTGTTTTTCATGCACAGGTTGCAAAATATGCAATATTTGTCTATAATTTAGCGTTTTGTTCTTTAATTTAAATTTGAATTTGGCGGGTTTTTATGTTATCTCAAAATTTAGTGTTTTTTCAGATTTATATTGGTATGAACAAAACTGACTGTCCTGTCAGATGGACACAATTTTCAAATGTGTGATAACTATTTATTTTTTAGGTTAAGTTGTAATTGTGATACTTAAAAATCAGTTTAATTACCGTACAATTAATTTCTAATGATGTAGTTTATATCTGTAATAAATTTTTTTAAGAATCCAATAGCAAAAACAGCAAAAATGGCGAAGTGAGATTTATAAATAATTTTATTTATCATTATTTCAATTATGCATTTTAAGGGAAATGATCATAATTTTTGTGTATGATACTGAATTATTAAAGAAAGAAGATGATGATCCTGCAACCGCTATCTTATATTTTCATCCAGGGTGGGTATCGGATCAACAACGTACAGCATTATGTGGTCAAATCATCGGCACTTGCCATTTTTTAAGCACTACTTTTAATTCACCTCGCATTTTTGCATTACAAAGTGGGAAATTTTTATACACACTTACGGACGATATATAATGGTTTGTAGTTGTGTTCGTGTAATAAATATGCTAGTGTTAAATTTCAGGCTGTGGGTACCGATCGTAATGTTGCTGATTGGGTATTGGAACATAGAGCAGAATTACTCAAATCACTAATCACTTTTTATCATCAAGATTTACAAAAAATGTCCGAATTATATCAAGGTACGGGAAGTTTATCAGCTAAACTTTATCATATGTTCGAAACGTATTTAAAAATTTTAATGTATGGGGGACATATGTTTTTTAACATTCCTACTATTCAGTTACCAAAGGTAAGGTTTTTGAACGGTTTAAATTTATTAATGAATTAAAAATTTTTAGAGTGCTAGTCATGTGTTTTTAGAGGCTATTCAGTTATTAGAGAGTTGTCAGCAGATTAATTGTGTTTTGGGTGGTACAATTCTATACCATAATAAGTAAAAATGTTATTGAGAGTTTCAGAATGGTACATATTGTTGTTTTAGGGTTGTCGCAACACAACTCAGCTCTGATTTAACGAAAAAATTAGTTTTAACTGATCCTTATCGTATTAAATCACCGGCTGAGGTGTTCGATGTAAATTTGTCGTTACCTCTCGGAGTACAATTGTTGCAAGTCTACATAGCTTATGAGGATTATTATAATTTATATGAAGATGCTAATAAGAGCAAGTCCATTTCACAGTATTTACATAAGATTAATTTAAAAAAGGTGGGTTTTACTGTTATTGGAATGATAAATCTTACGTTATCTGGATACTGTTGACATTGTTAGTAATAGGTAGATGATCGTTTAATGTAGCATGATTACAATAAACTATAATAATATATGGTTAGCATGAATTTTTATAGTTTGAACGTGTTAATAATTATGTAAATGTCTTGAAATTTATTGTGGACATATCATAATGGCAACATTATTCTGATAATCGCAAGTTATTCTAATTTTGAACTTTACTAATAACATCACTATACTACGAACTACATAGAAAAGTGCAATTCCTTTTCGAGAGCATTAACAACACTTGTGCTAATGTACTTTGTTGAAGCAACTAAAATTCACTTCAGTGATTTAATCACTGAACTGCCGATTTTAACATACTACAGCTCAGGTGTGTGTATGTTGGGGATGTTTATTGTGTTTTTCTTCTTTTTCTACGAGACATTTTTTTCTGCATATTATTTTGTTATCGGAATCAGGAGGGGGGAATGTGATAATTGTGGTTCATTATGCATGTAATTCACTATAAGAGTTATAACAGCACTAAAAAATCTCAACTATTAATAGATTAAACAAAATCATTGTGGTTTGCTGTTAGTTTGATGTAAATTTGTGACGAATTAATTGAGTCATAGTCATTGAAACATGTATATAGAATCTAAAAAAAATGTGTTGTAATGATTCTCCTTTCGCAAAACCAGCGTTGCATGCATTTGCTCCGCATTCAGTTTTTTTTTGATGTTATGAGAATGTAATGTGGATGCAGAAGTTTGCAAATATTCTGCAACATGGTACTCATTTCTAGCAGAGTTTGATACCAATAGAGACTGCGGTTTCTTCACCTTTTAAGCTTGGGATGGAACTGGTTTATTCACACTTTGGAGTTTGTAAAATTTGTAAATTCCTGACTTGCATCGCTGAAACTAACATAGCATAACGGTCAAAATAGTCCGATACAAAAAATTAAATAATGTAAAATATTAAAATATGTAACTTGGAAATAGATGAAAAATGATTATAAAGCTCAAATTATAAAAATAATTATTACGGTTGAAGAAACCATTCATTTACAAGTGGATTCACTTGAGTCAATTACTCGACTAAAATCTGCTCGAGAGCTCAACCAGCAAAGCGAGTTTTTAAATTTTAAATATTTGAATCCGCATCTGCAGTGTTTTTAAATGTTACATTCTCAACAACCCTGATAAATTGTGTGACCTTGACCCAGTAGGGTTCACCCTGTCAAGATCAAAATCAGAGCTGCACATTTGTAATTTCTATGCTATCGATTTGAAAGAAGTTGAACCACTTTTCTGTAATCGAGGACCCTGACAGTAATGACCGAGGCGGACGTTTTTGACCAGAATGAAACTGACCTATAAGCTTTAAAGGTCAGCCTATCGGAAGCAGTCGATTTGAAACTCTTAGTTTTATCGAACATTTTGAATGAAGCTGTTTTACCTTTGACCTCAATTTGTAAGAAAGAGGTAATGTATTGAGATCTATGAATTATATTGCCGTAGGGTGGAATTTTAAAACATTTTCCGACCTTGTCTTGAACCCAGTAGGGGTCGCCCGATTGAGGTCAGAATAGGAGGACCACATCTTTTATATCGATTCGAAAATAGTTAAGCTGCTTTTTTAACCTCGTATCTGTACATTGAGGGATAGTCAGACTAATACTGCCTATGACCTACTAATTTAAACCTATTGACAACACTGTGTAGGAGACTCAGGTAGTTTTATTAGGATCCTTTAAGTGGTATTGAAGATATCGAACTTGGAGGGTTATTTTTGAGCTCTTGATCGCTGGCCAAGTACGGATTGTCCGATAAAGGTCAAATTAAGAAAAAAACATTTTAAAAAAGTTAAACTGCTTTGTAGTTAACCGAGGACACGTATATTGAACTGGACGGACGTGAATGATCAGGCCAACACTGACATATGACCTGCTAAGGTCAACTTCTCGGAAGCATACACTATGTAGGATACTCATGTAGTTTTATCAAACTTCTTTGAAGGTATCGAGCTTGATATGTTTTACCATTAACATATTAAATATATATGAAATATGTTTCCGTAGGGTGTAATTTGAAATTTTTTGACCTAGACCTTGAACTCAATAGGAGTCATCCGATTGAGGTCAGAATAGGAGGGCCACATCATTAATATCGATTCGAAAATAGTTGAGCCGTTTTTCTTTCATTTCCGACGAGTCTGGTCAGACGAATACTGACGTATGACGTACTATGGTAAACCTATCGAAAACACCATGCTTCTCGGGTTGTTTTATTAAGTATAGTAATGAAGAAATTAAGCTTTGTGTTTTGTGCTCAAGCTCAATTTATGCCAAATATGTCATTTGTTGACGTAATTGAAGTCTATATTTGAGATTACAAAGAATGTTCGAACAATACGTAGATGTGTAAATTGGAAAAACATCTTAAAAAGGTTAAGCCTCTTTTTCTTTAATCTAAGACACGGGCATTGACGTACGGGACGGACATCTCTGATCAGACTAACATTGACCTATCACCTGGAAAGGTCAACCTATCGAGGGAACTCACTATGTAGGATGTGCATTAGTTATATCAAAATCCTTTGAATTTTTTATCGAACAAAGCGGGGGATTATCGGATCAATGCCAAAATATCGAAAATACTAGGTTTGTAGGTTGCTCATGTAGTTATATCTAAGTCTGTTGAAAGTATTGAGCTTGACCTTTGGCCTCAATTTGTGCCAATAGATTATTTATTGAGGTCAACTAAATATATTTGAAATCTCAACGAGTGACACCTGCGTTGCCCTAGAATAATTTGAAACATTTTATGACCTTGATCTTTTATAGAGCTTTTATTTGCGATGTATCGATTTGAAAAATGTAAACCGTTTTCTTCCAATTGGAGACACGGATATTGACGATTGACACGGATGGGTCTGATTAGAAACACACTAATGTATGACCCGATAAAGTCAATCTATCGAAAGCGCTGATTTATTGGAGGCTCTTGTAGTTTTATCGAAATTGCTGAAGTGTTGAAGATATCGAGTTATGTTTTACCTTTAATCTGAATGTGTGAGAGAGAAATATGTTGAGTTCAATGAAATATATTGCCGTAGGATGTAATTTCAAATATTTTTGACTTTGTTCATGAACCCAATAGGGGTCACCCGATTGAGATCAGACGGCATCCACATTTCTAATGTCGATTCGAAAATAATTAAACCGTTTTTGTTTATTCTCGGATTGGTACGTTGACGGACGGGCCTGATCAGACTAACACTGACCTATGACTTACTAACATAAACCTACCTAAAACACTGTGTAGGAGACTTAGTTGTATTAGAATCCTTAAGTAGTATTAAAGGTATCAAGCTTGATGTATTACTTTTTAGTACAAGTTTTGCCAAATAGTTTATTTGTTGGCTCCGTACATTTGAAATCTACAAAAAATGTTTGTATGATACCTATATTTTCAGTGTGTAATTAGAAAAATTTTCTGACCTTGGACATTGCCTAGTAGCGATTATCCGATCACGGTCAAAATAGGAAAAACATCCTTTAAATAGGTTAAGTCGCTTTTTCTTCAATCCCGAACACGGCTATTGACGAACGGAACGAACGTGAGTGATCAGGCTAACACTGACCTATCACTTACTAAGGTTAACCTACCGAAAGCACGAAGGAGACGGACGTACCTAAGCAGGCTAACACTGACCTATCACTTCCAAAATCAAACTATCGAAAGCGCATACCATGTAGTTTTATCAAAATCCTTTGAAGATATCTAGCTTAATGTGTTTTACTTTTGACCTGAACTTTACCAGGTAGGTCATTTATTATAATCTCCACAAAAGTGGTTTCGAATGAAACTTACATTGTCATAGATTTTACTTTGTAACATTTTCTGATCGAGTAGAAGTAACCCTGTCGATTTGAAATATGTAGCCGTTTTCTTCTAACTGGAGGCAAGGATGGGTGTGATCAGAATAACATTGATCTATGATATGCCAAGGTCAAACTATCGGAAGCACTTGCTTTGTTTGAGACTCATGTAGTTTATCGAAATTTCTGGTGTTGCCACAGGGTGTAACTGGAAACATTTTCCGGCCTTGTCGTTGAATTCAGTAGGGGCCTCCCGATTGAAGTAAAAATAAGAGGACCGCATATTTAATATCAATTCGAAAATAGTTGAGCCAGGCTCAGGTTGCTTTATTACGATATTTTAAGTAGTGTTGAAGACATCGAGCTTGGTGTTCCTTTTGAGCTGAACTTGGTCATTGAAGTATATATTTGAAATCTACGAAAAATGTTCGAACGATACCTGTATGTCCATAGAAAAAAATGTTGACCTTGACCAGTAGCGATTGTCTGATCAAGAAAAACAAATTTTAAAAAGGTTGATTAAGCACGGGTATTTGATGAACGTGAACGATGAGGCTAACGCTAACTTATCACATGCTAAGGTCAACCCATCGAAAGCATTCACTATGTAGGATACTCATGCAGTTTATTAACATCGAGCTTGATGTGTTTTACCTTTGATATATAATATTGAATATGTATGAAATATATTGTGGCGAGGTATAATTTGAACATTTTTTTAACCATGACCTTGAACCTAGTAGGGATCACCCAATTGAGATCAAAATAGGGGACCATATTTTTAATATCGATTTGAAAGTAGTTTTTCTTTAGTCTCTGAACAGTCTCGTCAGATGAATTTTGACCCATCACCTATTAACATAAACCTTTCGAAAATACTGAAAAATGCTCAGGTAGTTTTATTAGAATCACTTAAATAGTATTAAAGGTATCGAGCTTGATGTATTACTTTTGAGCTCAACTTGTACCAAATAGGTCGTTCGTTGAGGTCAGTGAAGTATATATTTAAAGTACGGAAAATTTTCGAATGGTACCTATATTATTATAGTGTGTAAGTAGAAACATTTTCTGACCTTGGCCATTGTCCTAGTAGGGATCGTTCGTTAAAGGTCAAAATAGGAAAAAATAGATTGTAAACCTCTTTTTAATTGGATATTCACGACGGGATGGACGTGGATGATCAGGCTAACACTGACCTATCACTGCTAAGCTCTATCGAAAGCACTGTAGGATGCGCATGTAGTTTTATCAAAATAGTTTGAAGATATCGAGCTCGATGTGTCTAATATTTGATATATTTTGAATATATATGAGATATATTGCCGTGGAGTGTAATTTGAAAAAAAATGACCTTTGCCTTGAATCCTATAGGAGTCGCCCAATTGAGATCTGAAGAGGAGGATCATATCTTCTATATCGATTCGAAAATAATTGAGCTGTATTTCTTTAATCTCCAACGAGTCTGACCAGACTAATACTGACCTATGACCTACTAACGTAAACCTATCGAAAACATTCAGACAGTTTTATTAGAATCTTTTAAATAGTATTGAAGATATCGTGCTCGGTGTGTTACTTTTGAGCTGTACTTGCGCCAAATAGGTCATTCGTTGAGGTAAGTGAACTATATATTTGACCTGTTAAGGTGAACTTATTGAAAGCATTCACTATGTAGAAGGCTCATGTGTTGCTAAATCTTTAGGTGGTGTTCAAAATGTTAGGCTTGATGCGTTTCAGCTCTTCCGGTAATTTGTGCTAAATGGGTCATTTATTGAAATATAGTTGGGATTTCCGCGAAAAATACTTTCAAATGACCTATGTTTTCATAAGATATAATTTGAAAAAAATTCTTACCTTTACTTTTGGTCCAGCAGAGATCATCCCACCGATGTCAAAAATAGGAGGTTTACATTTTTATTTGCTACGCTATGAAATTAAAAAAAGTTAAGCCCTTTTTTCTGTAGTCTCAGACACGTACGTTGAACGAAGCGGACATGCCTGATCAAAGTAACTGACCTGCGACCGGCTAGGATAAACGTATCTATAGGTTCGAAGGTTCGTCTTGAAATGATTAGTTAGCAGGACTTACGAGTTTATGTACATGTTAATTGTTCGCAAGGTGCACTTGTTAAATGTAAAATCCTGCTTTGCCTTTCATGTAAATAATTTATTCTTAATCCCCCTTCCACAAATATTTGACTATCTATTTTTTCCCCATACTCCCATGGATTACATACATATTTGGTACGACATACTGCGCCTTTCAAATGTGCTGTTCATTGCTTGTTATACTTTTCCTTACGAACTCTGTTCTGGACGCAAAATTATATTTTGCACTTTGGTTGTCTCGCTCAGTATTTATTTGTTTCGTACAGATTCTTTGGTGACCTGTTCTGCAATTTTGTATGTGGCGCGTGGTGTGAGGTCAAGAGCGTAGGCTATAGAAGTAGCCTGTGTTCAAGGTCCTAGGAGGTTTTGTCTATCGTTGCGTCGATTTCGATATATTCCATTTGAAGATGTTTAAAATCTGCGGAGATCGCATATTAGTGGTAAGGACAATGGTAGTTTGAATTTTTTGGGTACCTAATCGAAGATGTCAGATGGTGTTTTGATGGGACCTTGGCATTAATGAGTGTCAAAATACACACATCTACGTTGACAAGGGTGTAACGGTTAGCCAATGATGACGAGCTATGAGTGGTCATAAACTCGTCTGCGAGTTTTTCAATTGAGATGTGGCTGCAGCATAGGTGTTTTTATAGTGTATTATGTTAAACCCCGCCTACTCGAGTTGGAGATGGCGTCATTTTCTGCCACTAGCTTCGCACGATGCAGGTATTTGGGGATAAAGTTGTATGGGAACCTAAGGTCTAGCAGTCTTCTGATAATTACTGTGACTCGGTGTAGCTTGATACAATATATTTGCATAGTGTTGTCGACTATTTGCGGGTAAATATTGATGAAGGTCGCTCTTTTCAGATTTGACTTCTGCAAACCTTTGGGCAGGTTTAATGAATTTCCTTTAAGCGTTCAACATTATTTGTTACAGTCAAATTGTGTTTTAGTAAAGCTGTTTGTCGATTTTTGAGATCATCCAGACGGCTCCATGTTGGGCGCCAATTATTACTTGGGCTTCTTATTTGATTTTTCTTGTTTGTCTTGTTTCTATGTAGTTTTTATATTTCAATGACATTACTTATGTATCTATTCCAGACTTCAAAAGTTGCTACCAGAGAACCAATCTTATCAGCAATGAAGCGAGATCAATCTCTAATATTTACCACAGTACCTGAAGAAGATATGGATCATTCCCCACTTAATATACAAGAATATAAATCACCAGACCGACCAAAATTCCTGAATTTAAAATCAAAGACGACTGATAGTAAATTTGAAATAAAAAATGATATTAAATCACTTTCTTCAACTACGCCATTCCATGGACAAACTAGTGTTTGTTCAACACCCATGACTGATTTAAATAAAATTTTGCATCAGAATGTCATGTCAATTTGCGTTAATCCCGAAGATAGCTTTGTTAATATTGAAACAAGGACTTCTATAAACATGACTGATAAGTTCGATAGTTGCGTACCGTATGTACCAGATAGTAACGTATTCGATAAGAAGAGAAGTGCTAGTATGTGGGAAATTCGTGAAAAATTAAAAATTTTTAATAAGCGTATAACGATGCGCTATTATAGTTTAGGTTTATCTAGTCTAAACGACCTAGAGGTAGAATTGGAGAACGTCCCAAACTTAATTAGGCATAAATCGGTTTCGGATCCGAACCATCCTATATTTAAGTCGAACGGGTTAGCTGTATCTAATTTTTTGTATAATCAGTATTTAGAGGGGCCATTTATAAGTATGATCGAAAATAAGAATAGTTACCAAAAAGAAGAATCGCCAAAGAAACTAAGTATCGCGAGAATCTCGCCAATAAAAACATTACAAAAGTTAATGACACCCGTGAAATCGAAGGAAAACCGCAAAGCTCTCTCTTTACCTTTAAAATCGTTAACGTCCGAAACTGAAAATGGTATTTTGAATCGTCCTAATGGTGGAGTTCAGTTGACTCCTCTCATGTCTAAGTTAAGTTTATTAGCTATGGAAGAACGTTCGAGTGGTTTTTGTAGTAAGGATACGACTCCTGGCGAATATAGAGATCCTAGATTTACGCCAAGTCAAACAAATTATTCATTTTTGAGTAGTAGGCGTAAGTCTAGTGTATCTGAAGATTACGTTCCTGATAATTCTCTACAGAAAGCTGTATTATTTGTTTGTGGTCAGCAAGATATGGTTATGGGAGTACTTCTTGAAGAAAGCATACGTCATTCTACGGAAGTTATTAGAGAATTAGTAAGTATAAAGTATGACTATTTTATTTGTAACCGTCATTAACGCCATGATTAGTAATGAAAGCGGTCAGATTTAATTGATAACGCAGTTGACGTAATTAATTAATAAGTTTTACCGATTGATGTAGGTATTCAACGTTCGCTGACTTCTTTGAATAGATCTAAATTATAACATGGTTTTTTATTATAGTGGGAAAAATGTACAGAGTCTTTGTGTAAATTGGAGCGTCAACTACGTCATTGTCTCGAAACGTATTCTGGAGGCAGTACTCAAAGTGAAACTAGCGAACCGTATAGTTATTTGTGTATGGATCCGCAGTGGGATAATGTCCGTCGAGGTGGACCTTGGGGTGCAATGGAATTAGGAATGCTTACACATTTACATCGTGATTTTATTAATTCGCGTAATTTAACCGAAATTATAGTTAGGTAAGCATATTATGTGGATAATTTCTAGAATTGGAATGTCTATCTTAAATATTCCTAAGGTTTTTTCTAGGAATAGTTTAAGCTTGCTGTACCACACGGATGTATTTTGGGTTCAATGATTTTCAATTATGTTAGAGTGCCTCTTATTAAAAAATATTCAAATCCACTTTTATGATAATTTTTTTATGCAGTGACATTATTTGTAGCTACGTATTATTATTTTAGGAACGATGACAGTATGGTGTATGGTCATCATTGTGGCAAAACTGAAGTATTCTATCAACAGGTCACTACTAGTACTGCAGGTTTACCAACACCAGCAGATCCAATGGGTACTGTGTCGTTAAAAGCAAAAAGACGTTTAGAAAGAGATCATGCTATTATTTTGCTTTAAATAGTGCCAAATATTTCTTCTATGATGTACCTATTTTTATAAATGTGCTTTTCATAGTTTTCTGTGCCAAAAATGTATAATTTATGTACTTAATATATTCATATTAACTGTACCTAAGATTATTTACAATTAATAGAAAGCTTATTTTTATTTCATCATTATCATTCATACAATTTTGGATTTATATATATATATATATATATATATATATATATATATATATATATATATATATATAGGGTAGACCATTTTAAGTGATACACGCAAATATCTCAAAAAGGAGAAGTTTTTCAAAAATGTTTCAGACAAAAGTTTTATGACTGAGGGAGAAAGATGATGACATTATCAATTTAACTGTAGATGCCGCCACTTCAGAGATTTTATCATGGCGGCCAATTTTTTAAATGGGAGTGGATTTTTTCCAAATGAAAGCTGTAGCTGGCAATAAGACGAATACAATAGTTTTTTGGTTTTTTTCATCGGATCACTTTTCACTGAGTTACGGTGTGCCAAAGTTTATAAATTAAGTAAAAGTTTCCACCACCCCCCTCCATAGTGTACGTATTTTGTAACTCCACACCACTCTTCATCTCTCTCCTCTGTGTTCCTATCCGTTATCTGGACCGAGTCAGTACGATGGTCAACCAGCTCCAGACTGATTGACACGCATTTTCCCGTGATTAGCTAACATTTGTTAGTAATACGGCCCTTGGTATGTTTGTACACGCAGTTTCGATTCTCGAGTTGTGGGCTCCCGCTCGTACACATTTTTTAAATAACCCCATAAATAAAAGTCTGGTCCATCTCGTCCAATCCACACGCCATTATAGCGTCTATTTAGATAATGTCTTACAATTCCCGCATAATGTGACGGGGTCCCATCTAATTGAATCCACATTCTGAGTCGTGTACAAATCAACACCTTCACGTAATCCTGGTAGTTCATTCCTTAGAAAGGTTAAAGGGTCTGACCGTTTACATTACCATTAAAGATGTATGGACCACACGTTAATACTACAGGGATGTTGATTGTCAATTTGTCTGTACCAACGAGGATTAACATCTATCTGCCCAAGAATGACAATTGTGTCTGTTTAGTTCTCCAGTATTTTGAAATGTTGGTTCATCACTAAACATCACATAATAAAAAAGGATGGATTAACTCTAATCATTTGTTGGGTCCATCGGCAAAACTGTAAGCGGAACCTCAAATCATTTGGTGTAATAGCTTGCATTAAAGTTATGCGATATGGATGATATCCTTGCTTTCTTAAAATTCTTAGGATGGTAGTTCTAGGTACCTATACCTGTTTGTCTATCCATTTGGTAGCTACTATTATGAGGATTTAGGTGAACTGACGCTAAAACGGCCAATACACGTACATAGTTCTCATCATACCAATGATTTTGTCTCCTACGTACTAAGTTGCCCTGTTGAGCTCTTAAATAATTCCTTCGAATAACAACAGCATTCGGATGAGGCCTATTTGGATACCGAACTTGATAAAGAGCAGCACGATAATTATTACGACATTCGCCGAGAATAAGCATCATGTCAACCCTTTCTTGTGGAGGATAATGACCCCTTATTTTTAATGTCGACGTAGATTTTAACGAGTATCAAGTGTTAACCACCAATATGATAACTAAAACGAGTACTAAACTTAACTGTCAACTTACATGTAAACATACTAATAAACAAGTGTTATTTTTTCATCGTATATCAAGGTATCAATGTATTTATGCGGTACTCAGTTTTTTACTTACTTTTACTTAATTTTATAAACTTTAGAACTCTATAACTCAGTGAAAAGCGATCCGATGAAAAAAAACAAAAACCCATTGTATTTATCTTATTGCCAGCTACAACTTTCCTTTGGAAAAAATCCACTCCCGTTTAAAAAAATGGCCGCCATGATGAACTTTCTAAAGTGGCGGCATCTACAATTAAATTGTTAATGTCATCATCTTTCCCCCTCAAAGCCATAAAGCTTTTGTCTGAAACATTTTTCGAAAAAACTTCTCTTTTTCGAGATATTTGCGTGTATCACTTAAAATGGTCTACCATATATACCGGGTGATTCACGATGGTACCTTAGAGGTTTATAGAAAACAAGACATGGGATCTTTTTGAAAATTTGGTCACTTGCATGGCTGACTCGGATCTATCGATCTAAAATATTTGCAATATGGTACCAATTTCGTTACGCAGAACTGATGAACAGCTTATTCATAGAGTGCATCAATTATCATGAAGATAGTCATAGGGATATGTGATGCAAAAATAATTTAAAAGTAACAGCGAATCCAACGATGTAATAATATGCAGGGCGTCTCATTAAAAATAGGTGATGTCACTTTCCCACATAAGCGGCAACATCGCAACGCTGAAAATATTTTAGATCAATAGATCCGAGCCAGCCATGCAAGTGAGCAAATTATCGATCAATTAGTGGGCAATGTAAACAACTGCATTCTATTAATTGCATTTGCTGAAGCCATTCCTAATAGCTTGTGGTAACGATTCGTCATATAAACCTGTTTCAGTAGAGGTTAAAATGTCAATGTTGTTAATGTAAAATTGCAATTTTCTGGTTTACTCTGCCATTTCCGTACAATTTTGATCCAAGTGTTTGGTTTAGAGACGCATACGTCGGCCAGCTACATTATATGGGTGGTATTAGCTGAAAGGGCATACTACAAAATGGTACCGTGAACATTACAAAACTGGCTAAGATCTAATAACAAATATGATCTGTGTCCATCTCCTAAAAGTAGAATCGACCTGGCGATGGGGTTGTTCATCAATGCCATCCATGTTTGCCGTTGCACCTGCAACTTCCGCAGTGTTAATAGGGTAATCTGGTTCAAAATCACTTGCTATTTGTTCAACGTCTAGACGGTAACTGTTTATGCTTACATTATCTGTCTCACTTTCGCCACCTGATTCAATTACCGCTTCATCTTCGTTTTCCACTTCCATTCATAGAGTCTGAAGGCGATCCATCTCTTTTTCATAGTCTCCTATGATTAACCTAACGATTTCAAACGCTAGAGACTATATATCTGACTTACCCTAATATCACAAGTACTAACTTGTAAACTTTGGTAGAAATCAGTATACGCAATGTACGCATTATGTAACAGGATCAGACACGTGGAGTCTGATAGACCCAAGGTGAACTAAACTATTTTCCAACGGCAGCTGTGACGAACTGTCATCAAAACGGCTTCATACGATGAAAGATTGGATTATTTCCGAAAGGTAACGAGAGTGACATTTATGCAACTGCGCTGTTTGAAGCGTAGTACTTTTAGCTCAATCGGAGTTTGTTACACCCTTGGAGGAAAGAAGGGAAGTGGACAAAATCCTCATTTGTTTTTCAATTTGTTTCAAAGTTAATTTAAAATAGTCATGGTATCCTGTTCGGTGCACAGTTGTACAAATCGCAAGTAAAAGCGGTGTGACATTTCACTCATAGGTATCATCAATGCAGGTACAGTACTTCTTTCTTTGGTTGACAAATGGGGCGTTTATTCCATTGTGCCCTGGCAGTCGATGCAAATCTCATGATGAATATCAATTTGACTATTGATACACGGCGGTCTGTTGAAGATGAATGTGACACTGATGCTTTGTTTGATCAGAGGATATGCTTTTATCTGAAATTTGTTCTGATACAGTATACTACATTGCTTTGGTTCGCGGCACTTGACAAAGAAAATCTTATGTGAGGAGTGTACGGAATGCCTTGAAGAGATTAATCCTAATGATAAAGATTTCGTTCATGCAAAAAAAAATGTAGGTTGATTCATCCTTCAAATAACGTTTATGTTGTTCTCTTGCAGAGAAGCAATGTAGGGCACACTTGGTCTCCAAAGATTCTGATGGTAGTCTAGCGTGTAATGGGAGAGTTGATCACTTCGATCTACATAGAGGCGGTAATAAGATAATCACTGATTGCATTGTAACTGATGTCTTTGACAACCTTGCTTAACGTGGTTTTCTATCTTGAGCTGCGTGGGAGGTTTCTTCTAACGTTTGTCCTGTTCGCGTCTTCATTTAGTCTATCCATCTCATCGGCGACCTGCCCCCCGCACGTCATCCCTCTATTTTCCCTTGAATTACTAGGGTTTTCATGGAATTATCACGTCTCGCAAGATGTCCAAAATATCTGAGGTATGATTGGGATATGGTCGTGATCAGCCTTTTCTTTACAGTCGAGTTCTTGTATGATTGATTGGTTTGTGCAGTGAGCTGCCCATGATATGCGTAGCATGCGGCTTTATGCCCACATCTCAAATGAATTGATTCTGTTGTTAATTTTTTTGATTATCCAAGTCTCGGCTGCGTACGTTGCTATAGGAAAGAGTTTGTATTAGTCTTTATTTAGTGTTCTTAGTTATTCTTGTGTCCTTCCTGATTTTTGTCAGCTGTGTGGTTGCAGCACGTGCTATTTCCAATTGTCTTCGAATTTCCGGTTCGCACTGCCCTGTGTTTGTTACCGTTGAGCCGAGATATTGAACTTTTTTCACCACTTTGTATTCCGCGATTCTTTGGATCTGTTGTTGGGTGGGATTTGCTCGTTAATTTTTAGACCATGGATTCTACAGGTGTCTATTAGTCTATTCATGTTCTTTTCCAGTTCTTCTTCACTTGATGTTATAATGAGGGTATCATCCGCATATCTGAGATTGCTTGTACGTCTGCCCCCAATGTTTATTCCGCGTTCCCAATCATCCATTACCATGCGCATTACGTGTTCAGTGTATGTGTTGAACAGCAAAGGAGAACACTTTGTGATAGTCAACAAAGCATGTAATATAAATAAAATTGTTGTGGTGAAGTAGGTTTAAGAAAATTTAAATGGCCAGTATAATAACAATAATAATAATAATAATAATAAAGTTGTGATGTAATTTGTACATTGATTAAACTTCAAATGTAATCTCTAAATACAGATTATTTAACAAATTGAATTACTAACCTTTCACCACTAATTATATGCCGTCTCGTCCACAATCGGTAGATGAAATATATTGACTTGTTAATACACCTGAAATGCGGCTTGTTTCTCATCTGCTTAATTATTTTCCCTTCTCTTATTAATAAAAAAACAATGTATAATTAAATGCATTCTCGAGCGCCATGTTATCTTTGTCAAGGAATAACAAAACCTAAATAATGAACAATAATAATTTTCTATAAATATCAAAAATTAACAATGTGCAACTAAGTTTATTTACCCAATATATAGATGGTTAAGGAGAGATAAGAAAAGGTTTTAAAGCTAAGCTTAAAAAATATAAAATTTACCACATAAATACCTCAGTATAATGATTTTCTTATAGACAGCTTCCAGTGTTTAATTATGGATGCGGAACGGTCAACCAGTATGAAAGCGTTTCTACATCTTCCTTGCGTATTCTTGTGACAACGCGATCAACTAGGTATTTGAAGGAATTTTCGATCCACTAAACTTATTGTATTCTTGATGTTTTATTGTATTAAAATTGCATTTTAAGATGATATTATTTGAATGAAGAGAAACTTGTGTAAATAAGTAACTTGAGAGCCATTTAAAATATAAATATAAGTATGAGTAAGTAAGTAAGTAAATAAGTGCCTTAAGTGAGTATAAGGGAATAATATAAGTACTATAATGATTGTACGTGAATGTACGGGAGTATACGTAAGTGTACGGAAGTGTACGTAAGTGTACGGGAGTGCCTGGAAAGAGCAAATGCTTAAGCTTAAAATATAATGAATTGAAAAATAACTTACCACCAAAATGCTGATGGCACCAAAAATAAAAATTAAGTAAAAACCATTATAACAATGTCTTCTGCTTTAACATTCAGCAGCAAGTGAAGTAAAAAAATAGAGGCTTTCAGAAACGCTTCTGTAAATGCCCCCCCTCAAGAGGTGTCACGCATTGCGCGAAATACAATGAACGGAGTCCAATCTTTAAAAGAAAGGGAACTATAACTATTTATATAATATTACTCCCAAAGTATATGTTCTATGAAATGCAATTTAAGTTGCCTTTCTCAATTTTACATGTAAATAATTAAAAACTCCTCTAATTTTACGCCAAATAAATGATCTTAGATTAACGTATTTTTTAATACAACCACAAAAAAAGGTTGTTACAAGCATATGAGCATGTTTATGTTGAATTCGCGTCCCTTTTCAATGAGTTGTGGGTTTGACTCACACCACTCCTGTGGCCATTTTTCGAACTGTCATATTTTCTTTGATGATTTCCGCGGTAGGAGAAAGCGGAATCGAAGTGTTACTGTAGATACTTCCAAAATTCAAATTTTAATGTAGACACATTTTTTGTATGAAAATCGGATATGTCACGATTTTCAAGTACCTAGGGGTTAAGAATTTGTCAAACAGACAAATTTGAAAGCAGACAGTAAGGAGAGGCAAGACGTTTAATGTTTCGTAAATTGTAATTTTTATGAAACTGTCACTTTGATATATCTTGCCATCATGGTTATAACCTGCTTACGCAATTGATTATGTCCGTCAAATCAAATGGACACATTCAAAATGTTGCAGTACCCGTATTTTTTTGAGCCCGATGGTACCATGTGACGTATAAATTGTATTCTCAGGGATAATATAACTAGTCCTATGCTTATTATCATCAATAATAAGTATAGCACGAGTTATATTTAGGAAGAGAATATAATTCATTAAATCACATGGGGTCGTTTTAGCCCACTGCATACTTTCTTTAGTAACGTGTCTGTTACCAGAGTAAATTATTATTGATGTAATGGATACGTTACTAAGGAAAGTACGCAGTTTCATTGGCTAAAACGACCCCATGTGATTAACTAATTATACTCTCTTCCTAAATATATATAACGCGTGCTAGGATTATTGCCTATAACACGAGGCAAAGCCGATGAAAATTGAACGAGTGCGAAGCACGAGTTCAATTTCTGAATGATTTAACAGGTTGACTGCAATTAACAGTTTGACAAAAATAGCCTTCTATGGCAAGAGTGTTTGCACTTGTTGCCGGCCTATACATTGTCTATATGCACGACACCTTTTTTTATTAATTTTTTTATCAACATTGAATCAAACTGTCAGTGGTCAAATATGACCCTTCGGCACGGACGGTACTATAATTACCTTATTGCCGCAGCGGTCATGCAGTATACTAGTTACAACTCGTTTATTGCTGCAGCAGTAGTCTACGTTTGTGTATTTGTTAGTGACACATTGATACGATCAGTCGTGAAAATGAGTGGCCGGACAAGAAAAATACTAGAATTGGCGCTAGGACAAAATGTAGTAGGTAAGGTATGAAAATACTGTGTACAAAGCAAACTACCAAGCTATATACACGCCGACAGCATAGATGAGTCGGTTTTTCCTTTCCAAGGCCGACTCTTCTTCAAACAATATATTCCCCAAAAAAACCCACATGTACGGTATCAAATTGTTCAAGCTTTGCAGCGACAACGGATATTCTTGGAACATACGAATTTATGCAGTAAAAGAGAGGGATACGGGAAATGCTTATGTTCCAACAAATATTGTTATAAATTTATCTAAAGATTTGCTAAATTCTGAAAGGCCCAGGCTCAGATAACTTTTATACCAATCTTGAACTCAAAAACATACTTCTTGAAAAGCAAACACATTATGTAGGGACATTGAGATCAAATCGACGGAAATCCCAAAGAATTAAGTGGTTAACAATAAACTCAAACAAGGTGAAGTGTTTGGCTTAGAAAACGAGCAAAGTACGTGTCCTGAAATGGCGCGATAAAAGGGACATACTGGGAGATACTGTAGATGTTCAAAGAAGAAATAGACCAATAAAAAATCTAAAGTTATAATAGAGTACAATGAAGGCAAATCATCAATAGATCAGTCCGACCGCAAATGTTGAGTTATAGTTCTCCACTTAGAATATTGATAAATTGGTAACGAAAGCTTGCTATCGAATTTCTAATGGGCACGACTCTGTTAAATGCCCGTATTATTTACAACCAGTTAGCTGACAGGAAAATGAAAATTGCTGAATTTCGAGAAGAACTAATCAGAACGCTTTTGAGGGGAAACATCAAGCTGGGTGATTGTGATTTACCTGAAAAAGAAACAAACAATAAGAACATCCATGCGAATTCTTGAAAAAAGAAAAAAGAAGAATTGGCAGTAAAAGTGCGAAGATATTGCAAAGGATGCTGTGGACAAAAACTAAAAGGAAAACTGACCAAGTAAAAAAAGTCGTTACATATTGTAATGATTGAGACAGTCAACCTCACTATTGCTTTAATTGTTTCAATTTGGCCCATAATAAATACATTTCTTCTTACATGGCATTTTTATTACAATAAAAATTAATGTACCGGGTGGCCAACTAAGAACGGTCGTCGGCAATATCTCAGGAATGGATTATAGCACAGGTTCGGGAAAAAAATGTTTATAACAAAAATGGCCTCGAAAAACGCCTGGAAATTATTTTCAGAATTGTAGGTCCACCGCTAGAGGGCGTATTTGACAGTTAAAATTTTAAAAAGCAAAATTTTTCAAAATTTACTCAATTAAGGGGCATATTAAATATTATAATCAGATTCCTCGACAAATTCAGCATATTTTTTATTTGACAAGTTTTAGTCTATCTCTTCAAATAAGGGGTAGGGGAGAGTGAGAACCTTGTTACGAAAAAACGCCTTTAATTGAGGTTCTGCTTGACCGATTTTAATAAACTTTATGTTGTTTGAAAGAGCTTTTGTTAAACAATAGCATTTAATTGAGTAAATTTTGAAAAATTTTGTTTTTAAAATTTTCCAGGCGTTTCTCGAGGCCACTTTTGTTATAAAATTTTTTTTCCCGAACTGTGCTATAATCCATTCTTGAGATATGGCCGACGGCCGTTCTTATTTGGCCACCCGGTACATCCCTAAATATTCAATAAATAATTACTTAATGTTTTGTCACTATTTTTAAAAATTGGTGACATTTGCCTTACGTCCGGTGCCAGAGCGATCATATAACACATATAACCCAATCCTATAAACGATCACTGACTGACACTACATTGTACGTTCCAGCGGCCACATGTGACCGCCGTGGCGCCTGATGAAAGTCACCTAGCGGTCATATATAACCTCTCTGGCAGTCAACCTTTTAACGATGATAAGCATACCACTAGTTATATTATCCCTGAAAATTGGTTTTAAAAAAAACCAAAACTTTTTTCTGAGTAACATATTTTAATTTTAAAACATTAGTGAAATGATATTTTCACCTTAACGCCCCCCCCCCAATTGTCCCATCCTACTCTCCTTTCAGTTTCTAAGGTCTCCACTGCAGATACCTAGCACCTACTTCTTTACTGCTACGGCCCTGCTTGAATAATCACATTTAGTTTTCAAAGTATTTTGGGTTGCCTAACCATCAGTACTGTAGCTAATAGACCTTTATACAATTAAATCTGTAATAAACATATCTGATACCAAAAAAGTTTTGGTATTCAACATTTTAACAATAAATATACAAAAAATTATGTAATTTTAATTAAAAAAAGAATTTTATAATTCATGGCTATTCTGACGTCACAGTGACGTACTGGTTATCGAACAGTTAAAAAAATCAATTTCAAGTATATTTCAAAATTAATGCGTGTTAAACTCATAATCGCATTTAGAAAATGCTTAAATTCAATTAATAAAAAACCAAACAAGCTGTAAGTATAACATAATATTGCATAATCCTAATTATTCAGTCATAACCTCGAAATTTCAGTTTTCTTTTTGATGATTAAACATCGTTAAATTAAATAATGAATAGCATAGGCGATGCTTGCAAACAATTAAAAGACGAATATGATGCCTGCTTTAATACATGGTTTTCGGAGCAGTTTCTTAAAGGGCACACAAATGATGTGATGTGTCGGCAATTATTCACTGTATATCAAGATTGTGTTAAGGTAAGTTTATTTACGCTATTACCAAAATAATTTAATAATTTATAGAAAGTGATGAAAGAGCAAAAGATTGAAATACAAGAAGTCGAGAAAGATTTATTAGGAACCAATTCAGAGCGTAAAATTCCTACGAAGAAAAGCTGACCCTTGTTGGACATTACATGCAATTGGCTTTGTAAAAGTACTAAACAAAGCATATCTGATGATGATTTAAAAAAGATTAGTGATGTTTAAATTAGTTATTTTATAAAGCATTTATTAATAAAACGTCAGTAAGGGATCGTTGATTTATTTCTACATAAGTATACAAACAATTCAAATACAGATGAACCTGTCACAAAACAGAAAAAAAATGTAACTAATAAATGCATGTTTATTTGCCTGAAGCAAATTTTGATAAACCTTCTAAAAGACTGATATAAGCTGAATGTTCGTACACTGTACTATAATTCGATAACTTCTCAATAAAGTCATTAGTTATTCCTTTTTCATCTAAATAATTCAAAAGAAGGTCGTATAAATACTGAAAATTCACTGTTAATAAAAAAATTTGGACAAGTAAAGGTACACTAACCGAATCTACTACTTCACCAGACACTGAGTAAACATTTTCATTCCAATCTCCATCGTAAATACTGATTTCATCTATACCAAATATATCGTCTAAAAAAATAAAATTAGTTTTTGAATGCAAAATATAAAGAAAACATACTATATCCATCTTCCTGTTCATCAGAATTAAGGAATGAGCAAACTAGACTAACCGTTGTGGTATTACGTATTAGATCAACTTTAAATGAAGGTTTAGATTTTAATTCACCTACTTCTGGTTTATCGGCTTGAGGATTCATTGTGGGTTCTGCATCAGTATCGACTGTGTGATTTACATTAAAGTGTATTTTAATTCTGCAAAACTTAGTTAAATATAGTGTAAACAAAAAATTTAGTAATTACGTTTCATCATCCAAAGTTTTTATGAGAGATACTTCTGATCCATCAAGTTTTGCTTTAAAACCATCAATTTCGGTTGGAATTGTTTTAGATTTTTGTGCTTTACGTTCTGCTATTATCTCTTCAGTGAGGAATTCAACTAATTCCTTTTCGGCTATTTATACAGATTGTTAGTGTTGTAAAAACAAGTACTATAATTACCTTTTGTATGTGCTCCGCGAATTCCACATCCGCAACAACATAATGGCGAAGTGCTGTATTTGTTCAATTCTTGTCTTTTAGTTGATATTGAGAACCCTAAATTTCGTGAAAATTGTTGGACTGGTGCGTTGATTAATGTAAGATTCTTTGAGGAGTTAATTAAAGTCCTGAGATTAACTCTTAAAGCGGTTTTTAAAATGCTATTCATTATTTTTTTTAACTTTAAACACCGGAAAGTTAACAAACCGTTAGCGTGCTCAATAACCTAAAAACTAAGAATTGCCAATGTTTAAATATGAAATGTACTAAATACTAATACCATTGCTTCAAATTTGGTATCCCTTAGGATACCACGCTTGATACTAAAAGAGCGCCAAATTTGAAATCAAAAGTATACAAGTGCATTTATATATTTGACTCTATGTTCTTCTTTTACCCTTTGTGGCGATGGCGGTCTTTATTAGTTGTTTAAAGGATATATTAAGAAAAACGTTGTTTTTTAAGCTTTTATTTCCAGGTTTTACCCTTAAATACATTTAAATAAAGGATATTGCAACGATCCTTGGTACACAGTATGTAGGTGAATGAAATTAATAAAAAACATTTACTGTTCTACATAACTTCAAAACTAAATCGTTCCTAAACACAGTATTACTACTTACATGCTTAATACATTTACAACTAATGCACAAACGTTTAAAAAATATAATAGTATATTAAGATGCATTATTATCGTACGAGCTCAGCGTAGCGACGAGTTTTTCAATGAACGATGGTAACACGAACAAACAACAGGGTCCAAAAATTGAATACAAGTTGCGGAGCCCCAGTGCATTTGTATGAGATGGTATAGGGCCTCGATTTCGTACTGTTATGTCTAATTTTAAGATTTTCCGCTCTCCGGTATTTTTAAACTATACCGCTAGTTGGAACGACGATCATACCCTGTTACAGAAATCCTCCATTACCGTTTTAAAAAATGCATCTCTACATGGCGCCAAAAATAGACACATGAGGACCCCGAAATATAGCTGAGATTCAGGGGCAAAATTCGGAGCCCTATGGGAAAGTATAGGGCCCCCTCAGTATACAATTAGCATTTCAAATTTCAAGTTTTCCATAACAAAAGGGTACTTTCCAAGGCGAGTCCCAGCTGATAGAAAATGGGCCCCAGACGAAGCGCTAACTGCCGGAAGTGAGAGTTCACTTGATAGAAAAAAGGAGACCCAGGATGACGGTAAGTTGTAGTATAACCATATCACTTTGGGGCGACCAGATGCAAGCTACTGCGTGGAGATACCACCAAACAGATCAAGCTGAGGCGTAGGAGATGGATAAAGTTTAAGGACTAATCAGAAGGGAGAATCTAAGGGTGGGCGTGGCCTGCTCTTAGCCCGACAATCAGACTGTGCAGCCTGGTGCAGTAGGCGCGCAAAACAACCAATCAGGCGAAAAGACAATTGTGTTTGTAAGACTGTCAAAAAGGCTGTATTTACTGCCAAAAGGATCTTAATTAGGAGCGGAAGATGACAAAAGGACCATAAGTATATCATCAAAGGGCTATAAATGGCGGCAGAAAAGAAGACGATAAAAAAGGTGGGGAAAGGACAGGTCCGGGTAGAGGGGGTGATATCACCCTAATCCTAAAAAATAGTAAAGGTATAAGTAAAATTTGAAAGTAACTCCTCAATTTAGCCAATAACTGATGTACTGCAAACCAATTAAAGGTTAATTCCTCAAAAAATTCAAAACTTACTTTTCCTTTAAAGATGCCTCTGTGGAAACTTATGTAGTGAAACTTCTTATTTTGTACGTTGATTTTAAATTACAATTGATTTTCCATGTGGAACACTTTCAAGCAAAGTTCAGTAGCAACGTACTTGTTTTGTTTAGACTGTCTGCGAATGTATCTGTTGTAGTGTTAAAAACTGCATATTTTGCTTTATGCCACAGTACTGAGCTAGTAGAGTACAGGCAGGACCTGCGGGTGATAATGGGTTCGATTCCCGTTACAGTCTATCTTGTATAGAAGCGGCATCCCACTGAGTAAATGCACACTATGTGCAGTTACTTAGGCGAATTATGGGGTAGTATTTCCCCCCTCAGATCCCTAACTCCGTTCCTTCTGATCCTATCCTGACCACACCCATCCTTAATCCCATCATTAATACAGGGTGTCCACAAACTCTTTGACAGAAGAAAACCGCAGATTGTAGAGTTCATTTTATATCGATTTAACGTAAATTACCTTAATATAAAAATACTTCCCGAGAGAGCTGGAGCTCTTGGAAGATGGCGCCCTAACATTGGTTGAATTCAAGTATCTTCAAAATGGTTTCCCTTTAAAAGATTTATTTAATGCAGTACGCGCATTCGTATGGCGTGAATGTGATTTTTTAGTTGTACTCATAAGCGGCTCGTTTGAGCGGGGGCATATTGTTATTCAAACAGTTTTTTGTCTTTCAAAATTTCGCAATTTTAACATAAAGTTTAAAAAATTTCGATTTTTTTCATAAAAGAATGATACTTTTGTCTGAAGTCGCTACAACGCACCGTTTTCGAAATAAATCGATTTGAACTTTTCATGTCTTAATCATACTTTTATAAAATTAACTAACGAATTTATTTACAATTATGAAAGATGGTTATGGAAAAAATAACAATTGCATGAACGTCAAACTGCTCTCATGTCATAAATTAATTTTGCTTTAGAAAGTAAGAAATAAACTCGGGTAAAAAATAATCGTGTTTAATACAAAAAAATGTTGCTGACACAATGAATAATAAATGAAATAAAATGACAACTGAAAGCATGAAGCACAAAACTGAATCTACAAGAGATGCTCCACATGACGACCATCCCTTTCTAAGCACAAATTTATTCGTTTATGTAAAGATTGCCGAATTTTTGCAAAAATTCCCCTACTGTTCCTAAATTCGCCGTGGTGTTACATAACTCTCCAATCTTACCTACTGTCCTAAAAATATGAGACACTGCTACTTCCAGAAGCAGCAATATCTGCCTTTTTATGCTTACGTATCGATATGTGTTGATCAATATCCACCTTTCTACCATGCACAATTGAACACTGCAAAACATTGTAAGCACTTTACATCACTATCTATTGTTTTTTTAATAAATGGATATTCACTTTCCAAATCTTTATTAAACGTACTTTCTTTTTGAAATTTTCTGATTTTCTACCGTCCTAGATACACACTACACTATAACGATTATTTATTTATAAACAGTTATGTATTATTTAACTAACGTATTATTTACACTATATTTATTTACACGCATCGGTATATTTATTTTCCACATATACAAGACACCGTCGTAAGCAAATTCTTTTGGTGCCAGACTTGATACTTAATACTGCCTCATAAGCGGGATCACCCGCTATTTATTTAAGTCGACAATAGTACCAGGAAGGTATTGTAAATTGCAGAGCTTGTGATGCCATCCTAGTCTCATTTGAAGGTCGCGCTGTCTTTTCGTATTTTGCAGACTTAGATTATATAATGGATTTTCGGTGGTGGCAACTGAAGCCTGCCCTCAACGAGCACCAATACAAAAATTAAACTCGTTTGGAAATTAATTTAGTGAGTTTAATTATAATTTACGGTATTTATTTATTTCGGTGTCAACTCCTGCAGATGACGGTTTCTTCGGTGTAGGGGTTGAATCAGGTTAAACGGATTCGGGCGCCACCCAAAGATAAGCTAATGTCCAGGCGGTCTTTGGGTCCAATCCTGAACTTGTACGGTTTCCAAACGGTTGCTCCTGGTCACTCAGTGGAGGAAAAATTTAGGGTACTATCCGGTGGTGGAAGATGCTCCTAAAACAGACTTAATTGGGACGGACGGCGGATAGGAAACATACTAATGTCACAGGTTCCCTTGACAAACGAAAGTTCTTCACCAATGGGTGATGATGAATGAATGATGGCGGTTCAATAAATACGAGCTCTAACTAAACGGCAGCGATTAAAATTTAAATAAACGGTTTTCAGTAGCAAAGAAAATTTTACTCTAAGTTTTGAAACAAATTAAATGCTTTCAGATTTAATTACAGAGTGAATATTTATTTAGTTAAATTCAATTTAGTAATTTAACGTAATCTTTTGCCCCATACTCTAGATAAAGCAGCTTCGATCTGTACTAGATGCAGTCGGAACGAAAAGGAGACGGCCGCGCGACCTGCCTACATAACGTCGGCACGTCCGCGGTGGGGTCCACTTGGAAATTCCCAGTTTTCCTATAGTGAGACAGACAGCGTCAAAAGTTGTTTTAATTAAAATTAAATCAATTAATGATTTAATGCTTATCTCGATATGCAAAAAATTTTATTTTTCAAATAACGGAGCGATTGATATAAAAATTTTATCATTTCCTACAAAAAAAATTAATTATTCTGCCTAACGGCTACTAATTATTAACACTTTTGTCGGTTTATAATATGAAAATTTCAGAAGTCAGCTACCTCATGCACATGTGTTTGTGGTTGGATGCATTGTTAAAATATAGTTTATTTTATACAATAGAACGTAGATTACGATTCTATTGTAGAGTTATTTATTTGTTTAGTTAATTATTGCATATTTAACTTTAATTATTAGTATCGAAAGTGATTCATATCTTGTCTATAATTACAGAATTAAATTTATTCCTAAACGGTACTCGCAGATGGTATAATTATATTTTAGTATATTTGCGATTGACATATTTCATTTACATAAACTTTTCATTCACAAATGTAACGTTTCATGGTCAAACTTCCATTATTTAAAAATGCAATTCTAAGAAAGAAATCAATACATTTACAAGAACTAAGAACTAGTTATTAATAATTTTATTAATTTGATACCGTTAATTATATCTATCGGGTTTCAAATTCTATTTTTAAATGTTTCGGTGTACTTATCTCTAACTAACCTTAATATAAAAGGTTTTGAGTGTAATTTTCCTTTCAAAAGATGTATTCTATAAAATAAATTATTATTCGTCAAGCTTTAATTGTGGAATATAAAAAGAAATTTGTATTTACCATTAACGGTGTAATCTTTTAACTATTCAAGACTCCTTTCACACCAGGATGCTGGATACTGCATGTGAGATACAGTCGCTTGCGAAAAGTCTGTCGATCGACTGACCAGATACTTTTTTGCGCAGGCGTGATTGCAGGAATTAAATCAAGAATGCATTTAGTTCAGTGGCGGCGGCTATAAACCACAGTGATGGATGCTGAGGAAGCACTTCTACTGTATACTGCTGTAGTACGACCAAAGAGACTGCAAAAACGTACGAAGAATAAAAAACAGGCGCATCCCATCGTTTCTGAATGCGAAACAAAAGGAGTGTATTGCTCTATCAAGACCTTAGAGAAAACCCCGACAAATTCTTTAGTTACTTTAGAATGTCAGTGAAATCTTTTGATGAACTCCACAACATTTTGAAGGATAAGATTTCTAAATTAGCCACAAACATGCGACGCAGTATTTCATAGGAAGAGCGACTGATGTTGACTCTCAGGTACGTAGGGTAGCACTTTTACCTAACAAAAATAACTAGCTACTTCTACACTTTAATTTATTAACGATAAAGTAAACACTTCAGTTATTATATGAACCTAATAGTTCGATAATCTCTGACTCCTCCGAAATACACGAAGATGCTATTGAACCTCTCGGTGATGTGAGGGTAGAGACTGTGCCGATAAAAATTGGTGCGAATGAGATTATGTGGGAGGACCAGGAATTAAAGGTTGTTAGTGGGATTGCGTTAAAAGAGTAGACATTAATGGTTGTGAATATTGGTATTGGTTTTCATTTTGATGGTGGGTTAATACTAAATGACGAAACCGAGGATAAGTAGGTGTCTGGTAAGTCTGACGTCCTAGAGAGTAGCTGGGCATGGAAATGTTCTAAATAGGGAGAACAAAATTTGCGCTTTACGTCGATTTTTCGGTTCGCGCTAACTTTATTGAGACCTCCCAGCAGCGAAAGAAGAAAAATTCAGTTGTCGTCTTCATTTAGAAGTTTTTCTTTGGCTTCTCTTCGTTGCATGGAGCCTTTTATTATTTTCAGCACTTCCGTACTGGAATCTTGCTTTTTACATCTGCGCTTCGGCTAAGGTTCTTCTGTCGACGTATTTTCGCCAGTGAACGTATTTCCACCAGTGTCATCCTCGTCTTGTTCCTCTTCTGTGCTGGTGGTTGTTCTGTTAAAAGGAATTACAAATGAATGGATAAATATAAGTTTTACTTTGCGTTAACTTTCTCTGTATTTGCCGCACATTTCAATAAGAATGACACGTGCTCAAAGTAAGTGTATGTTTTCGAATCCTTTGCGCTTCCAGATTGGTTTAGTCTTCCGTCTAGCAAGTTCACGCGCAAAATAGTTCCTCAAGTTCTTCCATTTTTTCCTAAAGCCACAAGATTATAGAAACTCTTCTTTTACAGATTTCTTGCTACAGAATGTTCCTTAACAGAGCTACATTACACCTTTAGAATTGGTGTATCTACGTTAAGTGACGATTCCAAATGTACGTGAAGAAATTTGGAACACTATGAAAGAACAATTCATTCCTCAACCAACGGAAGAAAAATGGTTACAGATTGCACAAGGTTTTTTAAAAGATGCTAATTTCCCGAACTGCGTTGGGGCGTTTGATGGAAAGCATATACGAGTCGTATAACCTGCACACATCGGATCACTGTATTTTAATTATAAGTCGTTTTTTTCGATTCAGTCGCTTGCAATATGCTATTCTGATTATTGCTTCACCTTCGTGCTCGTCGGAGATTACGGAAAAAAATATCGATTCAGCAATTTTTAATAGGTCTCCGTTTTACAAACGTATGAGCAAAAGAGAATTAGGCATTCCAGACCCCAATTTTTTACCGGAGAAAAACTATTGCAAGGTACCGTATGTCATCATTGGAGACGAAGCCTTTGGACTTTCTAACAACGTAATGCGCCCATTTGGGGAAAATATTTGCCAATACAAAAGAAGGTGGTCTGCGATCAAAAAAATTCCCCTTAACGAAGTCCCACACAAAAATTAAGACTCATTTGGGAAAAAAAATAAATTTTATTCAAAGAAAATTATAAGTTACGGTATTTTCTATTATGTAATGCTCCTGGACGGTTGTGGACAGCGGTCGTTTGTTGCAGGGGTTAGAAAACAATTCGGGCACCACCCAAAGATAAGGTATCGTTCAGGCGGTCTTAGGGTCTACTTCTGAACGTCTACGGCTTCCCAAACGGCTGCGTCGGGTTTCCCAGTGAAGGATAAAATTCGGGGTCTAATGGTTATGATAGAAGATGTATCTAAAACTCAATTAGTACGGACGGACGGCGGATACAGTAGACAAAGGTCACAGGCCCCCTTGACAAACAAAATTCCTTCACCAATAACGAAAATGAATGATTCTTAATAAATATGAACTCTGTGAATTATTCAAATTTCACTGATTACTCAACCAAATGATTTCCTTGCTAATTCGGCCAGTTTCTATTAACAAAAAATATTTATTCTATGTAACGGTTTAAGTAGTAATTAATAACACTTATATCAACTCGAAATCACGTAATTCCAGAAGCTAGTTACTATTTGACACATATGTTGGTGTTCGCGTTATTTAAATATACAACATTTTATACAATAGTAAAAAGATTAGATATATTCTTTTGTAGTTGGAATTCATAGAAAGTATTTCAGATTTAACTTTACGTGTTTATATCAAAACTGCTATTTAACAATGCAATTTTTACTAACTAAATTAAGTAATTTATAAGGATGCTGTTAATTGTCACTTTTATATATTAATTTAAAAGTCTCTTAATTAGATTGATCGGATTTTAAAGTCTATTTGAATGCTTTGGTTTCGTATCCTTCTCTAATATTAATATAAAAGGTTTTGAATGTAATTTCCATTTAACATGTGCGCTTAAATACAAACTGTATATTACTACTTCTCAAGTTTAAATTTCGGAATAACAAAAAGAAAATTTTCTATTTACCATTAACGGCCATCTTTTAGATTTACTCTTATCAATATTCAACGGTGCGTAATTAATTAATTGAAGGACTCAATTACGGTTTTTTGTTGGCGGAGTAAAAAGGAAAAAAAACTAACCTTCACTGCACCAGTAGGACATTCAGTTTATTTAAAAGAATGTTATGAGAACCTTGAATTGGTTCTTAAAGAGCTAAGTACTCTGATCATAAGTGGACCGTTTGTGGGGATCTGAAAGTAATTTCTTTTAATAGGCCAACAGAGTGGGTACAGAAAGTTCCCCTGCTTCCTTTGTGAATGGGATGGCCGTGACCGTAAACAACATTATGTTAAGAAGGAATGGCGAGTAAGAAGAAATTTGGTTCCTGGAGTTAAGAACGTTGAAAAGCAGAGTTTAGTGGATCCTAAAAATATTTTACTTCCGCCACTTCACATCAAGTTGCGACTGATGAAACAGTTCGTTAAAGCATTGCCTAAAGATGGAGAGTGTTTTAGATATCTTTATAAGCAGTTTCCCGGCTCCCGGCCTGTCTGAGGCAAAACTTAAAGAAGGGGTATTTGTTAGGCCTGATATAAGGAAACTTATGAAGGACGAAAACTTTGAGTTGAAAATGGAAAACCAGAAAAGGAAAGCATGGAAGTCTTTTAAGCAAGTAGTAGGTAAGCGGCTTTCTAGGAAATAAAAAAGACCCACCCAAACTACAAGAATATTGTTGCCGATGTGTTAAATAATTACAAACTGTTGGGCTGCATGCAACATGAGTGTTAAAGTTCATTTCCTTCATTCTCATCTGAACTATTTTTTTGAAAATCTTGGAGCAGTGAGTAAAGAACAAGGAGAACGATTCCATCAAGATATAAAAGAAATGGAACGCAGATATCAAGGCCGCTGGAACGTTAACATGATGGCTGACTACTGTTGGATGTTAAACAGAGAAAATCCTCAACTCCACAGCAGGAAAAGTACAAAAAGAAGTTTTGAAGGAAAAAGGAAACGTTACTACAGACTTGTAATTGTGTTGTAATAAGCCTTATCAACATATATTCTTCTTCTATATTTAAGATTAACCTATGGTTAAAGTGGTTTAATAAAATTGTAAATAAATAATACTGATTTAACCCTTAACTACTACCGTGGGGTGTTCCGACACCCCAGTTCATGGTTTCTTATTCGTTAGGTGTAGAATTTTGAAAGTACATTTTTCTTGTTTCAGGTATTCTCCTACATCACAATTACGAAGATAATAGTGACATTAAAATTTTCTAACTGTTTGTGGATTGTTGTATAAGTGATAGGTGGAGTTCCAGAACACCCCAACATAGTAAATACGTGTAGTGAATACTTGAGTAGTGTACAGTAATGGATCGGTCTTTATCAAAAACAAAACTTCAAAAGTTGGCAGAAAACTGTTATGACGATGTGGAAGAGTGAATTGTATAATGAAGGTGATAGTGACCTTAGTGATGCTGTGAGTGAACATAGTGATCATAACACCAATACGGACGACGAAGAATATGAGGCTGACGATCTACCAGAAACTGGTAGATATTACTATGGAAAAAATAGATTTAAGTGGTGTGAAAACCCACCAGCTTCTTCGCGAACTCGACAAGAAAACATAGTAATCCATCTTCCAGGTCTAAAAGGAAATGCAGCTGAAATTTTTCCAAAGACTCCATTAGAAAGTTGGTCACATTTGATTACCGATGAAATTTTATCTGAAATTTTAGAGCATACCAACGCTAAAATTACAGACCTTAGTGTAAATTACGGTTCGACTGCTACATTCGCAGGACATATAGACGAGTTAGAATTGAAAGCACTTTTGGGTGTAATGCTTCTAGCTGGAGTATGCAAATCTAATCACGAAGATGTAAAATCTCTTTTTGGTATTGATAACATAGGAAGAAATATATTTAGAGGTACTATGTCTAAAAAAAGGTTTCTATCTCTGTTAACTGCTTTGAGGTTTGATGACTGGACTACTCGTCAGGAAAGAATTGAAAGTGGAGACCGGCTAGCTGCGATTTCTAAAATATATGAGGTAAGTATTCAACAGAAGTTGTCACTTTAATTATTGGTGCAGTGAATATGCGGTAGTAGATGAAATGCTGGTTGGTTTTAGGGGAACGTGTTCATTCCGCCAGTTTATGAAGAGCAAGCCACGAAAATATGGATTAAAAATAATGTGCTTATGCGATGCCAAAAGGCATTATCTGATAAATTTCTATATATACTGCGGAAAAACCAAAGAGCCGAATCCAAAGACATTATCAGTTCCCACTCAAAGTACCCTAAAATTAGTAGAGCCGATCAAAAACACTAACCGCAATGTGACGGGGGACAATTGGTTTAGTTCCCTTGAGCTAATGAAGGAACTACGTGATATAGGCTTAACTTACGTTGGAACCTTACTTAAGATTAAACGCGAGGTTCCTCCACAATTTCTACCAAACAGACAGCGTGAAGAAGCATCTTCTATTTTCGGATTTACAAGTAATGACACAATAGTGTCATACGTTCCCAAAAAAAAAAAAAAATAGATCGGTTATACTAGTTTCAACTATGCACCAGGCGCCAATTGTAGAGGAGAATGGGAAACCCGAAATAATTAACTTCTACAATTCTACAAAGAGTGGTGTGGACGCATTGGATCAAAGGTGGGCTATTTATTCCTGTGAAAGGCGAACCAAAAGATGGCCTATAGCTGTATTTGGCGCCATGCTCGACATTGCAAGATCCAACAGTTTCATAATTTACGTAGCAGCTTCTCCGGAATACATCAAAATATCACGTCGTAAATTTACTATTGATCTTGCCATGTCGCTGATTCATGATCACGTAAAACGTAGACTGGAATCAAAAAACTTGCCTAGAGATCTACTAGGTATAGTTAGAAATATACTGGACGAATCTGCGCCTGATCAGCAGGAACATCCAAACGAACCCGGACCATCAAAGCGGCCCTGTCTTAGCTCCTACGGTCGTTGTGTTATATGTTCCAGGAAAAAAGACCGAAAGGTGAAATCAACCTGTCAACAATGCAAAAAGCACATTTTCAGAGAATTCCGAAAGTTTTGTACGTTGCAGTAACTGCAGCGAAGATAGGTAAGAAATAATTTTTGCCCATTTTTCAATAATATATTTTTCCCTTCAAACATGTTTGTTGTTTTTTGTGTTTTCAACTCTGATTTCACTTTTCTGTTACAGCACTTAAGGAGCATGTTCCTAGAGCCATATGCAAAGGATAAGTGAACGATAGCTAAAGTTGATTTTCGGATATTTTGTAATAAAGAGGATACTGTTTTCTTTTTGGTTATATGTGTATAGAATTGCTAATGTTTATTTATTGTAGTTTTTAGAAAGACAATGTTATTTTGTTTACTGCGTCTCTATGCATGTCCAATGTAAACACCTATATTGATAAAACATGCAACATTATAAAGCATATTGTTGATGCACATACATAAACAATGGGGTGTCCAGACACCCCACCATAGTAATTACGTGCATGAAAACAACGATAGTAGCTACGGGTTAAAAAAGTCGCCTTTTTATAATGTTTACTAAAAGTTTTACCTCATTTTGTAGAAAAACCTTATCTACGTGATAGAAAAAAGCCAGTAGCATTTCTGAAATCATTGTAAAAACTACATACAAATCAGTTATTAAAACTAAAACAATTTTCAAAAATATTTTGTTTTTGCAGACCTGTGTTATCGGCTATGCAGAGCGAGGCGAAATATTGAGTGCAGCTTTAGATTCCTCACTAAGTGGAGAGTATTTCATAGTCCACTAAATGTCAGCATGGATTTTGCTGAAAATATAGTGAAAGATTGTATAATATTTCACCACCCTTACCATGGGCTCCTTAATATTGGGTCTCCGATTTTCTGAGCTCGGTAAGGGCTGCCGGTTACCTTTTCCATCATCCTTAATCCATTCTCATCCTTATTCTTCCTTCTCGCCCTTACTGTCTTCCTATCGGATTAAAAGTCCCAAATTAAAAAATAAGATGGCTGTGGTTTCTAGGGTTATAAATTCCGGACGTAAAATCCTGCCCCATTCGGATGTCCGGGAGGGCAGGGCCCAAGCGACCTAGGTCATCGAAAGTATCAACTTTCTGATTCACTACTGCAACATCCGCGGTATCAGGTCTAATCTTAATGCTATTCACCAACATCTTGAACAATTACAACCTGGTATTTTGTTTCTATCTGAAACACAAGTCTCCTCTGAAAGTTCCGAGTCACCCGACTTGCAATTTCCTCAATACCATCTTCACTCTAACTTTCGATATAAAGGAGGCGTAGGTATGTGCGTACATCAAGGACAGAATTGCTTGCAAGAGGGTTTCTTCCTTAGAAAATAAAAATTTTGACGTAATTTGGTTTAAACATTCTGGTCCTAATTTTGTGAAATTCTACTGTTGCATTTATAGGTCTCCTAATGACAGCAACTTTCAAGACTTCTTCGATTACCTTAGTATGAAAGTTGACTATCTCCTGTCTCAGTTTCCATCTTGCGATATCTCATTTGTAGACGATTTCAATGTTCATAACTCTAATTGGCTTCAATTTTCATCTACTACTAATCCCGCTGGTCAGAGTGCAGAAATATTTGCTATTTCATGTGATCTCACACAAATGATTTCTGAACCCACAAGAATCCCTGATAACCCTAACCATACTTCACATCTTCTAGATCTCTTTCTTACATCAAACCCTCTTGTTTATAAAACTTCCGTTCTTTCGCCTTTAGGTCTTTCCGACCATTGTCTAATAAAATCATTTCTTACTGTACCAAATCCCCTGTTGTTCGCAAAACCGATAGACCCTTGTGGTGTTTTAAGTCAGCTCGATGGAGTGATTTACGGGATTTCTTTGCAACCTTTCCATGGCGTGAATATTGTTTTAAGTCGTCCTCTTCTTCGGACATCGCTCTTTCAGTATCTGAAGTCATCCTCATGGGAATGGAGTTATACATTCCGAAAAAACAGTACCGTGTAGGTCATTCACGTTCCCAACCCTGGTTCAATAAGGTTTGTTCTGATGCAATATCTTTGTTGACAGTCATGTAGAATACGTTGGTGCTGGAAATATCTGCAAAAGTGTCATCACTAAAACTAAAAAGTTGTTCGAACAACGAAAATGCAATGAACTAGCTACATCTCCTTTAGGCAGTCGTAAATTTTGGCCTTTAGCAAAAGCCATTAGTAAAAACTTTCGAACATCGTCATTTCCCCCCCTGACATCTATTGACGGATCGGTAGTTGCTGATTCTGTAGACAAAGGCAACGTTTTTGTGGATTTGTTTGCATCAAACTCGTGTCTCAATGATTCTGGAAAAGATGTGCCCCTAGTCAACTCTTCTTCATACATTATGAAACCAATTCATTTTCGGTACAAGCTCTTGGAATCGATCATCAGTAGGCTTGATCTCAATAAGGCGACTGGCCCAGACCGTATCCCAGCTATTGTCTTAAAGAAATGTTCCCCCGAAATAGTACCAGTCCTATCTAAGCTCTATACGATCTCTATATCTTCTGGGGAATTCCCTTCATCATGGTAATTAGCAAATGTTCAACCTATTCCCAAAAAAGGTGATAAGACCGATCCCTCAAATTACAGACCAATTGCCATCACTTCCATTTTGTCTAAAATCATGGAAAAGGCCATCAATCAGCAACTGCTCACGTTCCTTGAAACTAACAAACTCCTTAGTGACCACCAATATGGGTTTAGGCAAAATCGTTCAACAGGCGATCTTCTTTCATATGTGACCCAAGTTTGGAACAATACAGTAGAGCAGTCCGGTGAAACAGTTGTAGTCGCTTTAGATATCTCAAAGGCATTTGACCAAGTTTGGCATAAGTGTTTACTTGCCAAACTCACCTCGTTTGGGTTAAATGATACGCTCATCAACTGGGTTTCTAGTTTCCTTGATAAAAGACGAATACATGTCGTAGTTGATGTCTTTTTTTCAAAAGAAGTTAGCATTAACGCGGGCGTACCACAGGGATCCGTTATAGCGCCTACACTTTTTCTGCCGTACATAAACGACCTTATTTCTTCAACAACTAACCCCATCCATTGCTTTGCTGACGATAGCACTCTTCACTGCAGTTCATCTCAGTCTACTCATAGTGATAATCCACCTTCTATGTCAAATCAAGAAATTAAAGCTGAAATGGCAAATTCAATCAACAAAGACATTCAACGTATTCTGGAATGGGGAAGCAATAATCTAGTTATATTTAATGCTAACAAAACTCAGTGTTGCCTTATGTCCGCCAAAAAAGATCGATCATTTCCTGTTGTAAGTATGAATGGCTCAGTTCTCTCTCTCAGTTTTCAGACTCTATTACTCTGTTGGGTATGACTGTATCTTCAAATCTCTCATGGGTTGACCATCTTCTGTCTGCTACCAAAACAGCTGCTCGTAAAATAGGCTTTTTGTACAGATCTAAGCAGTACTTTACCTCTCGACAACTCCTTCTGCTGTATAAGGCCCAAATTCGGCCTCATCTGGAATATAATTCTCACCTTTGGGTTAGTGCTCCCCAATACGCTCTCGATATCGTTGATCGTATTCAAAAGAGAGCGATTAGGCTTATAAATGACCCGTCCTTAACTTCTCACATACAGTCCCTTGAGCATAGAAGGATGGTTTCAGTTCTTTCTTTGTATTATCGTTATTACAACGGCTATTGTGCTGGTGAATTACATTCTTTGATACCATCTCCGGCTATCTTTGCGAGAAACACTCGGTTCGCTCATTCACATCATCAGTATGCAGTACAAATCTTCACTTGTCGTACCAAACGGGCGCAATCCACATTTTTCTACACGGCTTCTAAACTCTGGAATGATCTCCCTAGTTCCTGCTTTCCTCTCACTTATATGAGAAAATTTAAGGTAGCTGTTCATAAGCATCTATTGACAATGGAGGATACCCTCGCCTACCAAGGATTATTTAACAATGAGAGCAATATTGCAAACTACTCAGGAAAATCTCCATCGGTTATAAAATAATATTTTATGGATTACTTTATGACTACCAGGGCATTGCCATGGCAAAATTTAATTTTATCTGGCTAATATAGTTAGCTTTTGTTTAGAAAATATTATTGTAGTTTCATGTGGTTCACAATATTATGACTATAGATATACCTACCTGCTAAGTATGTTACGTATGTACCTACACAAACACAATAATAAAATACATAAACCTACCATAATTATTTTTGTTGTACCAATGGTAATTCTTCCAATCCCTCCAGCATTTCTTTTTTGCCATTTCTGCCCAGCTTAGTGTTTTTATTACTGTAATTATCGTCAGAAGTGTCCCATAGACTAGGACGAGCTTCTATTAAGATAATGAACTTATCGCTGTCAAAGTTTTGATCCATATTCCTATATGGACATGTCAATATTTCACAAACACGAACACCACTGACAAGTTGTTGTCTAGAAAGTATCGCCGGGTGAAAGATCCCATTACAAACAATAGGCAGTCGGTATTCAAAAGTTGTTGAGCGACTGAGATTTGTTGGCAACTAACATTTAGTAGCCGGCAGCTGTCTCCCACAAATTATTCATGTGAAATGTTTAAACGACAATGTGAAAAGTGTACGCAAGATACAGTACCCTCGTGTGAAAGGAGTCTAAGTTTGCTTATCATAAGAAATATCATTTTGAATATCCAAAACATTACAATTATTTTTATTCGTCATTCATTACCCTTTACGGTGTAATTATTTATAATACTTATTTAAATATCATATCAATATTTGACGGTGAATTATTAATTAATTTCTGAACTTGATTTCAGTTTTTGTTATTAAATACAGAAAGTTTACAGATTTTTCAAACAGCGGTGCTAATTACTGAGCAGGTACTTTATTAACGGAGAAAAAGGAAAAAACTAATCATCAAAATTAATTCCTTCTAAACCATCAAAAACAATAAATACGAAACATTTACGTAATTTATTAAACTTACATACATAAAATGTGTTTAAAAAACCTTACTTTACTGAGTAGTAGTGGTGCTCCTCAGACTCTTCAGGTGATGTGTCCATGTTCCATAATTCCTTTTTACATAAATGCACGCCTATTTCTGTGTTATCTGTTAATTATTAGCAGTGGCAGTACATATTTCAAATCAAACACTTTTATTCATTTATAAATTAGGGACTTAGCTATCATATTATTATGAGTAACAATGGACCTAGTGGTTCCTGTAACGGTACAACTCAAAATTCATAAAGTAATAAAAAATTAATTAGAAAATACTAATTTTTATTAGAATTTCACACAACTTGTAAGAAAATAAACCACAAATGCAAACTACATTTCAAAATTATGCATAATACATTAATAGCCATTACAAATATATGCAGTACTTTTAAACAATTTTTTTAAAGACGCAATGAATCTACACAGAATAATAATATTGTATAATTTAAATAAACAGTGAAGATGCAATCACGTATTTATAAAGTAGGTAAGTCACTTTTGAAAATGTAAATTTAATTTAGTCTGTGCAAATACAGAATATTGATTTAATACCTAAATAGGTCAACGTAATCATGTAACTCAGGGAAGCGTATATTTTACATACGGCACTTCAACATCGTTACCATCTGCGTCATTACAGCATAATTCAAACACTAAAGCTTTTACATGTGGTTCTATGCGACGTTTGGAAACTTTTTTAACTACCTCCGACATAGGTAAATTCAACCTTTCTTGAGCCTTCGATTTTGCCATGAAGAACGAATAAAGCATACAAACACCTTGAGATAACATAGTAATTTCTAATCCATGGGTTGTTTTGAAATAATCGAGAAATTCGCTTAAAGTCATTTCACCTTCGACTTCAAAACGATCCCATAATGTCCACGAATTTCCACAATATTCCATTTTTGGTGCAGCAATTGGTTCTGAAAATCCTAAGAATGGTAGAGCTAAATTAACAAAACCATTTTTAAAGGGTTCTAAATTATCAACTCCCTTCGCTAGTTTATACAACTCCAAACCAACCATTCCGGCAACAACGGATGTAGTGGTAGCTATTGCTGGTATAATTTTACCGGCAATTAATTTGGATTTATGACGATCGGCTGGAGGTATTTTGTAATTAGCAGCACGTAAATTTGAAGCAGCCACTATGTAATCCATATGAAGATTATTGTCATCATCTTTCTCAAATTCGATTGGATGTAGTTGGAGATTATTTAACTCTTCAGGCGATGGGAGCTCTTCTTGAAGTTGACTGACACGATCCATATCGACGTTAGTACCATTACTCACAGCCATTTGAGAATCAGTTATAGCAATTTTAACCCCCGATTTGGGAATAAAGGTTGGAACCTAAAATAAATGGAATGATTTTTATTCTTTACCACAAACTATGACAAGTCTTTTAGTTTGCCCTAAATATACATAACTGCAATGTTCATAACTAGATTTGCAAACGCCCAATTACAAAACTAGCTTACAATTGTGTGAACTTGTTTAATCTAGAAGTAATTGTGACCGAAAAGCAACCTTTTGCATTACAGGCAGTGATTTTGATCAAGAAAGTTACAATCACAATGATTCGTTTTCTTAATGGGACATATATATTTAGTAGTAAAATACATTCCCACATTTTTGTCTTTTTAAAACTTTGTATGTAAATTTTATAATGTACGCATTTGAATATCAAATGGTATAAACGTAGTTGATGCTCCGTTATCTTGCAATAAGTAAAACGATACGTTTATTCAATTGTGATCACATTTCAAAAAATTTAAAATAAATGTACGGAATGTGCAAATAAAAACAATCCGTCACAAAATGGATCCCATTCAACCTATGATGCAACCACTGACACCTGATCTGCAAATGCATTACTCATTTCCAGCAAGGAAACTTTGCTTGACAATCGGAACTTCTTTATACAGTTAATGATCAACAAATACATGGTCTTTTTTTTTTACTTATAGTATTCCCAAACAGGCTAAGATTTGCCTAAGGTGCTAAAGCACTCGGGAACACTGGGAGGGTCTAGGGATATTGTTTGTTAGGCCTTCGAGAAATGATTCTGAATGGCTCTTAAACTGGCTTAACTGGGTAGTGCATTCCACAATTTAGTTGCCGTGTGGAAAAATGTAGTGGAATTTTGAGTGCATAGTTATGGTGTGAATGCGCAAAACGAGTGTTCCTAGCGAAGATGGTCTGCAAAGGTATTAAGGAGTGTATTTTGGGGGTACCCTTGCCATGGTAATAGCGATAGAACACTGAAAGAATCGAAACTATTCTTCTGAGGCAGGTCATTTATAAGCCTTATAATCTTTTTTTGGATGCAGTTTACAATATCAAGAGCGTATTGAAGGATTCTGACCCAGAAGTGGGAAATGTATTCCAGATGGGGTCGAATTTCAGCCATATACAGCAAAAGGAGGAGTTGTCATATGAAGTACTGTTTAGATCTGTATAGAAAGCGCAGTTGACAGGCAGCAGTTTTGCTGGCTGACAAGAGGTCGTCAACCCATGAAAGGTTCGATGATACGGACATCCCTAATATAGAAATAGGTTGAAAACTTGAGATCCAAGCCATTCATATTTACAGCAGGAAATGATTGGTCTTTCTTGGCGTACACTGGGTTTTGTCGGCGTTGAACGTAAGCATATTATTCCTTCCCCCATTCAAGGACACGTTCTAAGTTGATTGAGGCTGCCATTTTCACCACAACGTCCTGACTAGACTTATTGTTGTGGGAAAACTGAAAAAGGGCTACAGTGTAGAGTGCTGTCGTCTGCAAAGCAATGGATCGAGTTAGCTGTTGAGGAAATGAGGTCATTTATGTATAGCAGGAAAAGTGTGGGAGCTATCACTGATCCTTGGGGTACGCCCGCGTTAATAGTAGTTTCTTTCGAAAACAAGCAAATCAACGACAACGCGTATACGTCTTTTGTCAAGGAAGCTGGATATCCAATTGATGAGCGTATTGGATAAGCCGAACGAAGTGAGCTTGGCAAGTAGGTACTTGTGCCAAACCTGGTCAAAAGCCTTTGAAATATCTAAAGCTACTACGACTGTTTCACCAGACCTCTCTAATGTGTTATTCCAAAGTAGGGTGACATGAAAAAGATCACCTGTTGAACGACTCTGTCTGAACCCATACTGGTGATCGTTTAGGTGTTTATTGAACTCGAGGAACGAAAGTAGTTGGTGGTTGACGACATTTTCCATGATTTTCGACAGAATGGAAGTGTTAGTTATTGGTCGATAGTTTGAGGGATCGGTTTTGTCGCCCTTTTTAGGAATAGGGCATTTTCCATCTTCAACGATTAGGGAAACTCTCCAGATGACATGGAGATCGAAAAGAGTTTGGACAATACAGGTACTAGCTCGGGGTAGTATCTTTTAAGGACGATTGCTGGAATACCGTTAGAGCCAGCCGCCTTGTTTGAATCAAGGTTATTGATAATTGATTCTAGGAGCTTGTAACGAAAGTGGATTGGTTTCATAGCGTATGGGGTAGATTTGGGCGACGGCACAATTTTACCAGAATCATTGAGACATGAATTTGATGCAAAGTAATCGACAAAGAGGTTGGCTTTTCCAGCAGAATCAGGTACTACAGCTCCGTCGCGAGACGACATGGGAGGAAAGGAAGATGTACTACAGTTTTTACTGATGGCTTTAGCTATTGACCAAAATTTACGACCACCTAAAGGACATGAGACTAATTCTTTGCATTTACGTTCCTCAAACATCTTTTCGGCCTTGGTGAGGATCGTTTTGCAACTATTCCTTGCGGCAATATAGTGGGCGTGATTTTCGACAGATTTATTTGATTTCCATTTAGTATAGAGTTTATGATTTTGCGATAATGCATCAGTGCAAGCCCTATTAAACCAGGGTTGGGAACGGTCATGACCTACTCGATTGTGTTTTTTGGGAATGTATAACTCCATACCAATCAAGATAACTTCAGTTATTGAAAGGGCAACGTTTGAAGAGCAGGACCGTTTAAAGCAATATTCACGCCAGGGGAAGGTTGCAAAAAATCTCTCAGTTCGCTTCAATTAGCTGATTTAAAACATCACATAGTTCTATCTGTTTTTCGAGTAATGGTGGGATTGGGTACAGAAGAAGTTATTTCAGCAGTGGTCTGATTGCCAAGTGGGGAAAGGACTCTTTATCTTATAGACAAGTAGGTTAGTTGTAAGGAATAGGTAGGAGATGTGGAGTATGGTTAGGGTTGTCGGGGATTCTGGTTGATTCAGAAATGATTTGTGTGAGATCACAGGATACAGCAAATGGTTCTGCACTATGACCTGTGGCATTGGTGGTAGATGAAAATTTAAGCCAATTCTCCCAAAAATGAAATATCGCAAGACAGAAAATGTGATGAGGTAGTCTATTTTCAGACTAAGGTAATTAAAAAGATCTTGGAAGTTATTATCATTGGTTGGGAGACCTATACAGCAGTAGAATTTCACAAATTGGGGCCCATAATGTTTGAACCAAATTGCGTCAAATTTGTTGTTTTCCAAAGTGGACATCCTCTTACAACCTACGTTTTCCTTGGTATACGGACATACTCCGCTTTAAGGCGAAAGTTAGAGTGGAGGTTGTATCTGGGAAATTGTAGGCGAATCAGTGCTTCCAGGGGAGACTTGTGTTTTTGATAGAAACGCAATGTCCGGTTATGTGATACCACGTATGTTGCAGTAATTATTCGGAATGTTGGTACTTTCGATGACCGGGCATCGAATGGGGCAAAATGTTATTCCTGGCAGATCTTGCTCTTCTAAGTCTTGATTTTGGCATTGACGAATTTTTGTCTCCCCAGAATCCTTGGGACGGATCGACCAATCGATGTGAAAGTGTGGGCGTCTCGCCCTGCTCACCTGGGGTATAGCGCCTGTTTTAGAACGTCATTTTAAGAAAACACCACGCTTGGTTAGTGCGTGTTGGCGACTACATAAGGAATAAAGGACATAGTAACCGGCAGCCCTTACCGAACACAGAAAATTGGAGCACCAATATTAGGGCCCATGGTAAAGGTATTGCACCAGGCGGCAGGGGGTATACATACCTTCCACGTATACACCTCCATACAAACAATCACAGTCTAACCAACGTCAAACGGAAGGTTGGAATAAAGTTAAAAAAGCGAATAGGAGATCCCATATCAGCCCAGATAAAAGAAATGTAAAACAGGCTGGAATCAACGACTACCAGTAACCACCTCGAACCGATTTAAAAGGCTAAGTAGCATATCAAACTCAGACGAAGAAATTGCAGAAATGACTAAACCAAAAATCATTATATCTCCACCATTTATCAAAGGTGTTCAAAATATCAAACCACTTACTGAAATATATATATATATATATATATATATATATATATATATATATATATATACTTGTGTGCATATTTTAAAATTATTCACATGTATACAGGTTTGATAAGCCACGCTTTTCTGGAATACCCAGTATGTACGAAAATAATTTTAAAATGTGGCCACTATTGATATACATAACCCCCCATAAAAATAAATTTGAAAAAACGTATTGCCTAGATACAAAAGACCGTTCCGTTGGTGGTGGCCCAGCCTATTGAAGTTTGACAAAACATTTTCATGGTTCATACATTTCTTAAGATATCTTGGAATAGAAACAAGGTATCGACATGCGGTTTTCGCCATTTTTTCACTAATTTGATCTACTTTCATAATCCATTGTTAAAACTGCATGCTTTCATTTAATATTTTCCAAAGAGAACTAGATTTCTAAAAAAAAATAAATACTGCCCTCTAATCTGCATGTTACTTATTAAGTTGCATTGAGTATATAACATTTACATTGGTGGAAAAGAGCTCTTTTCAACAAGAATAAGTTTGTAAAGATCGATTAAGCAGAACCAGACTTGCAGGCGTTTTTTCATAACTAGGTTCCCACTCTCCCCCACCTCTTATTAAGAAAAGATAGGCTAAAACTTGTTTAATAAAAAGTACACAGAATTTTCCGTAGAACTTGATTATCATATTTATAATGCCCTTTAATTAGGCAAATTTTATAAAATTTGGCCCTTCAGCGGTGGACCTACAATTCTATAAATAAGTTCCAGGTGTTTCTCGAGGCCACTTTTGTTATAAATTTTTTTTCCCAAAGCTGTACTATAACCCGATCAGAAGATATGGCCAACGGCCATTCTTATTTGCTTGCCTGGTACAATCTGCAGAGTTCACTTTAAGTGCATTTTCCTCTAAAGTGGAACCTTTTTTAAGGAAAATAAAATGACCTTTCAGAAATGTTAACAAGTCTTTCAAAATCTTTATCCACAAAAAAAAAATAGTAGAAATCAAACATTAATAAGGTGTTGGTGGCGCCTTCTATCTTTTACGTTGAAAGTAAATACATATCCATGTTGGCTATCGAAAAAAAGTGAAATAGAAAATGCATCTTTGAAAGGTCTTTTTTCCCAAAGCTGTACTATAACCCCATCCGAAGATATGGCCAACGGCCATTCTTATTTGCTCACCTGGTACATTCTGCAGAGTTCACTTTAAAGTGCATTTTCCTCTAAAGTGGAACCTTTTTTAAGGAAAATAAAATGACCTTTCAGAAATGTCAACAAGTCTTTCAAAATCTTCATCCACAAAAAAAATAGAAACCAAACATTAATAAGGTGTTGGTGGCACCTTCTATCTTTTACGTTGAAAGTAAATACATATTCATGTTGGCTATCGAAAAAAAGTGAAATAGAAAATGCATCTTTGAAAGGTCATAAACTCTTTAAGGAAGCAGAGTTGGACTAAGGTAAGTTTACCTAAATGGGGTTATTTTAACACAAGGAAACTATCTCTGAACTATGGCCCAGGAACACCCTGTATACTTAATGTTCCTCAAACACGAAATATGTGCATTCTAGATTGATTTCTTTAAATGGTCTTTATTACTTGCCTCACACAACAGAAGTTTGCTTACTATAAAAATTGTATAAACAGACAAATACATGTTTTTGAAAGTAACGATATAAAGGTGAAATTGCATACTGTTTTACTGCAACATCTTGCTGCGAAATTATTTAAAAAAGACCATACATTGTAGTTTGGTTGTAGTCACCAGCACAGCGCCATCTATACATAAAAAATTTTGTGCCACATAATTTCATATCATAAGGCACTAAATATAACCTTACAAATACAATGGTTACACTTACTTTTACCACGTAACTGGAATAAACATTATTCCACAGAAATTCAAATAACTTTAACCTACCTACCTTTGTAAAAAATGCACGATGCAATATCTTATTTAAACTTTAGGTATAGACCTGCAGTATAAGAGTGTTTATATGTTTAAAAAAATGTAAAATATTTGCAAAATTTACGTACTTCTGTAAATAGTTTTAAATAATTAATCGTAAAAACTGTGATTATACACATATAGGGCAAACTGAAAGATTTTACCAAACACATACAAACATGGCAGATATTTTTACTTACAGAGACATTTTCAACCATTTCCTTAATTGCTTGCCTATCTCTAACTTGAGGAATACCATAAACTTCAGCCTTTAAATTGGCACCTGCATAAATATAATCGAAATGTAACGAATCATTAGAATCAAATGTGAGTGGTTGTGGGCAACGTTTAGGTCCAGACCAAAATAACTGTCCTGTCGATGTTAATTGATCCGGAGGAAAATTAAAAAGTAGTTGTTTAATCTGATTCGCATATTGTTCCTCCCAGTGATTACGTGCCCACGCAACACAATCCTGCATATTTTTCGGACGATCATTTATTAAAGCAAACTTAACAGATTCCAAAATTTCGATTGGTTGTACACCAGGTAGCTTTAATGTACGTTCAATAAAATCGCTGTCTGATAAATATTGTGAAGCATTCTCAGCATTTTGTTTAAACAATCCCTCGAAGTTATCACGTGCCCATTGTAACGTATGCTCGATGGCATTCGGAAAATTTTTCAAAGTGCAAATTGGAATACTTTTTTCTGGAGGATCTTGCGAAGAACTGTAGGATTCAGTTAAGAATGGTACGACGACTTGTGTGTTACCTTTAGTGCCTAAAGTACCAGATTCTAGCAATGGTTTTCGGTAATAAACACATCGCCTATCCATATAAATACGTGCATCAACATTATCCAAGGCATTTGCAACACCATCTAAAGATTCGAAAAATGCATCGTCATAAATAGCTTCAGTCTCGGGACACACACGATTTTCATGTGCGATGATATTCATGTTCGGATTCATTTTTTTAATAACCTGTAAATGAGAAAATTAGTATTTAAACCAAAACATGTAGAAATAATACTTTAGCAGCTGTCGAGGCTTTTGGACATTGAACATCGTGAGGGCGGAATAAAAATTGTCGATTTAAGTTTGATTTTTCTATGAGATCCATATCAGTTACAGTAATTGAACCTGCTTTCGCACCAACTCCCATCATGGCAAAATTCTTCAATAATTCACAACCGATTGCACCAGCTCCCACTACGAAGTATTTAAGTGCACCTATCAAAAAAAAATTTAAAAAATATACATATCTATACTGTTATTGCATTCATATCACCCACCAAGCTTATCCTGAAAATCATTTCCAAAAACAGCAATTTGTCCGTCATAGCGTGATCCGGTCGGTGCAGCAGATTCCTGTGTTACCACTTCATTAGGTAAACACTCGAGAGCATCGAAATACATCCACTGAAATATGGGAGAAAATTTTCCTGAACAAGCTTTCATTACCTCTTGTGCAACAATTCCTCCAACCGTGGCGGTCATTGGATTAATATTACCAGCGGCAATATTAGCAAATTTCTCTAATAGAGTTACATTTACTTCAGTATCATTACCACCATCGACTGATTGAGATTTCGCTAATAAAACAAACTCCGCTGCATCCTCCTTACACCAAGGTTTCGGTACGTTTCCATGTACATCAATATACTTATGCAATGTTGAAAAAGCTAAGTGTATTTGCTTAGCATTATCGAATTTTGCAAAATCAGTGATTAAAAACTCAGGTGTACGAATAGCTTCTTGTAGTGATTTAAAATTAAGTACTTTAGGCATTTTAACCTGTTGCACAATACCACCACGTTCGTACTCTGACAAGCTTGAAATATCACCGATGCTAAATGTGTAGGGTCCGAGCACTTTCACTTTTCGAGGTTCGCATCCATTTAATTCAGTCATACCTTGAATTTCCGAAAAAGTGACGTAATCTCCATCCTCCAAACCGTGACGAGCATCTTCTATACATGTTGCAACACCATTACCATCAGGATCTTTAGTAACACTAGCAACCATTGCAGATGCGGGATTTTCGCCATTAGTGTCGACAACTGTAAATGTGGGACCGAAGTCACAAAATACTTGAGCAAATAAACCACGAACATCAGATATAATTAAAGCGATATCATTAGAGTGGGTTATTTCACTAATACGCAGTTGTTCGGATAGCGAACTGTTTGTTAATACGACAACTCGGAAACGTTTAATAAATTCATCGGTTAAAGGACCAGTGTGTGCACGTATTGGCACGTACATATTAAGTTCAGAAAGTTGTTTGAGGCTAACCTCAGCACGATTTTTACCAATGTCATCTTGGGATAAGTAAAACTGAGAGGAAAGATCACCGATTGAACATAAAGTTTCATCATGAAGAGTGACCGATTTAACTCCACCAAGTATTACATTTTTAGCAACTTCAACACCTAATCCACCCAAACCTGATATGAGAACGTCGCTAGTTGCCATACGACGCATAGCATCATGACCTAACACATATAACTGTCTTGAATAAAGTCCTTCGTCGATTTCTTCTCCCATTTGTGATGAACCGGAGGCTCCATTGTTCGCCATTTCGCTTATAGTCAGAACTGATTCAAGCTTCCGTTTCTTGGTTGGGGGATCGACGGAGCTATCCACGATTTCAGCACTAGACATCGGACACACACACTAACCGCGTTTTGAGAAGTTTCCTTACTATTAAAACTTCAAATAACACTTCTTCGGCACATTCATTTAGAACGAAACCGGTTTGTAACTACAAGCGGATTTGCTGCCAAAACGAACAAAGAACCCTAAATCCATCTAAACGCCTCAATAATCACTTACGACAAATTTTACACACCGATACACAAAAAATCCCTAGAAATTGTCAAAAAAAACTGTTAGTCATTCTGCTACGTCATTCCACACTATAATTAAAATTAATTAAATTGAAATGACTAAAACGATTATTCTAGAATTTTGCTTATCAAAATGCAAAAATTGATAATCTTAGAATTTAGGAATAACTTCTATGTGATTTATGACAGAAAAAACAATGAAAATACCGAATTTTATCTTAAAATAATACGCTTACGAATAAAAATACAAATGAACTAAATCCAGTGGCGTAACAACACACCCGACACGGTATTAGCGGTGTCAAAACTCAAAGTAGTGCATACAGCACCGTATTGGTAGAAAATATACAGCAGGGCTCAATTATATTATTACTCTGGTACCTTTCTTTAAAACCGTAAAGTTGTTTTAAATTTGTTTGTACTTTCTCTTAACTTGTAAAGACAGTATTGCGTTGCACCTAGAAAATCAAAAACGAGGTTTCATTGGAAATATACTTTGTGAGTCACGCTGAATTCAAAAATATCAATTACACAAAGTTATTCGTGCATTTATCATTGTGTAAACAGCATTCCGGAAAAATTTTAATGCTAAAGTTAAGGTTTTGAATATTTAGTTTATCATAAAAGTTGACACATCTTCAAACTTTTTCCAAATTGGTTCAACGATTTTTATTAAAATCAATATTCTCCAATCTATTTAGACACTAAATAGATAGATATCTGTAATTTCCTCGTAAAGTTTTTTAAAAATCGGTCAAAAAGTTCGAAATTAAACTGAGACCGGAAATATCCGACAAAGTAATATTTGTACTATAGTTAAAACCAAACAAAGTGGTACACACGGTATCAATGACGCATTTCCATGTCTTATGTGGCTACGTTTCCGTCGCAAATTGTATAATAAAATTTGTAAAAAAAAAACTCTAAAGGTAATGCAATTAATATAACACTTTTGAGATAAATTAATGCATGTGCACACGCTTGTTTTTGTTGGGTTCAGACGCCTCTCAATGTAAAATTTTGTGATAAAATTTTAATCAACAGGCCAGCAAGTAACGACGTAAACCTAGTCACTGTCATAGATGGTGCTGTGTTGCCGTCTTTTATTCATCGATATTTTGAGGTTACGAATGACATTATTCTGACAGGCATATTTGATTGATTTTTGTCGTCAACAATTTGTAATATTGATACTGTATCTTCATTCTCAACAATTTATAATATTGTAATATTGATATCTGTATCTTCATTCTTCGGTTGCCAAAATGCCCAAGCAAATGGATAGTCGATGCAAAGAACTCGTGGCATCATTAATTAGCTGTTTCGAACAAGAAAGGGATAATAATCGGCCTCTGTTGCCCTTAAATGCTGTTCGAGAGGTAAGGTTTGGATAATACATATAAAATAATTGTACTGTAAGAGTATTTCATTGGAGCGTGTAGTAAACGGTAGTTTAAGGTCAGTAAGCAGAATCTCCCAAGCAGAAAAAAACAATAACAAGTTAAAGTCGCTAAAGAAAGATTGTTGCTATTCTAAGCGAGTTACAAACACAGCAACATTAAATACAAACGGTATTCGTGATACTATTTAAAATATGTACCAAAGAAATGAGTAATAACGACTAATGTACAGGGTGGCCAACTAAGAATGCGAGGTACTGTATCTGGGAAACTACACCGTAGAGGCTTGCGGAAAAAAGTTACTACTAAAACGACCAATACAAAAACCTGGAAAATATTTTCATGTTTCTGAAATGGCCGCTAGGGAGCGTAACTGCAATCTTGAATTTAAAAAGGTGATGTTTCTGTGAATTCTGCTATACTAATCTAATAAAAAAATAACTGACCTTTAAAGTCGAGGATAATCTGAACTTTTTTTGTTTGGCACTTTTTGACGTATCTATAAAAATAAAGTGGAGGGGGTATTCAAAGGATTCCTTAAATCACCCCCCGTATCTTCGAAACGGCTAATCCGATTTTAACAAACTTGGGCGCGTTGAAATGAGCTTTTCTTGAGCTACAAATGTTAGAATAATTGAAGTTTCGTTAGTTTCACATGTCGTCGCTAGAGGGCTTTGTTCGACATTCCGACAGAAACGGTTAATTTTCGCAAAAAAGTTAAATGTATTGGTATGACTTTTTTTCATGAACAAGTAGCTAAATGATGCCTAAACAAGCTCGCGAAAACCGCATCTCAATATCTTGTTCCTAACCTAAAAAATCGGCCAAAGAAAGCTTTATACGAAAATCCCTTAAATTTTTATTTTTTTTAACTATATTTTTTTGGAATTGTTTCTATTATGTAAGTTGTGGCCCTAAAAAGGATCGATTTAAAGGAGGAAGGTTTTTAATGCCCCCGTAAATGCTCGAAACGCTGACCATCACGCTTATGCATTGCTGAAGCCTCTCATGACTAGACAAAACTGTAGCTTCAATTTCACAGCTCGGTATGTTACGTATTGCGTTACGAATCTTGATTTTCATATCTTCTCTACTAGTAGGTTGAGTCCGAAACACGATGTCCTTTAAGCGCCCCCATAAATAAAAATCGACGCAAGTTAAGTCTGGCGATCGCGGAGGCCATGGAAACAGACTTCCTCTTCCAATCCACCGCTGTTGAAATACTGCATTAATATGCTCTCGCACATTAATAGCAAAATGTGCTGAGCAACCATCCAACTGCAAAAACAATTTTTGCCTTTTAGTGGAGTTGATCGGCCTATTTCCACAGTTTATGCTTTTTGAGCGCGACGTTTCGGAAGCGGACTCTTGCTTCCGTCATCAGGCTTAGTCCTGAGAAGGACTGTTTTCGCACTTGAGTCGAATTCATGTGTTATATATAATTTTTTCTCAAGCACTTGACTACTCTTAGATTCGAACCTGGTACCTTTCACTTACTAGTCTGACACCTTTGCCACTGAGCCACGGAGTAATCCAATATATATATATATATATATATATATATATATATATATATATATATATATATTAGAACTTATATATATTAAACTTTTTCGTGGATGCGCAGAAGTTTATTGCGCATGTTGCGCAGTAACTTCTTGCGCAGGTGTATTGCGCTTAAGCTCTTTGCGCATTATTAGAATCCATATGGGTTTCATTTCTACACTAGCTTGGCTTATTAAATTTTTTGCTAGTGCGATGTATGTGGCTTCTTTGAGTTTTCGACGAGTTGTGTTCTCGTCTTTTGCCACTGTCTGTATGTTATCCCATTGGATGTGGTGGTCTTCGTTCCAGACATGTTCGGCGATTCTTGATCTTTCTATTTCGACCTTGCGGACGTTGTTCTTGTGTTCCTGTGTTCTCACTTTGAGTGGTCTACTGCTCTCTCCTATGTATGCTCACCCAAAGTGAGATACGTCAAAAAGTGTCAAACAAAAAAGTTCAGGTTATCCTCGACTTCGAAGATCAGTTATTTTTTTATTAGGTTAATATAGCAGAATTCACAGAAACATCACCTTTTTAGATTCAAGATTGCAGTTACGCCCTCTACGGTGGATAGTTTCCCAGGTACAGTCCCTCGCATTCTTAGTTGGCCACACTGTACATTTTACAATTTTCTTTTATAAAATTCAATTTACTATTGTATTTATCATTAAAGACATTAATATAATAAAAACTTTTTATCCTGTATGGTTTTAAAACAACACATAACCATTCAATCGCTGTGGTCCTAACTAAAAGATAGGGAATTATTCAATGGCAGTGCCAGTTCTCTGAGAAGATTGCTCAAAGAATTTGGATTTAAACCGATAAAGGATAATCCACGACGTGGACTCATGGAACTACCGAATGTGGCGTTGAAAATTGTGGAATTCCTGAGATCACATAAACAAGCTAAGGATGATGCTCGCTACCAGTTTGAGAAAGCGCCTTCCACTCCATGGAAAAAAGTGCTATTAAGGAGTGGTTGACAATTAAAAACATCCCTTATACTAATATGATTTTTATAACCGAATTTTTGCATATTGTCTATCAGCAAGGACACAAATAGACAGTGTTTACATTAATTATTAAAGACAACTCCTTTTTGGAAACAAACCATCCAAAAAGTCTTACGTCTTCCTCCTTACCGTTGCATATTCAACCCTAATGAATTAATTTGGGACAAAGGAAAAAATTATTACAATAGGCATATTGGTAGGGATGGTAACAGTGAGAATGACTGCCTGAATATGTCGCACGAGGCATTACTGGTTACTCTTGATATGTGGAACAATTCTGTAAAACATACAAGAGAAGACATTTTTAGGTGGTATGAGAGGGAAAGAATATTTGAGCGTCCAGAAGTCCGTCCTCTGATTATAAATTTTGAAAGTGATGATAGTGACACTAATAACGAATCAGATTTAGAAAATGAATCAGGTTTTGACACTTTTTAGTGAAAATTTTGAAATAGTTTACCTATCTGTTAATAAATAAATTAATTATTTACTTGTTTATTTATTTATTTACTTATCGGAAAAATGTGAGAACAGTTACAAATGTATGTGTCGTTATTTATGCAACCAACAATTCGGTAATTAATATTTATTTGTGGTTGAATAAGAAATATTAATTGCTGGGAAATTAAATATTTCCTGATCAATCTGGCAATGCTGTAAATGTAAACGTCATCAAACGCTGATGACATGTGCGCCACTTTGTTTGGCTTTAACTATACTTCATATTGATTATGTGAATGGGTTAACCGAGTATCCCTAGCAAAGGTGGCCGAGATAGTACGAGGACGTGTTATCTACCTAGCCATGAAACAAAGCAACAAGAGAACTAAAAAAAATTATTTTTCTACATAACTCCCTTCAACACTAATACACATATTTCATCTGTTTTTCAATTGCCCCATACCGCCAGAAAAAAATTCCTTTGGTAACCCTTCAAAATATTCTTCAACAGCTCCTTTGAGTTCTTCATCAGAAGCAAAACGCTTTCCCCTGAGATGCTTTTTTAAATTTTTGAATAAGAAGAAGCCTGACCGAGCTAGGTCGGTGCTATAGGGTGTATGCCTTAAGTCTATAAACCTACAGTCACTGATTATCTGCTGAACTTTGATTGCCTCATGAACCCGACAATTGTCGTGCAGCAACAAGTTCTTTTGTGGATAAGAATGAGGGCGTTTTTCCTCCAAGGTAGTTTTTAAATTTTTAATTGTATTTTCGTAGGCATCTCCATGTACGGTAGACTCCTCTCGGCATATACTCAATAAGCAAGACTCCTTCAGGATCCCAGAAAACAGTTGCCATCAGTTTTTTTTCAGAAAATTGTGTCTTGGCCGATCTTTCAGTACCAAATTTTCGACTTTTTGCACAATGTCTTCAGTTCTAGCTACAACGGGTCGTCCGGACTTTGGGTCATCATAGATTGATTCCCGATCCCATCGAAAGGGTTTACACCAATGTTTTACTTGAAAATAAGATTCCCATACACAGCAACAATTTTTCATGAATTGTTTTTGGACCATTGCCTTCTTTTGTCACAAATTCTTAGCTTTAGTGATAACACCTTTGCATGTATTTCTAGTACCTACATTGTTTGTATGCTTCTTGATTGTTCTATTGAATTCCCATTTGGTATCAATTTTACCTTTGTAAGATATCGCATCAGCACAAGTCCTATTGAACCATGGCTCGGAACGAAAATGACATTAGGTAGGATAGCACTGGCCCTCCCTCCATCACTCGTCCCACTTCTTCTAGGTGTTGGATCCTCTTCCAGCTGTTAGATCCTGTTGTAGGTGCTGGAGTCTCTTTCAGTGGTTGGAGCCCCTAGTGTATTCTACTTCCTGGAACCTACTGCAAGTGTTGGCTCCCCTGTTGCAACCTCTTTAAGGTATTAGATCTCTAGAGTACCAATTAGAGCATTTTACAGGTTGTGTAGCCTCTTGACGGTATTGGAACAAGTGCTGGAGATTCTTCTTGCAGGTATTGGATAACCACGATACAGCTTCTTGCGCTTTAAAACTGTTGGTTCCACTGTAGCTAGTAAGGCTATATTTATTACACTTCAAAAGTTACATTTCTAAGATCGAAGAAGTTTTAAGGATATATTTGCAGTATTGAAAAGTTCAATGAGAATTATCGTTTAAGGGTCACGTGATACCTGTAGTGTAGCTTTTATGTACTAATTTACTACTAGGTTACATTTACGGCATAAGCTCAAATGAGTAAGATAATATTGATGGTCAAGGCCAATGGTTATCTTTTCAAGTTCGAACGTGTTTCACGGCTTTAGGTCAAGTGTATGATATATACGTTGTAACGTGCTAAAATAGATTTCGGATATTTTCGTATCGACTTTATACCTTTCTTTATTTATTATTCGAAAAATTACGTTTAGATTGAAAACTTATGCTTGTCGATTTACTATTTATTCGTCATTTGTTTCATTGACATAACTTATCTGAATTTTTGGCATATACTGCTTTTAATAATAATAATAATAATAATATTTATTGTGTAGCTTATTTCACCAATATTTACACTTGTCAGAATTGTTAATTATCTACTGCTTTACTAAATTACTTAAACGTCTTGTATAGATTACATTGCTTTTAGTTTCTCAAAAATTCATACTAGCGCCATATAGGTAATGTTCAAGGTTCTGGTTAGTTTAAACATAATTTACTTACAGATATCTGTTACTTTGCTGAATTACCGCTAGATGGTATCAATAATTTACATTTTATTGGAAATTGTGTATTTAACATTTTAACAATAGTTTTGGTAACAATGAATATGATAACAAAATTTGATTGAATAACGTGTTGAGTTTGCAATTTTGGATGGAAATTGAGCTTTCTTAAGAAAAAGCTCTTTTTCTGTTTTAAATCGAAGTCATATTCGGATATACCAGAGATATTTTCATAGTTTATGTATTTCTACATGTTGTTGAGGTACTAAATAACGCCATTGGGACGATATATATATATATATATATATATATATATATATATATAAATTTTGGTTTTACCAAAGGGTAAGCCACACGTTTTCTTTCAAACTAATTATAAAGTTTAACTTCTTTTAGTAGATGGGCTCTTCGCGCTAAATATCACTGGCTAAACACTAAAAAGGAAAAAAAAACAAAACGTAAAACTTCTTGGAGCTCGACTTACATCATAGAGCTAAAACCTATTGCCAGAGTATTACTTTGCACTTATATGTGGTATATTTTTTTAGCTTCTTCTTTCTTTCGGTCTTTCTTGCTTGCTTCTCGTTACACGTTTCAACTAGATGTTCGAGGTAGCATCGTTCTAAACTGTACTCACCTATACATACCGTAACGAAGGGTAAATCTTGCGGATAGCCAGGGATAAAGGTAATCTTCTCATCGGACAAGGTCAGTCTATTCTAATTATACTATGCTTCCCAAGGTGGGTACGATAGACGTTTATTATCAACAACATTGCTTTCTTTTTCGTATACAACGTACTGCTACAACGTAAAAGTGTGTTTTAATAAACGATACCTGCACAGTCAGCAGTGAATAGTTACCTTATTAAAATTTTCGTTGTATTCACCTGTTTTGAACTGAGATAAAGGTTATAGTGGTTCTGTGATTTTTTTGTATTAAAAACGATCGTAACGTAAATTGTTTTTTTTTGGTTAAAATAGCCTAACTTCTGCTTACTTTTCTATGATTTCTGTAACCACACCCAAAAATTTATATTGTATATAAGTTGCCATCCATTCTATTACTGTCACTATTTACGAGTCTTATCTGTTATTTGCGCAGAAGCTGTTAATCTAGTTATTAGCATATACCGGTTGTCCTTGTATTCTTGTCATTTTACTGCAGTATTTATTTAACAATTACTAGCGGAAAATATAATTTTTTTGAATTACTCTTTTAGATTTAAGTATGCGTTTTGAAATATTTTACATACTAGATTATTATCGATTATTTATAATGTATTTGAGTAAATTACATTTTTGGTTTGTGAAACAACGGCAAGTCAGTTAATCAAAAAGAGTTTAAGTCTAAGTATAACCACGTAGGTTGAATTTCTCCTTTTGAGGTTAACCCTTGAAAGTACTTTCAAACAAAAGGGACGCAGTTTTAAAGGTCTTTAACATTTCAAATTGTTTGGTCAAATCTATTTAATATAACGTTACCAGGGTAATTGTCGTTTGTTTCTTATTGCTTCCTTTCTTCTCTTTCAAGCTTTACGGGTCTCACGCTCATAAAATCATAATTTTCTCTTATTAAAGCTTGAGGCGCTCAAACTTTGCTTATTATATTAGTTACGTGCACTACAACAAGTTCTTCCTTTCGTCTGTCTAACCTACGCTCCAAAACACCCACGCTATCCAAGTGCTCAACGGTTATTTGACCATTTGACTGAGTTACTAGCAGAGTTCCCTCATTCATTTACATTTATGTTACGCGGTAGATTAGACATGTGACAAAGTCTGGGTTTATAGTCGTTGTTCATTAGTGTAGTTGTTACTCCGAGATGAGGCACAAGCACCATATTTTCTCTCAGCGTATGGATGCACTGTTATCGGTCAATTTACTTCTACGGGTAGTGGTCTACATTTCTACGGTTGTAAAAACAGAACATAAGGTTGGTCTAATACTGTAACACCTCAAAACGAAAATGAAATTACCCAGGTGGATGAGCTTTACGGTAGTGGAGTACAGACACATTTGAGATGGAAGTCACTACCAGTAGTTTACCTTCCTGAGAAGGTTAACAGCGTGTTTTCAATAACTACGCGCAAAAGTGTAAACAGAGAAGAGGTATTGTGGCAATAAGTAATTAACGCAATATTTATGTTTACCTCGGGCGTTGGTAGTGGGCAAAACCTTTAAAGATAAGGACTGAAATTATAAATGTGTGCGTCATATTCTAGGAGCACAAAAAGAAGCGACAGAACAGTTAATTGGCGAAACCGGGGTATTAATTGCGTCTAATTGTTGTGGAATATAAGAATAGCGAGAATTTGAAAAACATTTAGAGGATTATACCAACATGCTATCCTTAAATGGTACGAGAAACATAAAAACAATGCACTTAATTTGCAAAAGAATTTGGTAATGTACTACCGTGCGGATATTGACATTTTGAAACCAGCGTGCCTACGGTTTCGAAACATATTTATTAAGGAATGACTGTTTGCCTGTCTGAGTGCCTGTCTGCCAACCTTCCTATCTGCTTGTCTGCTTCTTTATGGGTCTGTTTCTCTATCCGTCTGTCTGCCCGTCAGTCCGCCCGTCGGTCTGTCTGTCAGTAGGCTTGTCTTCCTTCTCTCATAACAACAACATAGTAATTTGAAAACACATTATAATCCTTCAATCACGTCCAAAGCTAAAGTCTCCTATGACTTGAGTCTAAATTCCACAGCTCTTCCAACCAAACACGTTTCTAACCCTTACGAGAATTCAATATATATATATATATATATATATATATATATATATATATATATATATATATATATATCAGGGTAACAATTTTTAACTAAGCTTCTATGGGTAACTTTGTTATTATAGCAGCTACAGAGTCGATTAAATAAGCAATATTGGGCAGAATTTCAAGACCAAGCAAATGATGTTTTGAGTTTTGACCAGTGTTGCCAACTTTCGTAGTTATTTAGAAAAAACTAAAAATGAGCCGAATTTTTAAACTCAAATATCTTTGATACCGTCGCAAATAAAGCTAAAATACAAGAGAAGTAAATCATGGATATTTTTACGATCTTTAAGATAAGCCTATTTTTAAATTTATTTTTCATTTTATTTTTGAGATATAACACAAAGTTACTTTTTTTTTAATGAAACGTATAGTTTATTTTAGTCCTATTAATAACATACTTTTTACTGATTTCAAAAATGTATAGTTTACCTTATTTATAACAAGTAGTTTTCTTATAATTTAATGAAAACTGTAAAGTTAAAATCTAGTATAAGTTTTAAAAATAAAAAAATTTAATGAAGAAACCGAAGTAAATGTTCTGGCTTATAATAATGACAAACCGACTGTACCTGTACGAGAAATTGGACTGTAATGTAATACGTTAAGAAGCACGCATAATCTTGAAAAAAAATAACTTCAAAGCTTACCGTCACCACGTTGGTAATACATTGTATCCTACAGATTTTGAAAGACGATTAAATTACTCTACCTGGTTTATTGAAGAGCATCGAAGAAAAATTGACTTTTCTAAATCAATTTTGTTTACGGAAGAAGCCAAGTTTACCAACAATGGTTCATTTAGTAGAAAAAATCACATTTGGTGGGCTCAACAAAATCCTCATTTAACTATAGAGAGACGAGATCAACATGCTTTCTCAATAAACGTATGGTGCGGCATTTTATGTACTAAAATCATTGGTCCATACTTTTTTTAACTACATTTAAATGCTGAACGCTACTTAATGTGTTAAAGAAATGAATTTGAAAATATGATGGACGAAGTTCCATTAAATTTAATACGCGCTTTTCGTTATTTCCAACAAGATGGAGCTCCTTGATTGGTCTTGAAATTCTGCCCAATATTGCTAATTTAACCAACTTTGTAACTGTTATAATAACAAAGTTACCCATAAAAGCTTAGTTAAAAATTGTCACCCTGTATATATATATATATATATATATATATATATATATATATATATATATATTAGTTAATATAAATTAGTGTACAAGAATAATTTATTACAAATACGTATTTACAAGCTTAATACAATTTTAGTTTATTTACTTATTTAAAAATCTATCATCATGATCTTCTAGAGATATAGGACTTCCAAATATATTTAAGCTATCACTAGACTGCTTTCTAAAATCATTCTTCTCAGCACTATTTCTTCTGCTTAGCAGCGGTGTTCGTTTTTTGGGAGATGTAGTTTCCGTATTCCAGTCACTATTATTAGATGAACTGGTATGTGTTGATTCCACAGACATGGGAGTACTTGGTTGTTCGGAATTGCCTAAATGATTATACCCATTAGTAGGTTTAGCTACCGAAAAACGGCGTCCATTGGGAGTGGGCATCCTAAACAAATGGCATTAATTAAATGCGCAAGTACCAAACACTTAAATTACTTGAGAGACTCCATATTATCGTGATTTCCATTTGCTGATTTTGAACTTTTGACTCGAATTGGAGTATTCACTGCATTTGACAGGTCATCCAGTGAGTTATGTCGTCTGCGTGCACTTTACAAAAAATAAATGTTAGTGAAGTAGGTATGATCTTTATACTAATACCTTGTTCCAATTTGCCTTTTGTTAAGTTCCTTTTGTATCACTTCAGGAAGTGAAATTTTATTTAAAGACTGTAATTATTTGTATATTAATGATAATAGAGTACGAGGCATATGACTTACAGAGTTTAAAGAACTTTCTGCAGGATTTACCCAGATGTTTGTTGCTGATAAATCCAAATCCATGAATGAACGGTTTAGAGTGCTGGCTGATGAGGTTGTTTTGACAGGAAGAAGAGGTGAGCGACAGCACACCCTAAAAAAATGAAATTAAGTTTCACAATAGTTTATAAGCAGTATTTTCTCATAACTAACTTTGCATTCTTAATGTTAAAAGTAAAGATTATATGCCTAGAAAATTCTAGAAAGAGTAAAACGATAGAATCATACTTTAACTGTTTATGGGCATTTCTAAGTCACTTTGTATTTTTGGAGACCCACACTTAAAAACCATTCGCGTAGCTTATATTTTTCACCTACTTATTTAACTCTTAGCAATTATCTTGGTGTAACGTAGTAGTTTTCTTTTAACCAGATATCTGTTTCTTTATCTGTTCTGAGTGAAGATCAATACTGTAGCCTACTATACTATACCATGCTATACTATGCTAGCTTTAGTTATGCTACAATATAATACATCATGTTACATAATGTTGTAACACAATGTAACAACGTAACAAAAAAATAATAATATACAATACATCATGTTCTAATGTGATAGTGCTGCATTATGTTAGTTTATGCAACATTATTTAACACTGTAGCATAATGTAATATAATGTAACATAATGCATCATAAAATTGCAGAATGCAATATAAGGTAACAACATCTAATAATATAGTGAAACCTAATGGAACACACCAATGTCAGAACACACATACTTTAAAATTTTAACGTGGTGTGGCATAATGTAACTTTATGGTATATCTTATGTTACATTATTTTGCACTGTGTTACATTATGGTACATTATGAAAAAATAATCCGGAGATTAAAGTAGTCCTGACTTAACCCAACTTTCTGAAACCGACCCATAATGTAACATTATGCAACATAATGTAACATAATACAATAATGTTTATTGTGCATTAAATAAAATAATGCAACATAATGTAGCAAAGTAGCACAATATAACGTTATGTAACAAAATGATGCGTAATGTAACATATGTAACAGAATGTAACACGATGTAACAGAATGCAATATGTAAGATAACAAATTAATAACAGTGAAACATAATATAGCTTGATGAGGTACCATGTTACGTTAGTACAGCATGGTACATTATGTTACATTATGCTTCATTATGCTACAATACCATTCAATATATTGCATTACAATACATCATATTACCTTACGCTACGTACGTATCATAATGTAGCGTAGGATAGCGTAATATAACATAAGTAGCTACAATAACGTAACAAGTTGGTCACAACATAACATAATAACAAGTATAACGTACTAAAGTACCAGTGTAATGTAACGTAATATGTAACATTACGCACTATGCATCGTAATTTAGCAATAATATTTATTGTGCATAAAATAAAATAATATAGCGTAATACATAACGAAACAATGTAACATTATGTAACGTAACATAATGTAGCAATACCTTTTTCATCAACTATATGTACTTTTTTGGGCAAGCTAATTAAAGCTCTGTATGTGTACAGACACACAAACGCGACATGCATATAGGGTTCAGTTTTGATATCGGTATCGGAATCAATATCGGTAACCGTTCCGGTATAGGTGTCGGTATCAGACACGGTGTCGGTGTTGGTGTCTGTATCGGTACAGATACCGGTACCGGTATCGGCATCGGCATTCATATCGGCGCCGGTATCAATATAAGTATTTGGCGAATTTCGCTCTAATTCATGATAATAATGGTTACGTAACATACCAAACATTTTACATTTTGCCCTTTTCTATTGATCTTTGCAATCCTATCATAAATTATTACGAAAGGATAATCATGACGACTCACATGTATCAATTGGAATGCACCTCTAAAAGACATAAGTACTAGTATCACTGTAAGTGCCAGTATAAGTATCAAAAATTGGTATCCATTTGATCAAGTTAATATTCAATATTGATATAAGTATTACTACTAATGTCAGTGTCTATCAAAGGCAAGACCACCGCCAGTACCAATACCAGTGTCTGTAATTATCAGAACCAGGTCAGAGTAAAGATCGGTATAGACGTAAGTGTAGATATCGGTATCAATTTGAGTTTCAGTGTTACAGTTAAACCTTTGATCTTAAAATGATTTCGTACGTATTAGCCATATTATTTTTTATTTCACCCTTTTCACTCAGTACTCACGTATATATTCTCAATTTTTATACAAGTGTGTAATCAGCCCTTCCAATCAACAGTTTCAATAATATTGTTAAACCAGAGCACTTAAAATAATTATTGTAATCATTGTCTTGTCATTATCTTTCATTTCATCCTTGTCGCGCAGTTATGCTTTTCTACCTTAAATTATTATGCAAAGGTATAATCATCTATTGCAATCAATATTCTCCGCAATTTCAGCAAGTATGAATGTCTCCTGTTTATTTACAATTTACGTTCACAGTTAAAATTTCTACAGAAAGGCGTAATTATCCCTTCCAATCAATTAGAGCATCAAGAGTCCCAATCAAACTTAATGTATTTTTAAAATGAATAGTATGGTTAAAGATAGTGTTACCATTTAAATCGATATTGATATCAGCATAGAACTTGTTATCCGTACCGGCAATGGTAACCGCATCGGTATCGATATATGCATCAGTATCGGTACCGGTTTCAGTATCGGTATCAATACGGATTATAATCGATGTTAAATCTTTGAAATTAGAACACTTCTAATACAATTCATTTTAGTTTAGACAAGTAGCTTATCCGTATTGTCCATGTACTTAAGTAAACGCAACAGTGTAGATTAGCTCCATTAGGGTAGTACCCTTGGTGCTAGAGATTAATTACATTCTTTATGTTACAATGCATTGCCCTATTTCTGCAAACCAAAATATCACAAGGCCACTACTTAATGCTCTTTAAAATGTGATTTATATTCTTAGAAATTAGTCAAATGTCAAAAGCCTTTGATTCGCCAGAGGCTAAGTTTGTTTGGTAAAATCATGCAAAATGTAAAGTTGGTAAATTTCCAAAACGGAAACAAAATTATCCCTTCTTCACACTTTTCTAAGGTAGAGATCGACAGCCTGAACTTTGCTGTCATCAAACTATTTTCTTAGCTGAAGAGGCGGACAAAATAGGAATACCCAGTTTTTGCTGTTATCTATCTGTTTCGAAATATTCCGTTCTCATCAGCATGGCGAAGTAGTCATGGAACGAAACATTTCAATGCGTTGCTGTACAAAATTAGACAATTTCAGTTAAGTTCATTGGCCTATTTTGTGCAGCGCGACGTTTCGGAAACGGACTCTGCTTGCATCATCAGACATCCCTAGAATAACTGTTTTTGCACTTGAGTCGAATTCAACTTATAGAGAAACCATTTGAAACCGAGTAAACAAACAATACTTTGATAGGATAGGCACTCTACCATAAGCTAGTATTAACTTTTATAAACATCTCTGGATAAAGACTTGAACTATGCAATAACACCAAAGTATATTCCAAAAGTAGATTTAATAACCGCAGTTAAAGAAACGGCTATAAAATTAAATCCTAAAGAAGCCAAAGGATATAGAGGATTAGTCCTAGATCAACTAAGTGAACTAAATCTAATTTCACAAACCTAGAAGGGAGAGCGATCATTTCCCTTAAGAATGAGCAACCGATCAAGATTCCCCCGTTAGATAAAGGAAACGAGACTGTAGTAATAGAAATGCAGACTTACAACAGTAAAATCCAACCACTACTTGACGGAGGCGAATACAAACTAACACCATCAATCGAAGGACGGATACACCAGAATCTAGCAAAGCATAAGGGGGTGTTCTCACATTATAAGAGAACTAAACTCCTCACTACAAAAAACCTCCACATCTGTACGGCCTGCCAAAACTCCACAAAGAATTAATTCGTCGTAGACCAATTTTGAGCTCGAGAAATTCTTCTTGTCATCTATTAGCACACGGTTTACTAGATATCACCACCTTCTTATCGACAAAAACAGAATATATGGTCAAGAAAACGCAGCACTTCGTGGAAAGCAGCAGAAATTTCCAACTCAAGCACGAAATACACTGGTAAGCTTCGATATTATTGTTTTATTCGCAAATATATCCACTGACAAGGCACCAGCTATGATAAGGAAAATTCTGGAAAACAATGAAACATTAGACGAACGCATGTAACTCCCGGTAAAGTAAATAATAGAACTTCTGAGGCATACAAACAACATACTGCCAAGTATAAGACAAATTCTACTAAAAAAAGTTTGGGATGCCGATGGGTTAATCGCTATCACGGAAAAAGCTAGGATATAGCTTAGCTACGTGGACGATACCTTCATAGTGTAGCAACTCGGCAAGCATAAGCAGGATTAATTCCAACGCCATCTAAATAGCCGCGCATCCTCCATAAGATTAACAATGGAATAAGAGTCGGAACCAAAGCTGCCATTCCTGGAAGTACTTGCACATAGGAAGAATACTTCCACGACAAGTGTCTACAGGAAACCTACTCACACGAGGAAGTACCTACACTACAATTCCAATCAACACAAAAGTGTGAAGGTAGGCGTGGCAAGATGCTTGTACGGTAAAGTTGAACTAATATACTCGGAACAAGAGGGCCTGAAACAAAATATCGCTATAACACTTAAAGCAAATGCCTACCCTGATTTAATACCTAACATAAACAGGGAAAGGTTAACGATAAAGACGAATTCCAAAAAATTGTGTATACAACCTACCATGTGAATGCATACATAGGAGAGAACAGTAGACCACTCAAAGTTAGAACACAGAAACATAAGAATAAAATCCGGAAAGGCGAAACAGAATTATCTAGATTCTAAACATATCTAAAACGAAGACTACTGAATCCAATAAGATAACATACAGATAGTGGTAATGGAAGAGAATACAATTCGTCGAAAACTAAAAGAAGCTACTGGTAGAAAATCGGATAAGCCAAGTTGGTATAGAAATTAAATCTTATGTATATCAATAATGAGCGAAGAGCTAAGACGCAATAAAGCGCAACCACAAAAAATATATATTAGATTATTCCGCGGTAAAGGTATCAGACTTGCAAATCCGATAGTAGTCAAGTACTTAGGAACAAATCCTGATAACGAAAGCGGAGTCCATTTCGGAAAGTCGCGATGCACAAATCAAAACTGTGTAAATAGACCGATCAGCTCAATTAATATGAAACCACAGTTACGCATTTAAAACACAAAAATTAGTCAAATGTCAAGAGTGAAAAGAGTTTGATTCGTATTTTGTCAAACCAAAGTCCTTATTGGTATTCCAACATGGAATGTTACCTAATTTAGATTTTGCGTTACTCTACAAGCCAAATTTCCTCTCGAAGGCTGAGTATTCCCATTTTGTCATATGTGTCCGTAGTACAACCATCTTTGGATCTCAACAGGGTGACCTCAACCACTACTTTAGGACAGAGTGGAGAAGGTATAATTTTGCTTCCATTTAGGGACATTACCTAATTTGTATTCGTAGGAATTTGCACATAAATCTTCTTATTCTTTCTACTTTTTCTAGAATTCTCCTATCTACAAACACCACGCAGCATCACAAACGATTTCTTTTTTCTTTCTGTTCATGGAACACGTATACCATTTCTAGTTTAGTTAGCAAATCCTAGTGGTCCATTTATGTTTAATTATCCTACGTCTATTTCTCTTCGTTGCACCCAGGTAGTAGGTCAGTAGTAATACGATGTGTTTAGCATTCGAGAGTTAATGGGTTCGATTCCCTTTACCGTCTATCCTGTATGATGTACTTTCAGGGAGGTTTCCTTATACACATATAGCATCTTGATCACTGCCTATACACACATCATGTGCGGCTAGTTAGGCAATTTTGGGGTAGTAACTTTCTCCTCAGAACCCTAACTCCGATCTTTTCGATCCAATCTTGACCGCACCCATCCTTAGTCTTAAGATTTATACATACCAATGTACGTAGGTATGTTCGAAATCCATCACTGCGGCTGACGGGGTATACGGTATCAGTTCTATGCTAGCGCTCGATCTGAACACACGTATTTTGTGAGAGCGTTTTCATAGAAATTCGATACGTCTTCGAGGCTATCATTTAAAAATAATAAAGACGTATGAGTACGTGTATTAATATTCTATTCTAGCATATCAAGAAACCTTCCACCGGATGTATGTGGTTTTCACCGCATAGATCCGGTTCATGCAGAAGCCACGTCCCAACAAGGAACATCCAAGATGTCGGACGACAGCGATACCGAGTACGAAGGAAGACGCATTGACATCGATACGCTCATCAGGCTAGGTCAAAGAATGGATATCGAGCTCAACAGGTATTAATCAACCAACAAAGGGATAAAATCATGGAGCTACAAGCAACTAAAGAAACGCTCCAGGCTCAATACGAAGCAGTCGTAACAAGACTTGATGAAATAACAAACGCAAATAAAACCGCTGAAACTTCTATCAAAACACCAGTTAAAGGGGTTAAAGGTAAATAATCAAGAACAAGAAGTAAGGAAAAATCTCACGATAGAAGCCTGCAGCTTCCCAACCAGAAAACGATTAAGACGCCCTCTCTGAAGAGTAAGGATACAAAACCGTCACGAAGAAAGGCGGTGTCAAGCGGCCCGTCCGAAAAGAAAGAATCCCGCCAGTAAATCCAGTAAGGCCAGTCCGCATGCATAACTCCAAAGGCAATAAGAACTACCAACGACGGAATCAGAGTGATCCTCAACATGGGATGGCAACAGCTGCACTGGACAACATCGGCGTGCAGTTCAACATCTACTTCCTAGAAGAGGCGAAATCACTATTTTGTGGTCATCAAGGGCATCCTGCAAGACGACGAGATGTTAGAGATAGTCAAGAGTAATCTCAAATCCATGGGATTTAACGTCCAGGAGGGCAGCCGGATGTTCGCCGGACACGAACACAGGAAAACCGCCATGGCACTGGTCCACATCGAGAGAAGCGAAAGGGCCAAGGAGATATTCAATATCACGACGATTGGATACTTGAGGGTGCCAGTGGAACCGCCCCACAAGAAAAACACAATAGGACAGTACTTCAATGCCAACGGATGCCACGCCCTGCTCAGATGTGTGACACTAGAAAATGTTCAAAAACCCGAGAAACGGGAGATCCGAAGTGCTGCAACTGCACTGGGTTGTACACTGCTAATTACGGAGGATGCCCCGCCCACCCAAGAAGCATCAAGAAAGGGAACGTCCGCAGACCAACACACGTAAGAAAACCGGCAAGAATGACCGAGGCAGGGATAAGTTACGCTCAGATGGCAGCAGGTAACGCCTGAGGAATCAGAAGACGAGTACTTCGCGCTCATTATAAAGATCGTAAAGGCCCCAAAGCAATGAAATAAACCCAAGGATAAACTCCCTAGAAGAGGGAGCAAAAATCGCCGCAATCATTTAAGCGGCCGATCCAACCACGAACAGGGAACAACGATGCCGAGGTGACCTGACGCATCAAAGCCGAAGCTACAGATACCACGAAACGCCAATACGATGGATGTATAGAGGGCTAGAGCCCGTAATACCGAGATCATATAACGATAACCGATGACCGACTGCGGCTGACGGAGCTTGGAAAGCTCAAGCAGCCCGCCTTTTCTTTTCCTCCTCATTACAGTACTGAATGTAAGGTCCGCACTTACTTTTCCACTTCCTGATTACATTTCGTTAGGATCATTAATGATCCTCTACAACTGCTCTTTTTTTTATTATAACTTGATTTATTTAATTTATTTAATACATCAAAGATTGTAAAATTACTTAATGTTTTGGAGCAACTTTTGGATTTTACAGTCTTCAAACCGTGCATTTTTTTTTAATTCTATTAGTCATTAACAATTTTTCAAAATGTTTAATATAACCGTTTTGGTGTGGGACGTTTCGCCGTGGCCGGTTCACCGCAGGGCCAGTTCGCCGCTGGCCGTTACGACGCGAGCCGTTTCGCCGCCAACATTATTTTATTGCATTCAATTGAACCCTAGCACATACCATCTTACATTTTTTTAAATATATCGTATAAAAACTCACGTATCTACCAAATTTTAAACCTTATTAACGATTATTTCTAATGAGATAATTATCATTAGGACACTCATTAGGTGACGACAGAATTTTAAGAATTGTGAGAGAATTTAATGATAGAGCAATTTTAGAATATTTGCGTTCAATCGCGCATAATTACCAATTTCTTTAATATAATGTAGGTATTATATGTATTTAATGTAATTATTTGACGTATTGTAGTATTTACATAGAAAATAATAAACATTTCTTTTTCGAATCTTTATTTGGAATGGGCATTTTATGAACTCATTTTTACTGGTTTTTAGAAAAAATAGTTTTTAGGGCGTAATTTATATATTACAATTCATAGATATTAAAAAATAATAATATAAACGAACTAAAACAACATTTTGTACAGTGTGTTAATTCCGTCTCAAATAAATTCATATTTACAACGCAATTCGTAGCGTTTTCTCAAAAAAAGAGATCGAGGATGCGAGGTCCATTTTTTCATACGAGCTGTAGTTTACGAGATTCCCTATTAAAACATCGAAATTTGGCCACCCTGTACTTTTGGCAGCGGAACGGCCGGACCGAAACGGCCAGCGGCGAATCGGCCCTGCGGTGAAACGGCCGCGGCGAAACGTCCTACACCCTAACCGTTTGGTCCTTTAAGCATAATTTTTTTCTTATATCCATTATTAAATATGTGATTAAGATAAAATAAAGTCATAAATTCGTAACACCATTAACTAGAAATAATAAATAAAATAAATAATAATGAATCGGTAAATATTTTCTAATGCTTTTAATTCACTTACGAATTGACCTCTTCAAGTTTCTTCAACAACCGTTCATTATCTCTACAAACAAGTTCCTGATCCCTCATTAACATTTCTCTTGATATGAACAGTTCCGTATTCTCTTTCCTTAAAGCTTCATTTTCAGCAACATACAATTTAATAAGATCAATAAGCTGCGGACCTTCCAATTCTCCCAGTTTATCTAGATCAACTTGTATTGGTGAAGATATACTTCGTTTTCCTAAAATGTGTAATTAGCAAAAATAAAATTGTAAAAAAAGGCTTACCAGGTACTGATTCAGTAGGCGACTCTTGTAAGTTTAAAGCCGTTCTTAGGTGTTCATTTTCGCTTTGCAAAACACCAACTTCTCTTTTTAAAGTTAGAATAAGTGCTTCTCGCGGGTCCTAATCCATACAATATTAAGAATTGGGGTTAATTAAGTTGCTTGAACTTACCATTAATACAATCGGTTTAGTTCTAATTCTTTTCGCTCTAGCTGCGTACCTCAATGTGTTTATTGTTTCACATAAATTTGACATTGCAGGAGAAATGCACGCAATCTAAAATAATGCAGTTATTATTAAAGGGGATGTGTTTAATGAGGTGTTGTACCATAAGCGTGACTCCATTTCCCGCTAATGAATCTGCTAATAACTTGGTTAGTTGTGAATCTCGATAAGGAATGTGGTTATTTTTGCGTTTATTATCGCTTAGCGACGCAATACAGTACCCTACAACATTTAAGCTATAAATGTCAAGAACTGAATTAAAGAACACGCCAATATTCTTGAATGATGTGGGAAAAGGTTAAATAATCTAAATTACCTAAAACCATTAAGCTTTTATTAATGTTATTAGCCTCTTCTAAAGTTTTTCCTTCGCTTTGCGTTTTTTTTGTCATTTCACTTCCGGCTAAATCAACGAAATTGATTTTTCCCGATCTTGATATAAATACACCTTTTTCAGCAGGCTGTTCTGATGTTATATGAACAGTGAGAATTGTATGACTTCGGCTGTAAATTGAAGAGATTAATGTCAGTAGATAACACATAAGATTGTACCTGGAGTAGTCGTTCATGTTGTGACTGCCAACTGAGCGATTTCTCATACCTTCTTCTAATACTGCAGTAAGATCATCGAGCTCTTCGCAATCTACAGTGAAAAGGTTTTCCACAAAAAATCCACGCGCTTTTTTACTCCAGCGTACTGCTAAAGGTTTCCTTGCGCTTCCTGGATTCAATAAGTCAATTACCTGTAAAAGTATTTATTTAAGAACTCCAAGCAAGCCAAAGATAATTATATTAACTTTTCTTTAAGCACCAAACCCTTTCAAAAATGTATCAACTACGCCTATGTGTTGATATTTTTGTTTGTGATTTAGAAAACAACTAATAAAGTTTATAAATAGAATCATGATTTATAGGTATAAATGTTAAATTAAAATTTATTACAAATTGGATTAAATAAATAATTGTAATTTAAATGTTATATTACTGTATTTATGATTTATATACATCTTGTAAAATACATATTTTTAACTAGCCCCTGTGGCCTAATGGATAAGGCATCGGCCTCCTAAGCCGGGGACTGTGGGTTCGAGTCCCACCAGGGGTACATCCATTTTTTGTCTCTATTATATTTTAACTCTACTGGTTTATTACATTTTTTCGTACATTTTTGGTTCGTTTAACTGTCTCCATTATTTCTTTTTGTGCAAATAAGCAAGATTGCACAAAGTGGAGCATATCGCTATTCTTATTACATTGCTTTCTCCTATGTGTTTAATCAAACCAGTTTCTGTTTTCACGATTTTTCTTCATATACTTACTTTATTGAAACTTGACCTAAACAAGACTAGAGAATAACCAAATTAAAAGTTTCCCCACATTACTAATATTTCGAATTATAATCATTAAATAAGACTGAAAGCTACAATATTTTAGTTAGGTACCTATATGAAAATAAAAGCTTTCCCGTTTACCTATTCGTATAAACTTTAATTTTATCAGATAATCATGTAATAATGTAAATATTTAAAAAAATATAATATAGTAAAACCTAGTTGTCTACTGAGGAATTAAAACCTATAATTTTAACAAGTAAAAACGTAAAAAAATATCTGGTGTGGAACATCACACGACCTTCCAACCTACAAAATGGAAATTAAAAGAAATGAAGTAATTTTAATTACCTTTTTTCCAGGATGTTATAAGAAGCTCATTACAAAAATAGGCAACATTGTAAACACAAAAACAATAATCTATGTCAAACAGAAGTTTATAACTTCATGACAGACATCTAGATGCTAACTTAAAAGAAATGATATCATTTTAATTTTAATTTTTTTAGGATAACTATGAAACCTCTTTTTTATATGTTCATAACGAAAACTGCCAACATTGTAAAAACAAAAACAGTGATTTATGTCAGAATGACGTTTAAAACTTCATGTCAGATAGAGATTCATAAGTAGAACCCCGTCACCATCCTCTCAACTTTTTTACGTCACAATCCCCGCCCCCTGGGACACCATCCCTTCCACTTTTTATACGCCCACGTGGGAGGCCCTAATTTGGTTGTATTAAGAGCCTTTTTGGTTGTATACCACTTGGAGATTAGGCAATTGCGCACACATGCAGTGTTCTGTTGGAAGGTGTAAGGTTAGGCCACGCCCCACTTTTAGCTGATTGGTCGAACGTGCACCCGCCTCCCTGGCTTCTGATTAGTCCTTAGCTCCACTACTCAGCCGCTGTGCTCTGATGGAGGACTAAGTATCTGCATTCGGATTGGTTATGGCGGGAAATTTGAAAATGTTTTTAGTAGTAAAGAGGTCTTGTAAGACAGGTGTAACAACTATCATGTAGACCTTTGACCCTATCGTGATCCCAGATGCAATTATATAACTTCCTTCACCGTACGCATCCAGCTCGTCGATCATCTGGCCAAGGAAATCTCCTCAAGTTGGACACAAATATGACACTGTCTGTATCATAATACAGAACGCGGCGGTCTAGTTTCTCCAGGTAACTATATAATTCTAAACGCACATGAACTGTCGTGTAAGCGGCTATGGACACATTAATAGTTTTTTGTGATTCACCAAATGGATCGGTAAACAGTTTGAGAAATCCTTTGGCTCAGATACAATACTGCACTGAGTTAAATTTTCGCGTTGAACAAACTTACCCCAAAAAGAATTCATCATCAGTTTGGCCAAGTACTTTAAACCTGGATTTTTCTTAATATTATTAGCGTCTAGTCGAATTCCCTCCTTCTCGTAATATTCTGTTATGTACTAAGCCTTCTCACCTCTGACGTGCAATGGCTAGGGCACCCGGAACATTCCTACTTGAGTTTTAGGAAATTATCGATGTACCCGCTAAATAATCCACCCTGTTTCGTCGCTTTATTATAAGTGGCTACCTCATACTCCCAAATTTCAAAAACGTCCAAAACTTTATAATTTTTAGTGGTAGCCTTACACAGCTCCTCAACTACAAACGTTACAACGAAACTGCGCTCGGTTTCACTATGTCCACACTCCCCTTCATTTAATTCTGCACCGCAAGCCCTACATAACAAAAACATCAACTTGCTATACATTTTTAGAGGCAAAACAGGGTGATAGAGATTAGAGGGCGCTAGTACTCTGCATCTAATTAACCCTTGTGTACACGGAAAATAGTATACACACAAATACACGGATAGGTACATGTGTACCTCGTGGTTTCTACTATTGCTATCACGTCTGCGCATAGATTTAGTTTATCTTAGCCTGGTGGTTTTAAGGTGCACGTGTATTAAACACACAAATTCTTTGTTGTGATTTACTGTTCTTTAGTGATTTTGTATAATTATTAAATATAATGGCCAGCAGGAAAGAAATATCAAATAAAGAGTATACACGGTAAGATTCTAATTATTCATATATTTCTTGTAGTTCGCATAACTTAATTTGTTAAATTTGTAGTGTAAAACGTATTATTCATTAAACCCTAAACTTCTTTATTTTATAGTTTGAGTTATGAACAACAAGAATCTTACTTACGGAGTTTGCAAGACGATAGCGATTCAGAACGTGATGACGCTAGTAACCCGCAATTTATGGCGATAGAGACAATGATTCAGATGATGAATGGCTTCCACCACCAGAACAGCACTCAAATAATTCTCAGGTAATTTACTTATTATGTTTTACGTAAATAATTATATATATATATATATATATATATATATATATATATAAGCTTATTATAATAGATCGATGATGAAGCATCAGACATTGAAGATGTCTTTGCAAACCCTAATATTCAAATTGAGTTGCATTCACCAGATGACGATGACGATGAAGATGAGGATGATGATAACAATGATGCGATTGAAGAACGTACCTCTGACATAGATGTCCTTCGCGGTAAAGATGGAACTGTATTGAATCGTCAACCCCCGATGCGCAACCAAACTTTACGGCAAAACATATTTCGTCAGAAGCCCGAACCTGTTAAATCTACCAAGAATCTTTTCCCCCGTGATGTGTTCAAATGTATTATTTCTAACGCAATGCGTGACATCATAATTAGAGAAACGAATAGAAGGGCGCTAAAAATTCTTAACACATGGAATGCAAAACATCCAGAAAAGGCAGGACGGAAAAAGTCTAACATAACAGAGGAAGAATTCGACGGCAATATAGGTATCCTAATTACTACTGGAGTACGCTACTCCAGCTCTGAACACATAAGGGAACTATGGAAATGTGATGCGTATCAGCTGTATAGGGCCACCTTATCCATTAGCCGGTTTTGCGACATCACTCGTTTTATACTATTTGACAATGATGAGACAAGAGAAGAGCGCTTACTGACTGATAGAGCAGCAGCGATCTCAGACGTTTGGCTTATGCTGGATAAAAATTTGCGCACTTACTATATTCCATCCGAGCGTGTTGTAATTCCTGAACAACTATTTCCGTTCAGGGGAAGAACGCGATTCACCCAATATATGCCTTCAAAACCTGCTAAATATGGCATCAAAATCTGGTGGATTTGTGACGCTGAAAATTCTTATCCACTTACAGGTCAAATGTATACTGGGCAGCCAGTGACAGGACGAGAAAAAAATCAGGGCGAACGAGTTGTGCAAGATTTAGCGATTCGGTATAAAAATACATGTCGTAACGTTACAATGGACAACTTTTTATGTCCCTACCAATTGCACGAATACTATTGTCGTGGAATTTACCTGTCGTTGGTACTCTAAAAAAAACAAAGCTTGTATACCTTTAGAAATGATGGCCAATAATCGGGGAGAACCATTTTCTTCAATTTTTGGATTTAGTGAAGATGGAAACGTAACTCTTACCTCATACGTACCAAAAAAAATGGAAAGTCGTCATATTACTGTCAACGATGCACAATGACGACAGTTTCAGTGGCCCAAATAAAAACCTGAAATAGTACACTATTACAACTCCACTAAAAGTGGGATCGATAACGTGGACAAAATGATAACGCATTATTCAACGAAACGTAGAACACTTCGATGGACACTCGCTTTGTTTTATAGTGCTATTGATATAGCGTGTCTTGCGAGTTATGTTATTTACACAAAAAGCAACACGTTGGAAAAAAGCCTTGACATAGTCGCCGAACCTTTCATCAAGACTTGGGAAGGAGTTTGGTAATGCCTATAATCGAAAAAAGATCACAGATGTCTCATGTTCTCAAAATATTTTCCACCAAGATTGCCTTGGAATCTATGATAAGTCACCCGATTATAAGAAACGCGCCTGGAACGAGTACCAACCGACTTGAAGTTGCCAAAGGACATAAGTCTGTTATAGGTTCATGTTATTTATGTCGATCGGAAAGCAAGAAGCAAAGAAAAACAAGCAAATGTTGTCGCGTCTGTAATCGTCCCATATGCGATGAACACACTGAAACGATCACAAAATGTTATACTTGTGAACTATAAACAGACATATGAAAATGTAAACTTTCACCATTAACACTCATAATAAAATACTTATCTTTTTTGGGATTTTTTAATGGTGTACTTTAAATTATACAATCTAAACGTTTCGATAACACTTACAGTTATCTTCGTCAGTAGTAATGTTAGTTAAAAATTGTTAAAGATGTAGTAAGGAATTTTGTCAAATTTGAAAAATTCAAACATAAACATAAGCCTGCTATTAATATAACAGTTTGAGAAACGTATAAGCCAACTATAAAATTGTAGTAAAGAATAACTAGGTCATTAAAATTAAATATTGTTAAACTGCCTCAAAGATGACAAACCAGAACACTATCTACGACGAAAGCTAACAATGAAATTTGCCAGCCAAAAACACATTTAACAAAATTTAATCGAGTTATGATGTAAGTGTAAAGTTGTGAAAAACTTCAATTTTAAAATGATAGAAGCATTCACAAATCCAAACATTACATCAAAAATAACCCAGTTAAATCTAACAAAGAGATATCTTTATCAATAATTGGAAGTGTTATTAACAATGAAAAGCACAATGCAGAACGTTCTTTGTAAATTTTTAATTTCAATTTAATTTCAACTACTTATGTTAAATTATAGTTCTGTGGAAATTTAACATATAATTGGTAAAGCATTTGCTTCAAGGTCTAGGAAAAACACAGCAAAAAACCTAGACATACCAAAAGTTGAAAATAAATTAAAATCAAGGCGTATCATTATGCTCTTTTTTAATTATAAGATGCCAAAACCTATTTAAACGGAGATTTTCTTCTTGTCTATTAAAATTATTCGGGTGTTTATATATTTCAATAGCTTCACGTTGCAAACGAACATAATAATGGGTTTGTCTTGACAATATTTTCATATTGTCAAATTGAATGTCATGATTTAAATTATTCAGGGCAGATTCGTTTTCGTGTTTTCACGTTTATGTGTTACCGTGTTTGCTAGTTGTTTGTTTTGTATGTTTTCGTTTTGTGTGTTTGAGTGTTTTCGTTTTACGTATTTGCGTGTTTTGGTTTTTGCGTGTTTACCATTTTCGTTTCGTTTTTTCGTGTTTGCGAATTTTCGTTTTGTATGTCCGGGTGTGTTCGTTTTGCGTGTTTTTTGTTTTGCGTGTTTGTGTGTTTGCATGTTTTCGTTTTTTCGTTTCGTGTGTTTGCAGATTTTCGTATTTGCGTGCTTTCGTTTTGTGTGCATTTGTGTTTGCGCCTGTGTCTGTGCTTGTGATTGGTGTTTTCGTTTTGCGTGTTTGCGTGTTTTGGTTTTTGCGTGTTTACCATTTTCGTTTCGTTTTTCGTGTTTGCGAATTTTCGTTTTGTATGTCCGGGTGTGTTCGTTTTGCGTGTTTTTTGTTTTGCGTGTTTGTGGGTTTGCATGTTTTCGTTTTTTTGTTTCGTGTGTTTGCAGATTTTCGTATTTTCGTGCTTTCGTTTTGTATGCATTTGTGTTTGCGCCTGTGTCTGTGCTTGTGATTGGTGTTTTCGTTTTGCGTGTTTGCGTGTTTTGGTTTTTGCGTCTTTACCATTTTCGTTTCGTTTTTCATGTTTGCGAATTTTCGTTTTGTATGTCCGCGTGTGTTCGTATTGCTTGTTTTTTGTTTTGCGTGTTTGTGTGTTTACATGTTTCCGTATGTTCGTTTCGTGTGTTTGCAGATTTTCGTATTTGCGTGCTTTCGTTTTGTGTGCATTTGTGTTTGCGCCTGTGTCTGTGCTTGTGATTCGTGTTTTCGTTTTGCGTGTTTTCGTTTTTTCGTTTTACGTGTCTGCGTGTTTTGGTTTTTGCGTGTTTATCATTTTCGCTTGCGTCTTTCGTGTTTGCAAATTTTTCGTTGTTGCATGGTCAACTTAGTCAGACCCTAACACAAGTGCTGATTTACATGTTAGCATTAGGGCTCCCTTACTACAATACAAATTTTTATGGCAGGAATCTACATTTATAAGATTAAGTTGCGACAATTGCATCTGGGATCACAACCTCTTTATTACTAAAAGCATTTTCAAATTTCCCGCCATAACCAATCAGAATGCAGATACTTAGTCCGCCATCAGAACACAGCGGCTGAGTAGTGGGGCTAAGGACCAATCAGAAGCCAGGGAGGCGGGTGCACGTACGACCAATCAGCTAAAAGTGGGGCGTGGCCTAACCTTACACCTTCCAATAGAACACTGTATATGTGCGCAATTGCCTAACCTCCAAGGGGTATATACAACCAAAAAGGCTCTTAATACAACAAAATTAGGGGCTCAACTTCGCCCAAGGGTTGAAAATGGTCCCCGAAAAGAAGCCGATCCCACCCAAATATACGCTTCCCACGTGGGCGTATAAAAAGTGGAGGGGAAGGTGTCCCAGGGGGCGGGACTTGTGACGTAAAAAAGTGGAGGGGGTGGTGCCGGGGTTCTACTTTCATAGAAATAAATACATGTTAACGTAAAAAATATTTGGTGTGGAACACCACATGATCTTCCAACCTACAGAATGGAAATTAAAAGAAATGAAACAATTTTAATAACATTTTTTAGGATAATTAATAATTATGCAATAAGTTTATTGCGAAAATAGGCAACGTTGCGAAAACCAAAGCAATAATCTATGGCAAACAGACGTTTAAAGCTTCATGACAGACAGAGGTTAATAGATACCTAGCGCTGACTTAAAAAATTCCCAAGCTGCTCACCTTATAAAAGATTGATAACATGGTTTAAGCATTCTAAATTTTTCTTTAACGCTTGTTTGACTTTGTGTCACGGAAACTTTATAAAAAGGCGTTATGTAAAATTTAGTTTTCATTAAAAAATATGTTTATACTTTCTTATAAAGTTGACCGTTATTCGGGTATTGAAAAAATTTAAATTAAATTCCACTTTAGGAATTTTTTGCGCCCAAATTACGCATCGTATCACAAAATTGCGTAGAAGATAACTAATTTATAGCTTTAAAATCTATACGCTGGTATTTTAAATCTTTGAAATACACAACTGTTTTGAAAATATTTGAAAAAAACAACTGCTCCTAATAGTCTCCCTTATCTGCTGCTGGATTTCTCCCAAAGTCTAATCGGCTCCAGGAGAAATGAAAGCAAGGTTTAATAGCAAATCGTAGGTACATAGGTATTATTGTTTTGGAGTTATCTCGGATACTAACACTCATTCACACCACACACGCACCCACCCATCCCCTCCCACACATGTGTGTATCCAATGTCAGCCGGGAAGATACCACCACCCTTACTATGGCCTCCTTAGTATTGGGTCTCCGATTTTCTGAGGTCGGTAAGGGCAGCCGGTCACCTTTCCTTATCCTTAATCTATTCTCACCCTATTCTTCATTTCGCCCTCGCCGTCTGTTGTGGTTTCTAGGATAAAAAATACGGGGTGTAAAATCCTGTCTCGTTAGGATGTCCGAGAGAACAGGACCCAAGCGACTTCAGACATCCAAAGTTATCACATTTTCTTCCATTATTGTAGCATTCTTGGTATCAGGTCTACTCTTGATGTTCTTCACCGACATCTTGAATAGCTATAACTTGACATTTTGTTTCTATCTGAAGTACAAGTTGCGATTTCCTCAATGTTCACTTTATTTTTGGGTACAAAGGAGCAACGTGTGCCTATCTCAAGGACAACATCGCGTGCAAAATTATTTCTTGTTCGGAGAATAAAAAATTTGACGTGTTTTGGTGCAAATATTTTGATCCTAAATATATGAAATTCTACTGTTCTTTGAAAATTAAATCTTACATCAAATCAAAATTTAATAAAAAAACAGTCGTTCAGAATACGTTAGTGCTAGCAATACCTTCGAAAATGCTATCACTAAAGTTAGAAAAGTTGCTTGAACAACAAAAATGCAATAAACTAGCTACACCTCCTTTGGACAGTCGTAAATTTTGGTCTTTAGCTAAAGCTATCAGCAAAAAGTAAAGCACATATTTTGTGAATTCAACTATTCTTCGATACAAGTTCCTTGAATCGATCATCTGGGTTGATCCCAATAAGGCGATTAACACAGACGGTATCCTTGTCGTCGTCCCAAACTTCTGGGGGATTTCCTTCATCATTGTTCATCAAATGCTCAACCTATTCCAAACAAACTTGACAAAACCAATCCCTCTAACATCAGACTATTTGACAATACCTCCATTATGTCTAAAGTAATGGAAAAACTCATCAATCAGCAACTACTCTCTTTCCTATAATCTAACGAACTCCTTAGTAAACATCAATATGGTTTTAGACAAAGTAGTAAAATAGGGGATCTTCTTTCATATGTGACCAAGGTTTAGAACAATACATTAAAACAATCCGGTAAAACCTTTTGTCGCTATAGGTATCTTAAAACCATTTGGCCACAATTGTTAAAAAAAGAACACACATTCACACACCCACATACACTCACATACACGCACAAACACACACGCAACCGCACACGCACACGCACACGTCACGCACACACACTCACACGCACACGCTAACGCACACGCACACGCACACGCACACGCACACGAACACGCATACGCACACGCACACGCGCATGGACACACACATACACGCACACGCACACGCACACGCACACGCACACACACGCACACTCACACGCACACGCACACGCACACACACACGCGCATGCACACGCACACGCACACTCACACGCACACGCACACGTACACGCACACACAAACGCACACGCACACGCACAAGCACACGCACACGCGCACACACACGCATACGCACGTGCACACGCACACGCATACGCACTCGCACACGCACACGCTCTCCCACACGCACACACAAGCACACGCACACGCACACACACGCAGATGCACATGCACACGCACACGACACACACACACACACACACACACACACACACACACACACACACACACACACACACACACAGGCGTCATGACCGATCTAGGTGAAAGTGTAAAACGTTGTTAAAATGAGGTAATAAGTCGATTTAGCGTAGTGTTTTAACATGTGGATTCTCATCACACCAGTAGTGTGCATTATGAGTGTTATACATTCCTTGTAGCGTAAAGGTGGCCTCGTCGGTAAAAAGGATATATTTAAAAAAATTGGGATTGAGGGCTGTCATTTCTTGTAACTTCTCACAAAAATTCACTCTAACCGGTAGATCGTCTGGCAAGAGCTCTTGGACTTGTCTGTAGTGATAAGGGTGTAGCTACTGCCCCTTAAGTACCCTCCAAGTACTTGCAGAAGACGCATTTGTATGTCGTGCTATATTCCCTGCGCTAATTGTTGGATCTCCATCAACTAAATCTCAGAATTAATTTTTTTTTGATCTCACATTCCAGATTCTCGACCTTCCACGGCTCTAAAGGTTTTTTTATATGGTAGGTTTCTTCTGGGAAACTTTTGTGCATAACGCGTAACTGCTGCATTAGCGTTTCCTAAACACTCGCCTAAGGTTAATAACATGTTGGTGTATTCAGCATCTGAATACATTTTGACGGTACCGTCTTAACTATCAATAAATGTCAGTTTTCCATGGTTAACTGTTTAATTAATAACTTTAGCCTTAGAATATTGTTATTGTTTTTGGTTTTTAATAAGAATACTTACTTTATACCAGCTTCACTTATTACTTCATTATTTCCTAATCAAAATATTCTTAAAATGGTACATAGTATCTAGTATTACCAATAGTACCTTTTTGGTGAAAATTGAATGATGTTTAAGTTCACTTAAAATTTGAACTAGAAAATCTAACCTCAAAAAAGTTGTGTTTAAAATTACTCGTTACGAACCGTGTAACTAGCGCCCTCTATGAGAGCCAGATATAAAAACAAATTTATGAAATGTGTCAGCCTTCATACAAAATTTCATTACAATGTTGTCAGTAGTTTCAACATAATCGTAAAAATTTTTTTAACCCTGTATCTTGAATACGGATGCCGTTTCGAAAGTTTTTTAATAAACAAACCCCACTTATCTTGCAGCGTTCTACCTATCCTAGCAACACGGCCACCTTTTTATGAAACACTCTGTATAAGGTGTTTGATCTATATACAAAATTTGGCAACGGTCACATTTACAGAAAATTAATGTTTTCTGTGTGCGGTTACATTTTAGACACTCAACCTTCTTTACAGCTCTGGGCCAACGTCTTCAGCTTGTGTTCTGCCTAAAAATCACTAGCCGCGTACTCGTATCGTAATACACAACATAAATAATAAGTAAACAAAAAATATTTTTAACTTTATTGCTTATTAACATTTTTTAAGCAATTTCCCATATTTACAGCACGAAGAGCAGCAGTACTTCCGTTTATATCCTTACATTTATTTACAGTCTCAGTTGCTTTTGTTGAACTGACATAACTATTGTAAACTTCATGTGCGACACTGTAATACATATCATAAATATTGTAAAAATTCAAATCTCCATTTGAATATAAAAATCCAATTTTTCGCCATAAGCATTCAATGAACGTGAGATAATGCTCATTATCTGATGGTAAGTGGTCACCGCGATGAATTCTATAAATTTCATCAGCATTTAGCTGATGATGCGCAATGCACCAATCGGCTTCTTCCTTATAGTCTTTATATGACAACACTGTCTAAAACGTAAAATTTAAACACAAAATGTCAAGATAAAAAGTATACCTGAAGACAGAGGGCCGCAAAAATAACTCCAAATGCTTGCATTTTCGTGACAGTTTGTATGATCTTGCGTTGAAAACTATGATGTACATCAACAATTTAATGTGTTATCAGTCATCTTTAACCTTAGTTTACGTAATTATAATAGTTTAAAAATCTTTAATGCCAGAATTTGACGCCTATAACACGAAATACTATTTTTGGAATTTACTAAATGTTGAGAATTTTTATTTTAGTCGTATCGTCAACATTTCTTATCAGTATTGTGACAAAAATTGTTTGGTTCCTATCATGTTTATAACATTTTCAATAACATTATTTACACAAACAAATTCAAATGAAAAACGTATGAAAATATTTTGTTTGGAACAACACACAGCCTTCCAACTCAAAAGCATAAATTAAAAGACATAAAATAACATTGTTTAAGATCATATACGTCCATAATGAAAATAGGCAACCTTGTAAAGCCAGTAATTTATGTCATAAAAACGTTTAAAACTTCTTTTTGGATAGAGGTTACTAGTCATATAGATGCTAACTTGAAAAAAATCCAAAGCCACCCGCGTGTCAAAAATATCGTAAACACAGTTTACGAATTTTAATTCGTGTTTAACTGAATTAACTTTATTATTAAAGCTTCTTTGGTTTCGTACCAAGAGACTTTTTCAAATAAGGTAATGTAAAACTAAATTATCTCTAACATCTCTACACATTTTGTTATTCAATATTGAACAAATACTTAAATTGCACATTAAGAAATTTTTGCCGCGAACATTATTTATAATTTTAAAATTCATATGTTGGCATTTTTATATTTTTAAAATATGCAGTTGTTTCAGAAATATTTAATAAAAATCAAAAACTGCGCTACTTCCGCTGCTATACTTTTCTAACGAACTCGAGGAGAAATGAGAAGCTTAAATGCAAAATTTCAGGTAGGTACGTCTTATCGCGTTGGAGTCATCAAGTACTTACACGCACCTACCTACCCAACCACTATCGACCTATTCACCCAACCGCTCACACACGCACGCATGCAGGAAAGTGCGTGCACGTACATAAGCAAGCAGTCACACACATTCATGCGCGCACTGATACAGCACTCACTCGCCCGCGCGAACGTACACCCACCTACCCATAGAACCACATACGAAGACACCCACACATCTCACACACGCAACCACGCACACGCCCCCACACACGTGTGCGCCCACGTAACCACACACGCACGCACGCACGATGCGATATCGTTGACCTTTGAAATTGGTAGGATATACTAAAATATGATGCTAAACAGTAATAATGTAGTCACAGTTTTCATAACTAATCCGTAAATTAACATGCACGGGTAACATAACCTCAACCGAAATTTTAATGATTAATGATATAAAAGAAGTTATTACACTGTCTTAAATTCTAACCAATTTTAAAGTTGTTTCAAGCAAGGCAATGCGCTTTGCAATAAGTATATATATATATATATATATATATATATATATATATATATATATATATATATATATATATATATACAACGCGAACCAAAAAAACGTACCCCTGCTTGAAGTGTATATTCTACACATAAATTGAAGACGAAAAGTCAGATAAAATTTTTCTCTAAACTGCATGGCCACAAAGTGACAGGCCCTCAAAGCTGAATATTGAAACTCGTTTTTCGCAAATAACTTGAAAACCTTTAGGAATTTCAAAATACTATCCCCAATGAAAATTATTTCTTTGTTGACTAGGATTTTTCTAGTTTGATTGGATTGTCTGTGAATGGACTGGAAGTGTTAGTTTTCACATTGTTCCCGTATACTTTCTATTTCAACTTTTTTGTGTGTGATTTTTCATTTTCTTTTTATTCGGATCCGCCTGGGAATATAAAAGAACAGCTACAGCACAATTCCCAAAAGTTATGCCGTACATTATGTGCATATCTGACATTTCGGAGTTGGAATACCGTGTTTTATTCATTATGGGTAAAGCAGTTGTGTGAAAACTGATCAAAAATCACACTGACTTTTAGTCCACTGCCCACTTACTAAATTTATATATATATATATATATATATATATATATATATATATATATATATATATATATATATATATATACAGGGTGAGTCATTAGTGCGCTGTCGGAAGATCCTGGCGTTATTATTAAAAATAAAAAAAAATGTTATAGCGCCGGTCTATATCAGACTTAGATGTGCATCGAATAAAAATAGTTTCATCCCCATAGGGTGTTCCATAATTGCAGGACCGGGCTAAGCTTTGTTTTGTTAAATAGAACCCTATATTTAATTAGTTTTATTATTATTTGTCTTGTTGAATGCTAAAAAACGGTACTTCGTTTTTAAATTTATTTTGTGGCGTTGCCAAGTTAGACCATTTTTTCTTTAAAAAGTGAAAATTTATACCTTTACTTAAATTGTTCTGAAGACTTTAATATTAACAGTAGAACTGTAAGGTTTGGCAGACGTGTAAACAAGACCTTGCTCTATCTTTTGACCTTCATACTTCCTGATTATACTATACTGGGTGTTTACAAAATATGGTCAATTTTTGCAAATTTGAAATGACCATAACTTTTGTTTTTTAAATGGAACACTCTGTATTTTATCATATCATCGTGTTCTGTTTTTAATTCTCTTACTTTTTTATTAACCTAACGTTACGCGTTCTCGAAATATTTAAGACACCACATCCCATCAATAAGCTTAAGAAATATTCCTTAATAAACCCACACACTTCTACACACGCACTGTTCGCTCATCCTGTGCACACACACACACACACAAATATATATATATATATATATATATATTACGATGTAGTTTTAATAAAATTATTAAAATTGACATCTGTGAAATTCATAAATTATAATACAGAATAAGATAAGTTGCGATTTTAAAATAAATCTGGAATTGTATATTCTCAAGTTGTTGCGCGCATGCGATTATCATTGACCTGAATTTATGCACATATTTCATCCTGACTAAACAATAACGAAGATATATTTTCGGTAAGTATCTTTTGCTTTTTAAAATAATATTGAATCACTATAAAATTAATGAATGGTTGTACTATTTCTAGGCTAGTATATAATTTACATAAACCCTTTACACACATGCACATAGGTTATAATCAATAATAATATTGAACGTAACCTCAAAAAAAATATAAGATTCATGCTCTCACATTCTTTCAGCTGCTCCAATTTTCAATACTGATGTTCCAATATCCAAATCAGAAGTAATTCGAATTTCAATAAATAATATTGATCCAACGGTGGAAGACCTACAGCTTAAGTGTACGCTGCATAAATATTTTCATCAACACTTTTCAGAAGCACTTTGATTTTATTTATTATATTTTCAAATATAATATTTTAATGTAAGGTTTTTGTATCACATTAATTTGATCTGCATTCCACTTTATTTAATTGAAACTTTTAAATTTTAATTAAAATGATGACACCATGTTAATTTCGTTATAATAATTTTATATTAATCTAAATAATTGATTTACATGATTTACTTTCAATTGTTTAACGATCCCACATCACTCGGCCAAATATCCAAGTTAACCTAACTAATAACAATTTTAGAATTTCAATAGTTTAATACTTGCATTATTGTAGGTTATACGAAACACACAATTCATTTTAAATTTGAATTCGTGCACACCCCGAGTGACATGTTATGAATTAACAGATAATGAGAAAAGAATATAACAACTTTCTGTGCTTTTATTGCTTAACAACCAATCAAACTATAGTATTTTGTCTATACAAACATAACAAAGCTTAATTTTTACAGTATGCATCTCATTTGGAACAACTGTAACCATTTCTGTTTCTGACCTCGTTATTTTAAGTGCATTTTGTGTTATGTTGTGTTCTTGTTAACTTGTTAATGAAAATTGTTATTAAAAGTTTTGTTTTATGATTATTTTAAGACTTAAGCAGCTGTGAAGAGTAATACATTTATACATATTACAGAAATTGTTTTATACAGGGTGATTCGTTAGAAATCGCCCGTACTTCAGGAAATGATAGATCATTTTAACCCAAACCTTCCATATAAATGTAAGTCCAATAGTGCCTCATTTTCGAGATACAAAATTACAAAAAAAAGTTGATTTTTGAAATATCTCTAAAACGAAAGATGGTATTCTTTTATTCTTGGTATAATAGATAGGGACATAAATTACATTGGTTTTAGCGTATTAATACGTTTTCATTATGTACAGTGGCGTAGAACGTAAGGGACAGTGCAACTTTTTAATCCCTAATTTCTACTCCAATGGAGTAAATTGTTTTTTTTTTTATTAAAATACGAAACCTTGATGTGCTGCGGATAAGAAAGGTACACTTTGCCTAAATCGATAACTTTAACAGTTTCTAAGATATTTGCATTTTTAGGTATTTATTACCAAGTGCTTAGGCAGATTATGAACTTTAACAACCTGTACCTCGAAAACGAAGCACTATGGGACTTACGTCTATATGAAAGTTTCATGTTAAAATGATTAGATCTATCATTTCCTGAAGTTACGTGTATTCTTCCCGAAACATTCATTTTCACATTTTGAAGTTTCCCAAATACTACAGAATAATAATAACCTGTTTAAGCAGTTGGTAATAAATACCTAAAAATGCAATTATCTTAGAAACTGTTAAAGTTATCGATTTAGACAACGTACATCTTTTTTATATGGGAAATATCAAGGTTTCGTATTTTAATAGAAAAATCCAATTTACTCCATTGGTGTAGAAATTAAGGATTAAAAGGTTGTACCGCCACTTCCGTTCTACGCCATTGTACATAATGAAAAAACAAAAACATATTAAGAAGCTAAACCAATGTGCCTTATATCCCTATCTATTATACCAAGAACTTGGAGATATTTCAAAAATCAAGTTTTTTTTGTAACTTTGACACCCTGTCTCTCGGAAACGAAGCACTATTGGACTTAGTTTATATGAATGTT
>JARFJB010000602.1:2142500-2150000 GCA_036346205.1 Vesta saturnalis
ACACGCACACACGCACACACGCACACACGCACACACGCACACACGCACACACGCACACACGCACACATGCACATTGTAACAAACTTCGAACGTGTTAATAATTCACCTTTCTGTAGGAAACTTAACGTGCAGCGTGTGTAGCATATCTAGTTGCATAAAATCATGCAATTAATTCTTTTAATTCGAAATCATACGCATTTCGTTTGGACATTCAATCTAGACATGTTCATGCGCAATTGGCCACCTTAGCGTCGTTTTTGGTTGAGTTAAGAAGGTGGATGTAGCATCCATTACTGCTTGTTAAATTTTTTTAAAGAAGTGCTTTACAATTTGTATGGTAAGTTATTTTAAACTATAATATTAAAATTTGAGGCGTTTGCTTTTTTTCAGGCACTTTTATTTTTACTTCCATGTTTACGTTTTATTTTTTACTTTAACTTCACCTTTAATGTGACTATTCACACTTTTCTGAAACATCTACCCAATTAATTATTTTAACGTTATTCCAATTTACGGTATTAATACGATTAATCAAGTGTGAGATTTATTCATTTGAAAATTATAAAGCATACAAATCTAGATTTATTTCAATCCTGAAGTAATATTACGCAACAATTTTCCAAAATCGCTGACACAGCATGCATCCGTTTCGTTATCTACAGTGTGACCAAGAATAAGGTATTCTGATCCCATTAATTACTCACAACATTAATTACTCACAATTTTAAGTATTCATTAGGTTATAACGTTACTAACATTAGCATTAAGTTTTTCAGTTTATAATTAAATATAGGTAGTGTAATAAAACTTCTTTTAACTTTAAAATCTCTTTTAACTTCATGATATAAAGGTTTACTTGTTTATTCCATATTTAAAAACAAGTTGGCGTCCGAGTATTTAACAATTAGTTTCAGGAAGAATCAACCCCAATTTAAAGCGAACATATCTAGGTACATGTAAATATATTTTGGTTAGTAAGGTAAATCGATAATTTTAAGAACCTGGCCCACTTTAATCTATCATCGAGCAAAAGGCACAAAACCTTCTATTTATTAGCCAAACTGTTATGTAGCTAAAATTTGAAGCCATGGGTGTAGAAGTATACGTATAGAACTTAAGGATTTGTACAACACACGTACAGACGCACACGCGCACACACGCACACACATACACACGCACACTTTGTGGATAAGGTCTAATTTTGTACCACCAATAAATTATCGTTTAGAAGCGATATCCAAAATTTTTATTTACACATCACTTCCAATGGGATTCTGCCTCCACAATCAAAAACAATATTTTATGGTTTAAATGACCACTATGCCATCAGTAAAGTCAAGAATCTCGTTTATACACTAACTGGGTTTGGAACATCTCAAAAATATGATCTCGATTAGCAAGCTCTAAATTTTATGGTTTTAAAGTATTGGTCATGATTCGAAACATGTGATCTCCAAAACTTTGATTGATAAACCAATTTAGTTGGACAAACGGCCAACAGTATCTGGTTTTTTCTTTACTTTGGTGTAAATACAATGTAACTCGTGTTTCCCATGCGAAGAATGCTTGTTCCCCTAGAGTATGATAAATTATGGTTTTTATTAATGTCCAATACCTTTGTTAAGTGTTAAAACTTAGAGCTGACTTGCGTTAAGCAGATAAAATCACCATATGACGAAATAGTAAAGAAAATTTGCGAAATTGAAAAGAATAATATCCTAATAAATGATTGTATGGAAAATTATAAATAATTAAATCAGATATATCAAAATAGAAGGAAAAGTTTCCTAAAAAGATAAGTAACGTTGTTTGTTTTCTTTTATAATTTTCCACAAGAAAACAAGAAACAATAACTATTTATTGGCACAATTGCAAATTTCAAAATGTCTGCTAAATCTATAAATGTATTCAAAAACGTAAAATTTTTAATTCTTAATCATGTTTTTAATTTCTAATTCATAATTATATTCAAATCTATGCTCTCTTTTAACGGAATTACACCATTTCCCTTCATCAAACACGCATTTTTATAAACAAGTTTATTGTTTTTGACATAGTCCTGATAAGATAATAAAAATAAGAAAAGTATAAATACAACAGTTTCGAATGCAAAAATATGTAGATTCAAGCCACCCTCACTAAAATGCAAGTGTTTGGATTAATCCTCACTGTCTTCTTCCTGCAGGTAAGATTTTATTTTTATTTTTTTTTATACCAAATTTTTATACTTTAGGCTGTTCTTGCATTCAAAGATTATAAGGAAGAGGCTGACTGGTGCATAGAACGTAATAACTTAGACTCGGATGTAATTTACAGCATTCATCGTGGTGAAGATACACCATACACTGAACATTATCTCACTTTTATGGAATGCTTATGGCGTAAAATTAGATTTTTAAATCCACACGGCGATTTAAATTTGTACGAAATTTGGGATATGTACTACAATGTAGCACATGAAGTTTACAATAAATACATTAGTTCTAGAAGAGCAACTGAAGTTATAAAAAGATGCAAAGATGTAGATGGAAGCACACCTGCTTTAAAAGCTTTAAATATGGGAAACTGTTTAAAAAATATAAATAGACGGCGCACAATACGTTAGTTGTAACTAATCACTTATGCTCGTAGGTTTCGATACGGTCAAGCCAGTAGTGAGTATAGCGATAGTATGAGTATTATTATAAAATGAATGTTATGTTGTAATGTGTTTTTAAAAATTCGCATTGTGTGTTATAGCATTAATTTTAGTTGTTAAGATTCTTACTTCTAAATAAGTCTGTAACCATATTCTTTTGAAATGTGGTTCAAGGTATGTGAGTGTACTCCAATATCAAAGGATTCTGTGATATCTAACAATGAAGCGATGCGATATATGAGCTTTAAAATAATGTGTGACATGTGTAATATTATTTGTGATATTATCACTTATTTTATATTTTCTAAAATTTGTGCTATTACATTATTTGCTTCACTACGTACGCCACTGCTTCAACCTGCATACCATTAGACATATAACAACTACAAATGTTTGTATGAAACTATGACAAATAAATATCTAGTGCTCTTTTATACACTTTTAATCCATTATCCTAAATTTGCTTAATTTTGTTTCAATTTTTTCCACCTTAACAAAATGTTATTAAGGCCATCTAGCGGCTTATGATTTAAAACTTAAGTGAAAATTATCGAGCACCTCCATCGTTAGTAAAGATTAAACAGTTCTGTCGATGTCACATTCTAAAATTGGAATTAATGAGATCTTATCTAAGCTCTCGAATTGATCAACATCGAATCGCTGAACTATTAAGTAATGTTCTTCTTATTAGTATTCTCATACTTAACTAAAATGTTAGTATTATCTTTTTAAGATTTACTTGAGCACTATATGTGCTTACGTGTAATATTTGTGGTATCCTGTTCCGTTTATACCCTTCGTGTACTTTAAATTGTTGAAATAATCTTTGTACGGTCCATTTATTGTTATTGTCGGTCAGCTTGAAATCTTTTGGCTGCAACCCTGATATATCTAAATTACTGTAGCCCTGTACGTTTGTGAAGATACTGTTGAGTAATGCTGTTTAAGCTGTAACTTACAGCAGAATTTTATTCTTTGTATTTTGACCTTTAAATGTAGAAACTCTTGTGCCACGATTTTGATCCAGCTTTAATTTTAGTAGACCAAAGAGTAAAGCACCTAGTCGTGCTATATTTTATTTAAAACGTAAAGCTTGGTCTGAATTAATGTGCTTCAGGAGATCTCGGTGATGTACACTTTTAAGTTTTGAAGTTTAGTTGCGCTTATAGTACTAATCTTTTGTTCAGAAGCTAATTGAATCCTTAAAATAGGTAGACCACACCTAAAGATTTTTAGCTTCTATTTTGACTAATTAATTCTAGCTTCTGTAGCTACATTCAACCAACGATTTAACTCTTGTTTTAATTGCAATATACCGGGTGTAACAATTATCTGTATTACGTGAACTACTGTAAATGTTAAACATTTAATTTTATATGAATTTGTAATTTCTGTCTGGTAATCTTTATGTTATGTACATTGCTTTTCTGTGGACAAGATTGTTCGGGCCAATTTATTTCCTATAAATTGCTTGACTACTTACGGTAGATATTTCCTGTGGACCGAACAAGCTTTCCAATTTACTGTATACTGTGTGAACCGTAAGGCAAGCAAGTTCATTAATTAAATTCTTATAATTTTTTTATCTTACTAAACATCCCAATGGGATTATGTGTTAAATTAGCCAATTCCGAATACGAACAGTAAGATCTTACAACGGCCGGAAGGGACATATAATAATTTTACTTTTATTTTATTTTATTTTTTTGAAATTTAGAATTATACTTGCCGTGGGCACAAGCTAAGGTTCACTGCTTGCCATCGTGGGCTTTGGTGGAATGTTAATTTATACATATTCTTATTTTATTCTTTTGTCAGGATATCGGCAATAAAAATTAGTTTATCGGGGAATTGTCAACTCATTTCTACTTCCTTCTTTCATTCTTGTTTCTTTTTTTTGGTAAATCCTGTTTCAGGCTTTACAGGGTTTACTCTCCTTTCAACACTAGTTGAGTACTTCCTTATTAAAGCCTGTGGCGCCTACTCATATCCGGTTCCTATCTAACCGGACTACTATCATTTTAAGCTATACCTCCAAAGCAACCACGCACCGAGTGCTCTACGGTCTTCCGACCGTACGCCTGAGTTTAGTCGAGCCCACTCATTCTTTTTATGCCATATGATGGTTAGACACGTGGCAGTACTACTATCTTTCGTATTTCTCTTCTAAAGTACAAAATTAGTTTAGTGTGGCTTCTCCAAAGTTTTCTTAGTGAATCATCATTGAAAAATAACGTTTAATTGACGTAATTTACGACTTTTTAGAATTCATTATCTTTACTGACTCAAAATATTGAGGTTTTATTTAAATTATTGTGTCAATATACTCATTGTCTCAAGGGTATCTACTATTGTGCTTTACTTGTGTCTATCTGCTGTGTTTACCAATTCAATTTATTTTCAGCGTTCTCTTTATTGTTCTCTTTTAGAATTTTTAGGATTTGTCGCAGAAAAAGCCATGCCTCCTTTTCTCAAAGGTCTGCATGCTACGGTCAATAATTAGTTTAAGTGTATGCAATAAAATGTTACCCTTACTCATCTACATAATCCGCATTGCTCGCTAGCTGCTATCTAAATCGTTTTAATGACGTATCCGATAATACCCAAAACAATGGATATCCATAATCACGGCACAAAGATTTCACTAATCAAACAGTACAGCCGTCGCCGATCGATTAGGGAATAGTTATTTGTACAACTAGAAAAGAAAGTGGTGTTTTATCAACTCTAGCTCAAAGTTTCATACACGAGCGTAGCGAGTGCGTCAAATGAGCGCGACTTGAAAAAACACTGTCTTCTCTTGTTTTACACAATTTTTTCTAAAACTACAATTAAAGTTATAAAACTAATGTAATGCATCAAGGAAGTTCACTAAACAACTTGACATGTATAAAGTAAGTAATGTATACTTGGTAACCATATTGTTCATTTTCAGGTTAGTTTCCGTTGCGAGATTATTTTGACGCACTGGGTATATGTAGTGTTGTGGTGTTCTTATGACACATTTATGATATTGCTTGTACTGGAGAATTATTCTTGAGCGTAATGTAAGTCTGGTGTAAATATTACGCAACTGAAATTTGTAGTAAAGCAATAAATGTTATGTAAAAGGACATTTGAATGTTGTACCAAAGATTGTGATCTGACCCTTTGCACGAGAAATAATATTTAGGTGAAACCCCTATTAAGATGATAATGAGTGGCACTGTGTGGGTTCTATATTTGTAGGAATGTAGGCTGTAAATTGAGATGAATGGGTAGCGTCAGTGAATTAATCATATTATGATATATTAAAGTGTTGAGGAAGAAAGAATTCTATTGAGTTAGAATTTCTCAATAAAAAATTTTATTTATGATTCAAGAGCAAACAACAATGAAATTTATTGAATTTTGCAGAAAGACACTTCGCGCGTATGTGAGATTTTCATAAAAATTTGAATTTAGTTCTGAATGTTGTGTTGAGTGAGCGTGGGTGTCAAATTTGAACATTTCCGGGAGTTATTAAGTTTCTCTTAAAAATTTCAAGATGGCGTCGATTGGTGGCCCAGTATTTGCGTTGAACCCGTTTCAGATATTGTAGTCGACAAAAGCACGTGACATTTAAACTCTTAGAGAGTGGTTGATTACAATTACAATTTAAAAGTTTCATGACGTTGGCAAAATGGACGTAGTTGGATACAAGAGACTTTGGCTACGACTCTTAGAACGGTAGCGTGCGTGGGTTTATTGTTTTTGGAAGATAACATAACGATATGTGCTAATTATTAATTATTAATGTTGCAAAAAGTCAATGTTGCGTTAGAAAAATTAGCATTTTCTGCTAAAACTCATTGTTGGGGATAGAACACTAGAACATTTACAAGTAAAGTGGTTATATGTGAGTTGGAAGTAGTTATAACACTTTTACAAAAATCTAAGTAAAATGTTTAAACAGATTTGTAATAAACAGCACATATATTATTATTGTATTGTGAATAAGACCCGCGCGGTAGAAAAGAAACATTTAAAGAACTAAGAAAGATCTTTCTTCTATTGTAAATTGAAGTTCACAGTATTTGTCAACGGCATTAAATCGATCAGGTGTAGAGACAATTAAAAATACTAAGGGAAACAACATATTCTGTGGGCAGGCATGAAGCGTGTGTTCAATAACTCAGCTACCGACTTTTTACAAACGGTTAAGACCAAACAAGTACGTAGAGAATCTTTAGCGTTAGCTTCATTGGTCCAGTGTTAATGTCGGGAAGGTCTGATATTAGTGGCGCGACTGTAATGCTCGTCAGGATTAATTAAAGAAGTTCAACCCCGCTGAATAGGATATTACACCCTATCGAGGATTAAAGAATTTATACGTAAGAATAATTTTTGATATTGTTTGGTAGTGAACGACTGATTATCCCATAAAGGCACTGATGTTCATATTGCAAATTTTGATTATGCCTTACGGACAACCAATTACCACTACTATTTTTTGTATATTTAGTATAACATAGAGAGGGAAAGGTAGATAAAATCATTTTCTGTTGTGATGCTTATTGCAACAGTTATTATACGATTAATATTAAACAGTTGTGTTATTAGAATCAGTTATTTAACTTATTTTTTTATTTCAACTATAGTTTTCCTTGCCCCACAATTCTATCAAGACGTCAGTTTATGTATCACAGATAAACGGCGCTTGATTGGATTTTTTTGTTTTTTTTTCACCTGTAAGGTTACATAAAGATCGCACAGTTTAAGAATAATAAAGCTTTTGGTATTTTGGCAATGTTCATAACAATTGGCCGGAGAATTGCTTATTTCGGGACAGACCATCTTGAAAATTGAATCGCTTATATTTCATTTGTTTCATTGAATATACA
>JARFJB010000602.1:2155000-2165000 GCA_036346205.1 Vesta saturnalis
AATCGAGCGGTGGAGAGGGGAGGTTTATTAGGGCGAGTTTTTGATTTTTTGAAATATTTCTAAAACAGCTGCATATTTGAAAGATATAAAAATACCTAGATATATACCTTAAATATATCGATTAATTATGTTGTATGCAATTTTTTGATATGACGCGTAATTTAGCGGCAAAAAATATCTAAAGTAGAATTTAAGTGCTTGTTAAAAAATTTTGATTATCTGAATAATGATACATTTTATAAGAAAAAGTGTAGACGTATTTTAAAAAAAGAAATATAATTTTACATAAATCTTCTTTATAAAGTTTTTTAATGTATATAATAAGTAAATATGATTGAAAATGCTGAAGCTGTATTATCGATATTTTTACAGAAACTGGAGGCTTTGGATTTTTTTTACGTTACCATGTATTTATGTCTATGAATCTGACATGAAGTTTTAAACTTCATTCTGCGTAGATTAATGTTCATGTTTTTACAATGTTGCCTATTTTCGTTATGAACGTATAAAAAAGAGATTGCTTAGTTATCCTAGAAAAATTCAAATTATTTCATTTCTTTTAATTTAAGTCAGCGTCTAGATGCCTATTAACTTGTGTCTGTCATGAAGTTTTAAACGTCTGTTTGACAAAGATTATTGTTTTTGCGTTTACAGTGTTGCCTATTTTCGTAATGAACTTCTGATAAAAGAGGTTGCATAACTTTCCCTAAAAAATGTTATTAACATTATTTCATTTCTTTTAATTTCCATTTTGTAGATGGGAAGGTTGTGTGGTGTTCCACACCAGATATTTTGCTTTCCTCACCAGAGAAAAAAGTCCTATTCTCCTCGCCCTTTTTACACACAAAAACAATTGTTTCTAGAGTAGTTTAAGAAAAACAAATTTCCTACATACAATCAATAGAGTATATTAATGAGTAAAACGTTCTAAATGTATTTTATGGCAGTTTGGCATTTGTCGTTTGTGCTGTGGTAGTGTTTTTAGCAGTCAAGTACTTCACAACTACGCCATATTGCGAAAACGGTGTTACACTAACCTAAAGACCAAAGCTTCAATCGTGTTCAAACCAAAGCTTCAATCGTGTTCAAAATTTCGATGAACTCGAAATGGAGACTGTCTAAAATTTTGGCAACGTACATTTTGACGATTGTGACCAAAATTCTGAATTTTTTAAACGTTGACACCACGTACAATGTCATACATGATCACTTCACCGGTATTGTCCAAAACTCAAAGTTGACAAAATCTGGACGATTGTCTGAATCACTGAATAGTCAATACTCTCGTTTACAATCAACTTGGAGTTTTAGTTACAGTCAGCGCTTTGCACCTCCCAAATTCTGCTGTTGGCGTTTTAGGATTTTCACAATTCTTGTATCGATTACACGTTTATTCGGCGTAGTAGTCGTGTTCTGCGTTTTGGATGATCCAAGAATAGTGTTCGCGTTTTGACCATTTCGTAAAATAAATTTCATAATACACGTCAGATAAATTCCTTGAAGATTCAAAGCCAAAAAATAGTATTGCAGTGTTTCTGTATTCATGAAATTACGTCAGTTAAGCAATAATTTCTACAAGTCAAATGTAGGTTTATCAATAAATTGGTTGTTTTGATTACGTGAGTGATGAGATATTAAAGTATAAAAGTGGTATACTGAACACACAAACCTGTATCCACCATCACCAAAATGCAAACATTCCCATTTAGAATTATCTTCGTTGCCTTCTTTCTTCAGGTAAGAATTTCTATCATTTTTCCGCGCCTAATGTTTTGTTTTTAGGCGGTTTTGGCATACAAAGACTACAAAGAAGAGTCTGATTGGTGCATTGCACATAATCACTTGAACGCTGAAGAAGTTTACACAATTCATCGTAGCGACTACTCATCATATAATGAAGATTATCTCATTTTCATCGAATGCTTATGGAGAAAAATTAGATTTTTGAATACACATGGTGAATTAAACTTGACCGAAATATGGGAGATGTACTATCATGTTGCACATGAACTTTACAATCATCACATTAGCGCAAGGAAAGCAACTGCCGTTATACAAAAATGTAAAGATATAGATGGCACTACACCCGCTCTAAGAGCGATAAATATGGGAAAATGTTTAAAAAATGTTAAATAATATTAATTGTTATTTATGTACTAGAAGTAATTGTGTAAAGATAAGTAGGTACCTGTAAAAATAAAACATTTATTAATTGTAATAAAACTAAATCGAAATCGAATTTTTAATTCTGTTCGGCATCTGTAACATATCATTTAATATTCTTTAAGCAATTACCCATATTAATTGCTCTTAAAGCAGGCGTGCTGCCATCTATATGCCTACATTTTGCAATAACTTTATCAGCCATTCCTTCACTTTCTTCTTGCTTATAAACTTCTCTGGCCACTTGATAAAACATTTGTTTAATTCCAGCTAAATTAAGCTCACCACGTCCATCCAAAAAACCAATTTTTTTCCAAAGACATTCAATAAATTTCGAGTAATCTTCATTATTATTTGGTAAAACTACTCCTGTGTGCATTCTGTATATGTCATTCCCGTTCAAATTATAGCGCTCTATGCACCAATCTGATTCAACTTTGTAATCTTTAAAGCACCAAGAGACCTGATGGGATGAACAATGAGTATTTATGTAAAATAGTATGAAATATAAATACCTGAAGAGTGAAAAGAAAAAATGCTATTGTAAGAGTTTTCATTGTGTTTGTTTGACTGACTGGACTATAATTTAATGTTTGATACGTAATTTATCACATTGATTTCGTAACGGAATTATCAAGTAAACAAAATTGATCGACATGACCTCCATAGATCTAGAAACGTAATTAACGCACTCTTTATGCGATTTACAATGATTAAATGACGCACTAGCAGGTGTTCAAGTGTAATTCACAATATTAATGGGAGTGTCGCATGAATCAATACTAGGACCGCTATTCTCGCAAAAATTACGCATTTACCATTATCAGAAAACGTTAAGTAAACAAAGATTAATCCAATGGTACATGTGTACAGATAAGAAAGGTCATTCTCTAGGAAATAAATTTATTTTAGTCAGTTCTAATTTAAGTATCACGCATTTAATATCAAGCAAAGACATGAAGTATTTATTGGTTATTGCCTGTCTCCTGTTTCTGCAGGTAACGTTCGGAATGTGTTCAAATTGATTAGTACGATTTATTTTAGGATAGTATCTACAGTTTAAGATTGAAACGAGAATCGCCCGATAGGGCTTCAAAAGTTTGTATAATGGAGTTAAATTTAGAAGCAGAAAAAATTATGAAAATAAATGGGTTTGAATATACACCTGAAGATAATGATGATTATATTAAATATACTGAGTGTTATTGGAAACGGATGGGAAATATTAATGATAATGGTGATTTCAATTATGATAACCTCAAGAAAGTAATTATAGACAGTATTAAAGAGGACATCCAAACAACCAAATCACTGCATAAAATTGCCGATTTGATTCTCGAGCAATGCAATGTGGAAGCTTCAACAGTTGGACTTAAGGCAGTAAGAATGGAGAATTGCATAATGAAGTACTATAAAATTTTTCTAAATAAATATTCAGTGTTAAAAACTAGCTTAAGTAATTAATTGTCTAATAAATGTAAACAGGATGTACACAAAATATTGTACTAACCTTTTCATTGTAAATTTCTAAAAAACTGGCTTTGAGTATGAAGTTAACATCCGATTTTTCTTCAAGTAGTTTGAATAGGTACATGAACGATCGAAAAACTAATCCATGAGAATCACTATAAGATGTTTTTTTTTTACCAAACTAAAACGAATGCTATAGATAACTATAACTAATAAATAAATGTACGCACCAGTTTTGGTGGACCAGTCAGAGTATGAGTTTTTCCGCTACCAGTTTGTCCATAACAAAAAGCAGTGCATCGAAATCCTTCAACAGCCATTTCTATTAACCTTTTTATCCCAGAAAATTGAAGAACGTCCTCTTGGGTTGCAGCAGGTTCAAAGACTACGTTGTAAGAAAATAGTTTTGATTTATGCGCACTTCCACCGTTTGGTAAATTATCCACCTGAAACAAAATTTAAAATTAAGTTAGAGATAAGGTACCAACGTTCAAAAGGCAAGTAAGATTTCAATTGTTCACAAATTTCTTGAATTTAAAAAAATAAGATTATGGAAAGCCAAGTGCTAGATATCTGTGACAAAGTTCTTTCTATCTATTGTAAGAATCAGTGCAACTTGGCGCGTTTAGAACCAGAGGTTTGGAATAAATTTGCAGTACTTTTCCGCAATTTAAAATATTGTAGTGAGACTAAAATGTAGCATAATCAATATTGGGGCATATTGTTACACTTGTTACTCATACCGTAACATTAATATATATATATATATATATATATATATATATATATATATATATATATATATATACGCTTTCTTACAAGAGATAAATGGCGCCAAAACTTGAATTTCCTAAATATTTTTTCTTAATATGTCCTAAACGGAAATAGGTAAGATTTCTAAATTTGGCAGGCGCACTAGATGAGCGATAACCATTTGGAGCGATTTTGGCGCATTCGGTATTCCGGGTGATATTTTTTAGCGGGTCGCTCACTGTTCTACCCATCCGAATTTTTTTGTGTTAGGCCACTGGTTCAATATGATTTCGCGGTGCTTGGCCAGTTCTTTACCAACAAATTTTTATTTTCATGCATTTCCGATGTTTGCATTTGTTTTGAGTTTTCCGCCAAAATTCGTAAGGACCAAGTTATACAGAGTGCAATGGAGTGATATTTGTAAACTGATGTCTAGCAAAGTTGTAGGGTCATTTAAGAGTATGAGTAGCCAAGAACATTAAACATTTAATTAACAAAGCAGAAAGTATGTAACAAATTATTTTTATTACAGCAACAGTGCGAAGTGCCTTCCTTCTGCTTTTACACAGTTGTGACACGGAAGAACCAAAGAATTAATCACAGCCACAATTTGGACACTATTACTGTTTAATTGACGACATCCAATCTGTATTCTTTTAATTAGTTCCTCACGGGTATTTACTTGTGTATGATACATAATGCCTTTGGGATGACCCCAAACAAAATAGGCCAATAGATTCGAATCGGGCGATCGTGGTGGCCAAGCAACCGGCCCTTCACCGGAATCGAATTCAAGTTATTGTTTCCGACACGTCCGTTCCATCGATGCTGATCATTTTCATCCAAACACTGCCAAACTTGCCGCCCACAATACGCTGGAGCACCATCCAACTAGATGCAACTTTCTTGGCATAAATTTAAAAGAAGAGGAGGTAAACAGTGCGGTCCACAGAGAGTATTTCCTATAACACCAACCCACATATTTGAATTGAATTCATACAGAAACGATGATTCCTTAATACATTGAGGATTTTCATGTTACAACTCCATTGTTTGTAAAATTGCTCTCATGAGTCCACAAAATGTTATGCAGAAATTGTGAATTTATTTCTGCAGATTGTGAGACCCATCTACAAAAGTTCAGGCGCTTTTTAGAGTCTCTCGGAAGCAAATCTTGGACAGGTTGCGGATAAAACGCGAGCCGATGAATGCCCTAAACACTCGCGGTTAAGAGATTTGGAGCTTCTGAATAACTCGACGTGTGTATGTTGAACGTTGTTCTCACCAAAAATTCGGGCATTATTTTTTTAGATTTCTTGGATTTCGATCTTGTTCATTGAAGCGGCGCAAACCACATTAAGAAAATTGACGATGTACGTTTACAAACACTTGTGCAATTGGAGTTCTTCTGTTTGAGAAACGCGCTCGGTGCTCTTCAACTGCCGCGTTACAATTGCCGTCGCTGAACCCACAAATATAACAGATATCGGCACATTCTTTATTTGAAAACGTTCCATGGTCTGGTTTCTCTAATTGATCGACACTAACACTGTCATTGACACTAGCACGTCAATTTGCAGAAATCGCATCGATTTTTGTTAGTGAAGAACTAACTAAGCACGCTATAAGGTCAAATTTAATCAGTGGCGTAACACAAAAAAGTTGGGATAGGTGCAAGGGTGTGCGACCCCCCAAAAAATATACCGGTATACCGATTGCATCAAAATTGCTGCAGAATCATGGCCATCGCCCATCTAGTGTGCCTGTCAAATTTTGAAATCGTAAAACATTTAAAAATTTAAATTGTATGTCAAATTTGAATGCAAAATAAAATAAAATCGACCTACACTTTTTACCCCCTAGACGTTTAGATCTTAAAACTTTATGCTATAATTGAATGCAATCGCTTACTGGGGCAAGAGAAAATTAAATTTACCCTCCTTACTCCCTATCTAGAAGTTCTACCTCCACCGAACGTTACTGATGTTATACACAAACGCACACACGATCATATGGACACGCGAATGGTTGCCCATGCATGACACACGCGCTCACATGTATGCGCTACTTACGCCATACGAATAAAACTGTAAATTTACCGATTACAATAACAGAAACATGACTAGCCATAGCATAAGAGATGGGAAAGGTAAAAATAAAAATAACGTGTTTTGATATTAAATATCCATAATAAATTACGCTGTACCGCCTTAGTTCAAGTAGTAAAACTTTTGTTCTTAAAATAAAACCATTAGTGTCGTTGGCTCAAATCTCTCGCAGCAAGAACGTTTTTGATCCAAAGTTTTTATTAAAAAAATGGATAAATGTTTAGCTTGCTTTATGTTTAATACAGATGGAGGTTGCGGGATGTTGTTTCGTTTGCCAAATGAAAAATAAGAAACGCCTCAACGTGGATTAATAATATTCAAGTTTACTGTACACTAATTCAGGGTTTAAAAATCAGAGATTAATATCAACATTTCAATTTTAATTACTGTAGCGATAATAATTGTAAATGTGTTGTTTGGTGAAAGATGAATAGATCGGCCTTTAGCTGGTCGGCAGAAATAAGGTTACGTTGATGATCTTTAGACCGAGAGCATGCATTTTTTTTTGTTTTGTAAGCAGTTTAAATCTGTGCCAAACGTCCTCATGGTAGTTTAGTTTGATTCTTGTGCAATTCTGTTTGATTCAAGTATGATGCGGGCGTTTAGTATGTTAAAATGTGTTTTGTGTTGCACGTTTTCTGGGCCTGAGGAATCGACGGTATGTTTGTTTTTTCCATTTAATCCAGAGAGTAAGTGTTATGCGGGAGAGTAGTTCTTTGTTTATGTTTATGCTGGTTGCGTTTGTAATATTTGAAAGGTCCTATATTGCTGTGTGTCGGGCGTTGATGTCCCCTAATACCGCAATGTTAGGAATAATGGATATATAGTCGAGTAAATCTGTAGATAGGGCCTTGGGTGCTGACAGGATAAAATAGAAAAATACTATTAGTACGGATCAAGGAAAGTACACCGTTTCTGCAACACACCCAAGGTGTTGCAAGTGCAAGGGTAGAAGAAAGGGAGTTAATGGGTATCTATTTTGGAGTGCTCAGTCTTGGATGTTATTGAAGTATGTTTGGTACTCTGTAATGCTCACTGTGCTTCGTGTGAATATTTTTGTTTCTGTTAAGCACAGTACTTGTATTTTATAGCTTGTTAGTAAGTTTTTAATGAGAGGGCGATTTCGTCTAACGTCCCGTGTATTAACAGTCCCGTAAGATCTATAGTACGTGTAAGTGTAGTATAGACTTGGTAGGGAGAGGTGAAAAACGCGATACATGTTTCCGACCTAGTGTAAAACGTTCGTTGGTGAAGCAACTCAATTTCTGATACACCAATCATCCATAATCAGATCATGATTATCTGGGAAAATTGACAGGAGAGAAAAAGTTAGCACTGGCAGGAATGTATCGATGTGGGAGAAGTGCTCAACGTATGGTAGGTCGGAATCAAAGGTAGTTAATTGGGAATCAAAAGGTTTAATGGGAGCTACGTAGAATAGAGAGGAGAGGGTCTATTGACGTTACTCACAATCAGAACTGAACTTAGCTTGAAATCCTCCGTAGTTTTTACACTTTTGCGAGAATAGAAATTCGAGGCTGCCGTGGCAAGCAGGACATTTGAAGGATTGTTAGGTACTAGTCTAGTTGGTTTCTTACCTGAGTGCAGGTGAAACAATACCTAAGAATGGGTGTAGGAATGTGTTGACATTTACAGATGTAATACATTTTTAAATGTATACTCTGCGGGAAAGAGGTCATTCGAAGGTGAATTTTGATGAAACCATAATTCAGATAAAGGATGTTCGTGGTTCTGGAAGTTGTTCGGATGGCCTTAATAATTCGAGGGAAGTTGATGACCTCGATCGTCTAACGTGAGTCTAGATTAGGAACATTCGGGTTTCTAAAAATGTGTTGTAGTCTTATTTCGGTTTCCAGGTTTGGTAAGGGGGTACTGGTAACAATGTTAAGTTAAACTTCAATTCTGATAGTGGAGGTTTTAGAAGACGTAAGCTATTGTGCAGTTCTCGTTGATGTTGAGGTAGAGTGTGAGCAGGCGGTTAGTGCGGTATCTTGAATTTATTAAAACCAGATTTCAACGAGATGTAGTCTTAAAAGGTAGCAAAAAGGATGACTGAAATAATTAACAAAATATAGAGAGGGGAAGGCTTCGCGGGGAGATGGAGAGAAGGAGTAATATGTCCGGTATACAAAAAAAGAGACAGAAAAGAAACAAAAAATTACAGGGAAGTGATATTAATAAATACGGCATACAAAATATATGCCAAAGTGCTAGAAGAAAGGCCACATAAGGAGATGGGGGATAGAAACTGCTGCCAGTTAGTCAGGCTGGGTTCAAGAAGGAAAGAAGGGTAATAGATATCTCCAAACTAAGTTTTCAGCTTCCATTTTTAAAAAAATATGTTGACGACATCATATGCAAAAGTTATAACGACCGACTTAAATTTACAATCGAAAAAGAAACTAATAACAGTGTACCTTTTTTGACACTGTGTTAATCCGAGATGACTCTAATGTCATAATCCTAGACTGGTTCAGAAACCAACGAGTTCAGAGAAGTAGCTCATCTTGTAACGAACCGCACGTCATTACTACTAAATTTTTAATTAATTAATTATTTAACAATCAGCCCTCGTAAAAGAAATGATGTAAGCTTTCTTAGTATTCAACCACCTGCAAAACTTAATCTAATATTTCTTAGTATTCCGTATTACTCAGTACCTAACCTTAATATTTCTCATTATTTCGTTTGATTGCACAACAAAAATTAATTTGTTTCCACTCGAACGTAGATTTCATAAAGCATCGAAAGTTTTATACGTCAGAGTAATCTCCGCCAATTACAAATAGGATTCCCCCAAACAGAAGCCACCACCGCCTACCGAGAGGCCTCTATAAAAACCGCGCCGCGCACCTTAAATCTATCTATCTATATATATATCTACCCATAGATCTCTATCTATCGGTATTTAAAAACGCGCCCCGTAAACGCATCCCGCCGCCGAGAAGTAGTTAGTTAGTTAGTTATTATTGATCTTAATACTATTATTAACTAGTAGCCGTAACCGATCAGACCAGTAGCAGTAGTAGAAGAGTTCCGTCGCGCCACGTGAACGCATCCCGCCGCCGAGAATTATTTAGTTGGTTTTACCAGCTCCTGTATTAGTTAGTCCGTTTGACTAACTCCGGTTCCAGAACACCTGCACGTGGCGGTTGAGTTAAAGTAAATCGCCGCAGACCTAGTGATAGCCCCCGCGAGTTTAGCTCCCTGTATTTGCGAACGCGCACCGCAAATCTTTTGTAAATAGCTATCCTCGATCTTTGTGATTAACGACACGTAAGTCTGTAGACTAATTCAGTACTCACAAACACCACACACCAACCCCAGACCGCTACGGGCAAAAGCCACGAGGTAGTCGGAATACAAACACATACCAACCCCCAGACCGCTACGGGCAAAAGATGAGGTAGTCGGAGATCACAAACGCAAACACACAAAACCCCAGACAGCAGCGGGCAAAAGCCACGAGGTAGTCAGGGTCTACA